>KE150524.1:146972-161517 GCA_000411095.1 Aethionema arabicum
GCAAGTTGATAAATAATCAAGAATAAATATAGTGTAATAAAACTATTATTTTATATAATATTTATTTTTAAACAACAAAAATAAGAAATTAAATAAAACTAACACCTCGAACATGACTGAATTATATTTTGATTTTATTTGTATTTTCTATAAATATGAAAGATAAAACAATTGAAACAAATTAAAATGGTTGAAAACAAAGTTATACCGAAAATGGCATGCTCTCTTTCTAAGTAATAATTAACATTTTGGTTATAATTAAAAATCATAATCATTGTTATAATTATCACCAGAATTCAAAAGTAAAACGTAATTAACCTACTATTAAATTATTAATTACTTTTGAAAAAGTACTATTCGCTATGAAAGGAAAAGCTTCTCTAAGCTTCTAAAATTATTAATTTAATTTAAAATATGTTTCGTTTTACAAAAAAAAAAAACTCTTTTTTATGAGAGGTTATCTTTCTTTATCGATATATGTATTTTAGTACCTTAATTTTACCATTAGTTCAAAATTGAATACTATTTTCACTATATAAATAGTTTTTATTTTTGTGCATTCATATAAAAAACGATTAGTACAAGTGACACAATAAATTTCAATTATAATATGCAAAATAAAAGTACTAACAAATTGAAAAAATATTGAAAAGTCCAACTTGGGGATATAGATCTCTTAAATTTATAGAATACAAATTAAATTACTTAATAAAAAACATGTACATTAATTTATTAAAGATCAACGTGCATGTGAATGTCTTTGATGGGAGCCTTTAGTAAAAGAATGGCTGCTAACACACAAACCAATCAATTGAAACTTATTAATTATAAATATATATTCAAATTAATTTACGCCGAAAAAAGAAATAAAAATAACTAACCAATTATTTTATGTAATTAGATGTTTATAAAACCTTAAAAAGAAGAAGCGTGATTGATTTTACTCACACGTAGTAGCCCTTATTGAAATTTCAATAAAGACTTTATTATGCGGAATATTTATTATCGTCAACTAAGGTTTAGGTAATGAAATAATTAATAAAAAATTTAACATTACCTTTTAATATAACATAAATCAACAACAATTTAAAACTATTTTTACCTTTACAGATTCGGATCTTATATACCTTTATTTAAATTGATTTATAGTATGGAATAATTTAATGGTATATTATAAATATATGATGCAAAAAAGTAGATCGGTTATTTCTATTATTTATATTTAAATAATTGCTTAAAGCAGCCATCATTTATATATGTTTTTTAAAATTAATTGTCCTAACTAACATGTACGATATTAATCAGTCTTATCTGGTAAAAAAATATTTAATAGATTAAATTTTATAATAACTGTGGTTGATGTGTGTAATTAATTAAGATTGCCAATTATGATACTTTTATGTGTCACAAATTAATTATCAATATTAAGAAAATTAAAACTTCAATTATGTTATTTTTTTTTTATAATCCCGAGAGTTCGGAGTTTGCGTACTTTAGCTTGCTATGCTCCTACGTCTTCCGTGAGCCGGGACCAAGCGGTGTATAAATGCGAACATTTAAACATCTCTCCCCAAGATGGGATTCGAACCCGGACTTGCACACATCTAAGGGATTTTTACACCTTCTCTAGAACCGGTAGAGCTACCCACGTTGGGTAACTTCAATTATGTTATTTCAAAACAAAATTAAACTAATACATGTTAAAGCAACAAATATTTTTTTTAAATACATAAAAACTTAAAAGTCTTATATCAATAATTCCAATGCCCTCTGGAAATTTTTTTTTACAAAGTTGGAATATATTAAATCTAGAATAACACCTTGAATCAATTTATTTATATTATGTAAAAATGATATAAAATTGTTTTTTTTTTGTTAACATTTTTTTTATCAAATTAATATTTATTATTAAAGGTGCAAAAGTGAGAATTGAGAAAGAAACAAAGGTGGCCATAACACAATTATTCGCAATGTCAAGTGAACCATCCTTTTCTTTCTCTTTCTCTTTCTTTCCCCACCACTCCTCACATATTCTCAGCAATTATAAAAATATTTTATTATTTTATTAACGATTATATTCGACCTATTTCTTGTTAAATTTTTGTGTTGTTCAATTTTAAACTCTTTTTAAATATTTTATAATATTTTTAACCTAGGTAGTTCAAAATCATATCTTGCTCACATATTTAAAAGTATATAAATAGTAGGATTTAAATATAAAGCAATTATATTATAAATTTATAATTTGTTTTGGACTGACCTTTTAGTTAATATAATTATCCCAAAATATTTATAGCATGGGACATGTTTTTTGCATTAGAAGTAGTTTGAAACCCATATATTATATATAAATTTCAAAAGTTCCATAATATCTACGAAAAATAAATAAATTTTTAATTAGATTATGTTGACTTCTATTAAAATATTATAGTATGGGTTATATAATACTTGTAAACTAGTTTTAAATCTGTATTAAGTATTAACTTACCAGTTTTAGAAAATTTAGTAGTATCGTGATAATTAAAACAAAATCATTACAAAATAATATTATTAATCAAAACATTTCATACTAGCTACAACAACAACAAAAATTCATAGACCGCATTATTATAAATTAATTAATTACACCTCCTCCAAATGATGCCAAAAGTATATATGAAAAAGTATATTACTTATAAATTATTTAAAAGTAAAAAAAAAAGTGCAAGCTGGCTCTAGCCGGCGTTCTTGCCCCCACCAAGAAAATCATATAGTATATATACGGTCGGTCCATTTATAAATATGTAATCAAACACTCTTCTAAAGTTTACTACATTTAAATAAAATAAATAAAAAAATATTCATTAATTCATATATGGGTGCTTACAAAACGAATCTTGTGTTGCTTCTCTCTCTCTTTCTTAGTGTTAGCTTGTCCTCCGCTCAGCTCCGCCGCAATTATTACGCCGGAAGTTGTCCAAATGTTGAACAAATAGTCAGAAACGCCGTTCAACTAAAAGTCAAACAAACTTTCACGACCATCCCCGCCACTCTCCGCCTCTATTTCCACGACTGCTTCGTCAATGTAAGCACAATTAATATTTTTTATTCTTTTTATTATTATTGTTTTTTTTTTCAGCAAAGAGATAAATTATTAATTCTTTTTTTTTCTATTAATTACAAGTAAACTGATTTTTAAGTTTTATCTCAAACTACGAGACAGTAATGTTATTATTAAAAATATACTTTCGTTATATTTATAAGATGTTTTACTGATATTTTCTGTTTTAAAATAGTAAATGTTTTGGATTTCTAATGCAAAAAAAGTAATATTTTTTTTATACAATTTTGTTCATATATGTTTTGGTCTCTTATCGATTAAAAACACTAATAATATTATTATTATTATTGTAGATATTTTGTACTATATATTATGGGCCAAACAAAAATTTAATAAAAAAATAATAGAACTAAAAAAAATATCATGGGCCAAATATGAAAAGTCACTGAATATTTTCGAGATTATTATTTTTGAAAAAAATAATAGAATTAGATTAGTTGAATAGTGGTCCCTTTTTTACAAAATAAAGCCAATAGTCTAATACATTTTTCATTTTAAATTCATAAAATTACTTATTAACCGGTTAAATTTTTGAAATCAATTCTATTGACAAACCACCATCATACAAATTCAAATTACATTAAATTACCATTATATTATTAACTTTAATTTATTTAAATATTTTTTGTTCTAATTTATAAATAAATTTAAATATTTAGGGATGTGATGCATCAGTAATGATAGCATCAACAAACAACAACAAAGCAGAGAAAGATCATTCCGACAACTTATCATTAGCCGGCGACGGATTCGACACCGTAATCAAAGCCAAACAAGCCCTTGACGCCGTCCCAAACTGCCGTAACAAAATCTCTTGCGCCGATATCTTAACAATCGCCACACGTGACGTCGTTAACCTCGTCCGTTAATTATCTCATCCTCTCTTTTATTTTAATTAAATTAAAAAAACCATTATTATTAAAAATATTGATTTAATTTAATAGGCTGGTGGACCAAGATATGAAGTGGAATTAGGAAGATTTGATGGACTGTCTTCAACGGCAGCTAGTGTTGAAGGGAAATTGCCACATCCTACAGATGATGTTAACACATTGACTTCACTTTTTGCTAAGCATGGACTTAGTCTTACGGATATGATCGCTCTTTCAGGTAATTATTTTGATATATTTTTTTTTATTAAAATTTGATGGATAAATGTTGTAGTAATGTATGATAGAAGTGCTTTTTTTTTAATTGGGTTGATGAATTTTTTTAGATAACTTACAATTAAAAATTTATAACATTTTTTAGAAATTTTTGTGGGACAATTGTAAATTATACTAATTTGATTTTTTTTTTTTTACAAATTATGTAATGTCAAATATACACATAAATTACCCTTAAAAACAAATAATTAAACCCTAAATAGAATAATAGACTCTAAATTTTAATCATAAAGCTCTAAATATAATCATATAAATGTGTGTTTTTTCAAATCACATTGGAGTGTTTCAAGAATTTTCTCAATTTTTTTTGAGAAATTGGTTGTTTTACACATTTAAAAAGCATTCTTTAATGTTTTAGACCCATAGACATTTGGGTTAAGAGAAAGACTAAATTACCATTCCACACATCTAAGTATCTTTTTAGTTGACCTAATGGATTTAGGATTTCGGGTTTAGGGTTTAGGGTTTAGGTTTTAGGGTTTAGAGTTTAGGGTTTCAGGTTTAGGGTTTAGGGTTTAGGGTTTCGGGTTTAGGGTTTAGGGTTTAGGGTTTAAGGTTTAGGGTTTCGGGTTTAGGGTTTAGAGTTTAGGGTTTCGGGTTTAGGGTTCCGGGCTTAGGGTTTAGGATAAATAAATTACAGGGACATTATCGTCATTGTTAATTATGTAGTGTCTATAAAACTAAAACTGAATTTCAAATGTCTATAATACTCAAAANAATTACAGGGACATTATCGTCATTGTTAATTATGTAGTGTCTATAAAACTAAAACTGAATTTCAAATGTCTATAATACTCAAAAGTTATATGAAATGTATATTTTGCTAAATTTCGCATCTTTTTTAATTTTTTGTTCGTATTAGATAAAAAAATTGATGAGGTTTTTTTTTTCCTTCCTGGAATTTAGAAGTGGGTTTTATAGTTTTGGTCTATAGAGTATTGGGTTTGTTTGTTTTAGTCTTTTAGATAAAATAAAATAATTCAATTTGATAAATTAAATATAATCACTCACTATTTTAACTAAAACTGGGTTTTTTTTCTTTGAGAAATTCGGAAGTGATTTATAATAGAATATTTTGGTTTGGTTTGGTTTAGTTTCATGGCATTATTCGATTTTCCCATAATTTGGTGTGAAAAAAAAACCTTTTATTTATTTATTATTTTGTTGAATAAATATTAATATTAATATTATATATCTTAATTAAACATGAATTGTTTTCTTTATATCGGTTCACTTAATTTAGTTTATTTGGTGTGAATTTTGTTATATACACCATTAAATCTCAAATCGGTTAATTTTGGGTTGGTTTAGAATTTTGTCACTAAACCGGGTTTCTCTCAATTTAAAATTACAGGAGCTCATACATTAGGATTTGCACATTGCACAAAAGTGTTCAACAGAATCTACAGTTACAACAAAACAGTTCAAGTGGACCCTACAGTAAACAAAGCTTACGTGGCAGAATTAAAAGCATCTTGTCCTAGAAACGTGGACCCACGTGTGGCAATAAACATGGATCCGACTACACCGACCCGGTTCGATAATGTTTATTACAAGAATTTACAACAAGGAAAAGGATTATTTACATCGGACCAAGTTTTATTCACAGATCGTCGGTCCAAATCTACTGTTGATTTATGGGCCAATAATGCACAATTATTTAATAAGGCTTTTGCTAATTCGATGATTAAACTTGGACGTGTTGGTGTTAAAACTAGTCGTAATGGTAATATTCGTCGTGATTGTGGAGCTTTTAATTAAATATTATGTGTTTTTTTGGTTTTTATTTTTTTTTAAATTTATAATTGGGGATTGGTCGGTTCTGGTACGTAAACCGGAAGCCGGTTTAGTAATAAAATCTTTGAGGTTTAGTTAAAAAATTATAGTCTTATTGTATATTCAAGCTAGTAATTAAATGTGTGTTACTTGAATTGTTATAAGCTTTATTTTCTAGTTTTAGCATAAAATAAACTGCATTATTTTGGTCTTATTGTATATTCAAGCTAGTAATTAAATGTGTGTTAGGTTACATATTTAAATTATGTTCTTTACGCGTTTTTAGTCACATGTTTTAAAATTAGTAATTAAAACTTTATATTAGTCTCACTCAACTATAAAATAAAGTCACTTTTAACTAAAAAATATAATTTGTTTGGGTTTTCATTTTTATTTCTTTGCGTTCAAATTTATAAAATAAAATTACGAGTGATATTACATAGACGAATCGAATTCAAGTATACAAAAACCACGTTAAAACTTAAAATACCAATCAATATTATGTTTCTATGTAATAAATGGTTTATATTCTGATTAAACTCTTATTAATAATTTTTTTTTATTATATAATTTTCTTTATCATATATATTAACTATGTTCAAATTTGCAATNGTTCAAATTTGCAATATATACGAAACCTAACATAACCAATGTGTTAACATTTAAAAAATTATAAATGAGCTTGAAGTATATTGTATTTCGTAGTAATATATATAATTATAGCAAATTAAAATATAAAAATAATTTAGTAGCTTTATTTTTCTTCTAGTTCCTTTCAATTTTCAAATTATTAATCTTTTATATAGTTACTAGCTAGTCTACAATTGGGTATGGTACAGCATAATAATTGCTTTTATGATATTTAAAATATTCTGACGAATATAAATAACTGCCAAACGATTAACAAACATAAAAATAAAAACTTAAAACAAAAATATAGAGAGATATAATTGGAATTGAAGCTTTTTCTCCAGATTAGTACCATATATGGGACCAACTTGCTTAACTTAGTGTTATAAAAAGATAAAAAAATTTAATTACCTTATGTTCTGAAATCTTCTGTGAGTGTCAACCAAATCATATACATGTTAATTTAGATAATATAATAATTATAATTATAGATATTTATAATTTGTATTAATACATATGAACACAATAAAAATTTAAGGGTGGGGTTAAACATCACTGTCTTTCATAATTAATATTCTCTTCCCCGTGAACATTTACAAAAAGTTTTTATATTTAAGAGTTTTTAGGTTTTCTAATTAAATATTCAAATTAATAATAATAAAAAAACCGAACCTGAGTACTATATAAGAACAACAACTCCATTGTTTATAAACCGAAATAATTTGAAGTTTAAAAAACATAAACCGAAATAATTAAAGATAAAACACTTTGAAACAAAAAGAAAATAATGTCGACCGACCACTCTCGATTGACTAATTTTCTTTTATTTTTCTTTGTCACCGTGGCGGGTATCTCCTGCGGTGAGCTCCACCGTGGATTCTACGACGGAGTATGCCCTCAAGCTGAAAAGGTTGTTAGAGCCACCGTGGAAACAAAGGCCAAGGAAACATTCATCACCGTGCCAGCCACCATCCGCCTCTTCTTCCATGATTGTATAATCAATGTAAGTAAAAATGTTTATTTTTTAGATTAAAATAATAAGTAATAATTAAATCTTGTTACATAAATTTTTTACTAATACGAAGAATTTTTTAACATATTTTGGGTTATAAGTGGATAATATGATCAGAGAGTAGTTTAAAACCAAATAATTGAAAAAATAATTTAATAAGTTCATAAATTTAACAGAAACTAATAATATACGTACACGGTACACTAGAATTTTTGTTAATAAACTAGAGAAATCATCTTTTTTTTTTTTTGAAATTGAATACTTATAAAGCCAGTGTTTAAAAGAGAATAGATAAAGTTATTTTATATATAAGATTGCAGCCAATATCGTAGATGAATGTAGTGACATTTTTGTTGTATATGATATATTTTTTTTTTGAAAATTATATTTGAAATAACAAAATAATATTTATAGATGCTTACAAAAATGAATATCAATGTGAAAATAAAATCATAAAAGCTTTAGTAAAATTTACTCCTAGATTTCTTATTTAACTTTGTATTTTATTTTATTTTATTTTAATTCCTTATAATTTTAGTTTATTAATTTTTGTTTTGTTGCAGGGATGTGATGCGTCGATAATGATAGGTTCAACGGCTAACAACACAGCGGAGAAAGACCATCCCGATAACTTATCGTTACCCGGAGATGCATTTGACACGGTGGTCAAAGTCAAACAAGCTCTTGACGCCGTCCCTAACTGCCGTAACAAAATCTCCTGCGCCGATATCCTAACAATGGCCGCACGTGACGCCGTTAACCTTGTCCGTCATCAGATTTCTTTCTATTAATTTTTTTTACTATATTTTTTTTGATAAAAAAAAATTAAATTAATAACAATTACTATTATTTAATTTAATTTAATTTAATTACTAGGCTGGTGGACCAAGATATGAAGTGGAATTGGGGAGGCTGGACGGTTTATCCTCCACGGCGGTGAGCGTCGAAGGAAAGCTGCCGCAACCGACCGATCATGTCGGAAAACTCACTTCTTTGTTTGCGGCCAGAGGTTTAAACCTCGCCGACTTTCCGGTAATATACTCTGATTTTTTAGTTCAATCAAAATTAATTTGTTGAATTTTATTAACATATTAATTAAATTATTAAAAATTTAATAATATAACCTTATAATACGATTTATAATTATAAATATAGATAAATTACTCAATAAGGATATATTGGAAAATTTTAATCGAAATGCATAAAAAACCAAAAATCAATCTTTAAAACATTTTTTCTAATGAACCAAATAGTTGGTTAGATTTTTTTTCAAGAATTGAAGGAATACTTTTTTATTTGGTAAATAACATTATTTTTTATATATTAAAAAAATCTAATTAAGAATTTCTCATCAATTTTCCAAACTGCGTGTAATCAAATTTATTATTTAAATTAAATTAGAAAAAAGGTTCCAGACAATCAATTTTAATCAAACAAATAAAAAACCTAAAAATCATATTATTTTTAAATAGATCGAATAAAATTCGTTCTATTTTTGTATGTTATGCATAGGTTTTTATAAAACATATAACGAGTAGTTTTATAAACAATCTAAACTTTAAATAACAATGCGATTTCATATCATTTTATTAAATTACTCAAAATTCAATATAAATAATTTTCTTTGCTATATAAATTTTCATTTTTAATTAAAATAAAATAAAAAATTTATTTTCTGTTTTAAAAAAAAACACAGGAGCTCACACCTTAGGAGTGTCGCGTTGTGTTCACGTGTTTAAGAGATTATATAGTTTCAATGAAACTTTTAAAACCGATCCTACATTAAACACAACATATGCGACACAACTAAAGAGACTATGTACGATCGATCAAGATCCAAACACAATCGTACCTATGGATCCTACAACGGCCGGAGAATTCGACAATGCTTATTACCAAAACTTGCGACAAGGTAAAGGCTTATTTACATCCGACCAAGATTTGTTCATCAATGGTCATACAAAGAGGATCGTTGATTTGTGGGCTTCCGACAAAAATCTGTTTTTTGATGCTTTTGTTAATTCCATGATTAAATTAAGTCATGTAGGTATTAAAACCGGAACCGATGGAAATATTCGTCGAGATTGTTCGGTTTTTAATTAAATGTAATGTAATGATTGTATGGTTTGAGGGTATCAATTGATATAAGTATATAAAATATGAATTCTAGTTTTGTTATTTGCGTATTGGGCCGTGTTTGTGGTCTATATTGAAGGAAAAAAAAATTTAAGTTATTCTAAAAAATTATTTACGTTTTGATTCGTATGATAGATATATTGGGATAATTGTACTTATGATATGAAATCCAAATTTATCTTATAAAAAACAATTACAATAAGAACAAAAAGAATAGAAAAAGATTATATGGAAATCATCCATCAAACATTGTGATATGATTTCCGGATTTTAATTTACTTGTTTGTGATTTGTATTTCCTTTGTATTACATTTACTTAGTAATATATAAAATAAAAGTTTCAATAAATAAAAGTCAAAATTAACACAATAAATGCATTAATAACAAAATTTCATACTATATATATATATATATATTATTTTTATATTATATAAATTTTTTAAATGTAATGAATCTGATGGTTATTTAATTAGTTTACAGCTAATTAATCTTTAAGACATAAATTATTATCAAAATAATCATATCCTTTTTAATATGGATTAGGATGGATATAAAGAAGAATACACCAAAAAAGTATAATAATGTATGATTTTAGATTTTTCCAGTCACGTGTCTGGATCGAATTGTAATGCATTCCATATAAGTAATTGATTAATAGAGTCAATTTTTATTATAATTCTATGTAGATTATAACTTACTTTAAAAAAATCGCATGATAATTAAGAATAAAGTTTTTTTAATCTATATATATAGTAGTGAAGGGTTTGGTGTATTTACTAGCTTATATTTCATTATCGAAAAAAAAACAAATATAGCGAAAGAAAAAACAATGGCCTTATCAACAAAATGTTTTTTCTTCATGTTCTTGTGTTTTGCTGCTCTTTTGATCCCAAGTATGTAATACATTTTTTTTTAATATATATATATATATACCTATTATAGATCCTGAACTATTTTTCAAAATGATTTTTTAAACTCTGAATTTTGATTGATCGAGTTTTTTCAACTCTACCGAGTTTTTTAAATTAAAATTAAAACTTTAGACAAAAAATTAAATCAAAATCTCAAAATATAATGAAAAAACATAATCCAAATTTGGATTAACTATACTATAATTTCACGTTTAAATTTGAGATTTCGGTTTTAAAAACTCAGTTTTGGGTTAAAAAATCTGGTTATCAGAGTTTATAACTTTTTTTTTTTAACATTTTGAAAATTGAGGATTTTTTCACCAAATTGAATATAATTGAAGGTCTTACCATTTTCTATATATATTCACAATTTTATACATAAAAACTTAATAGTTTTGTGAATATTTTTGTTTGTTTTCAGAAACCGTAGAAGGTGATGATTCACAAAGGCAACCTGGACTTTGGTTGATGGGTTTATGTTCAGATTATAAAGATTGCAATCAAGCATGTGTTGATAATCACCATTACAAAAATATTTTCTTTAGACGAGGAAGATGTATTCCAGCTGGTGGTGAAAGCAGATGTGGTTGTTTTCTCTAATTATTTTGATATTTAATATTATTATAGATTGAGATATTATATGTTTAAAACATTGTCTCATCATTTATAAATCAATAATAAAAAAATCTCATATTCTGTTCTTTATAAATCTAGAGGATTTACAAATTATAATCATTCTTTATCGATGTAAAACAACAAAAGAACATACATATTCAATTTTATTATTAAAAGTAATTTTCACATATAATTCATGTCAAACTTGAAGAATAATCATTAAGATAATGAGGTATAAATTACATTTTAGAAATTAAAAAAAAAAATAAAATGTTAAAATCGTCTCAGAAAAATACTCCACACTTTTTGTTATCTTTTTTAAGAGATATGTAATCGCTAAAAAAAAATTAACGATTTATTCACTAATTATTTTAATTCGATGAAATATTTTATTGTAAGAGATATTTTATTTTAGCCGTATATTGGTTTGTATTTTGGTGAAAATTGTGCTTGTTGATTAATCAGGTTGGTACGGTTGTTAGATTAATTTATTTTTCTGTTTTGGAATTTGTTGCAAACCAAATGTATATATATAATGTACAAAAATAATACAAGAGATAAAATTCAAAAATCTCTTATTATTTTCCCTCCATTGTTGAAGGTTACAGAATTTGAATTAATGATAAGCAAATTTCCCGAGAAATTAATAAATAATCAATCAGTCTTCATACTTGTATATATATTATTTGATTTTTTTTTCTTTTGATTAAATATCATTTGAAACAAAAAAAAAGTTAAAAATATCATTTGAAAATTATAATCCTAAATTTAATGGAATATTGTATTAATTCTTAGCCGTTATATTATCCTATAGTTACTTAGTTGACAAATAATTCATCTTAAAGACATACACTTTTATTAAAACAATTATATACTTTGTAATATCTATTACTATTTGGGATGGATATAAAGAAGAATATACTTACAAAAAGGATAATAATGTATGATTTTAAATTTTAACAAATTTCAAATCTTGAAATAAGTAATAATTATCAATATTACTTTTCTCAACGCTCAATAAGAAGAAATATATAATTCGTTACCAAAAAAAAAAGAAATATATAATTGCATTCCATATATATAAGAAACTAATAGAGTCAATAATAATAAAATTCTATATATAATTATCTATATATATAGTATTGAGGTATTTTATACTATATCATTATTAAAAAAACAAATATACTAAAAGAAAAAAATATATTTCTTTGTGTTCTTGTGCTTATCTGCTCTTTTGATCCCACGTATGTCATAAAAAAAACTATTCTATTTTTAATTTTGTATATATATATATATATATGCATATATTTTTCATATTTTTTTAATAATTTTGTTGATATTTTTGCTTATAATGTTTTCAGAAACCGTAGAAGCTGTGAATTTACGAGAACCTGAACTATCGTTGATAGATTTATGTTCGGATAATCATCAATATGAAAATATTAAATTCAGAGGAGGACGATGTATTCAGCTTGGAAATCAAAACAGATGCGGTTGTTATATGTAATAAAATCTTTTTATATAATACCATTATAGATTGAGATAGATTATATGTTTAAAATAATGTTATTATCTTTAATAGATTATTTACGTTTTGATTTGTATGATAGATACATTGGGATAATTATACTTATAATATGAAATCCGAATTTGTCTTATAGAAACAATTACAATAAGAACAAAAAGAATAGAAAAAGATTATATGAAAATCATCC
Source organism: Aethionema arabicum (assembly GCA_000411095.1). Classification (NCBI taxonomy): domain Eukaryota; kingdom Viridiplantae; phylum Streptophyta; class Magnoliopsida; order Brassicales; family Brassicaceae; genus Aethionema; species Aethionema arabicum. The sequence continues at coordinate 160,034 of KE150524.1, forward strand.
ATCAAAAATTGTGATATGATTTCCGGATTTTAATTTACTTGTTTGTGATTTGTATTTCCTTTGTAGTAAATTTACTTGTTTTTTTTATATGTATTAGGATAGATATAAAGAAGAATACACTAAAAAAAGTATAATAATGTATGATTTTAAATTTCTTAAAAAGATCAATTCTTGAATTAAGTAATAACTTATCAATTTATTTTTTCAGCAAAAAATTAGAAGAAATTTAATATGTATGCATGTGACTGGATCAAATTGTATTGCATTCCATATAAGTAATTGATTAATAGAATCAATTTTTAATATAATTCTATGTAGAATATAACTTACTTAGAAAAAAATCACATGATAATTAAGAATAAAAAACAATTATTTATATATATAGTAGTGAAGGTTTTCATGTATTTACTTATATTTCATTATCGAAAACAAAAAACAAATATACTGAAAGAAAAAACAATGGCCTTATCAACAAAATGTTTTTTCTTCATCTTCTTGTGTTTCGCCGCTCTTTTGATCCCAAGTATTCTTCCACGATTGTATCGCCAATGTAATTATTTATAACTATATTTAAATTATTTCATTTATTTTATATTGTATTTTACTTATTTCTTATTTTATATTTTCTAATTATTTTAATCTTTGGCGTTTATAACTGAATGTGAATGTTTTTTTTCTTAATTTATTTTCGTTTACTCATGTATAATTCATTTTACTTCTTGTTCTAATTTTATTTTAATTGTTGTCATTAGAACTTAGTTTATTTATGGATTTATATATTTTTTACTTCAGTATTGTCATTTATGAATTTAATGTAGTTCTTCTAATTTAATTTATATCATTTTTTGCATTAAAACTTAATATGTCTATATTTCTTAAATTATTTACAATTCTTCGTTTTCAACTTAATTTATTTCAATTTTTCTATAATTAATTTTATCTCTCCTTGATTTATTTGAACTTTCTCATTCAAAACTCACTTTATTTTTTCTTCTAGATCTATTTTAATCAATTTTATATAAATCTTAATCTAATTTTTCTTTTCAATATATTTCAAATCCTTATGTTTTTATATAACCTATGAATCAATTTAATGTATAGGGATGTGATGCATCGATTATGATAGCATCTACCGATAATAACACGGCGGAGAAAGAATATTCCGACAACTTATCATTGCCCGGCGACGGATTCGACACCGTAATCAAAGCCAAACAAGCCCTTGACGCCGTCTCTAACTGCCGTAACAAAATCTCTTGCGCCGATATTCTAACCATCGCTGCACGTGACGCCGTTAACCTTGTCCGTCATCACATATATTCTCTATTTTTATTACTTTAAATTAAATTAAAAAACATTATTATAAAAAATATTTATAGAATTTAATTAATAGGCTGGAGGACCAAGGTATGAAGTAGAATTAGGGAGGTTGGATAGTTTATCCTCCACGGCGGCGAGCGTCGAGGGGAAGCTGCCGCAACCAA
>KE150526.1:11883-29014 GCA_000411095.1 Aethionema arabicum
GATTACGAGACTAATTCTCGAGCTTAGCTGTTCACATGGCCGAGCTTGTTCTCACTTATTATAGATTAATATTTAAGGGTCCAAATCTCAACGACGACTTAGAAGATAAATGAATTATATAATAACTAATTTTCGATCATCACTTATCATATTTATTTATTTATTTTTATTAAGATTATATCTTGTTTTAAAAATCATGTTTACCAAATATTTATACCTATATATAAAACATAAAATTAAAAAATTTCTTGTGTGAAGAAATTGGGCACTTAGATATTTTTTTAAGTAGACAAAAAAAGATTTGATTCTTTGTTGGAATATCACATCCATATATGAGACTAATTAATATTGGATTAATATATAAAATCATCGACTACTCGATTCATTGCCGATTGATTTGAGTTGAAACTCATGTTTCTTACATTCTTTATGAAGAATGATTTTAACAATATCTTGATCACGTTCCTCGAAAACAATATTGTTTAATTATCCATATAAAAACAATATCATTTAATCATGACTCAAATTTTTATTAATAGAAAACTCACAGCTTGGAAAAAAAAGAAAAAAGAAAACTCACAACTTGAATTATTTAAATGACTCTCTGCAATCAAATTTATTATAAAATGGCAAAGTAGTGTTAAAAAATCTTAGTCGTTTACATGTTAAATCGTTTGGTCTAATAAAATGAATTAATATTAGTTGACATCTGGATCGAGGCCTGTTTTACCAAAAAAAATTAAAAAATTAGCAAAACAAATTATTAGAAAATGACTTAAAGACTAATAAGTCTCTTAGTTGTTCACATGTTAAATCACTTCGTCTTTTAAAAGACGATCTTCTTCGTCTTTTATGGTTTCATTTTGATATCTAAACAATTCAATGGATACAGAAACATTAGTAAAGCTACCTATTCATGACCATCTTCTTCGTCCTTCACCTCGGTTTGTCAAAACCGATTGTGGAGGTTGTCGTGTACAAAATATGATCTATGGTGGCTACATTTGCAGTGATCCAACGTGTCTTCAATGGTTCCATAAAGATTGTGCGGAAGCTCCATCAGAGATCAACCACCCTTTTCATCCTCAACATCCTCTTCTCCTTACTATTTATGAGAAAGATTACACATGTGATTTATGTGGGAAAGATCGAGTGGGGTTCCCAAGTTATTGTTGTTCTATATGTGATATACATCTAGATTTGATTTGTGGGATGAAACCACCGTCTCCTACTATTGAACATTCTATATGTCATGACCATCCGCTTGTTTTTTCGAAGGGAGATGGAAATTATAGGTCGTGTAAAGTATGCGGATATTTTACTAATGGACCTTCTTATAAATGTGTTGAATGTGATGTGAACTTCCACTTGGATTGCATTCAACTCGGAAAAGAGGTAATCCATCCTTGTCACTCTAAACATCCTCTTACGTTCATCGAATATAATAGAACACTTAAGGATGGTCTAGAGAAAACTTGTAGATTATGTGGAGTTTATCTAATAACGATGGTTTATCATTGTTCGGTGTGCAACTTCTCCATATGCTTTGCTTGTACACAAATTCCACCACCTCTTGTTATCGAGCATAAGAAAACACATGAACATTCACTTACTCTCCTTTCTAAAAAGCTCTCAACTACTTGTGATTATTGTGGGAATAAAGAATTATTGAGGTCTTATCTGTGTCTTCAATGTGATTTTGTTATTGATGGAAGGTGTATTGGCTTACCCCGTGTGATAAACATAAATCGTCATGATCATCGAGTTTCTTTTACTCAACATCTTGGTCCTGGGTATTTGAAATGCCATGTTTGTCATACAAGTATAAGCCAATATACCGGAGGTTATTCTTGTTCTATTTGTCCTACCTATGCAGTTCATTCTCAATGTGCAGTAAATTCTAAAGTATGGGATGGTGTGGAACTAGAAGGGATACCTGAAATTATCGAAGATATTGCACCATTTAAGGTAGTGGGTGATAATTTGATACGTCATATTGGTCATGACCAACATATTTTGAGACTCCAAACGGATAATAATATTGTATATGACCAACTCACACGTTGTGAAGCATGTATCCATCCTGTAGGATTTGAACCAATCTACAGTTGTGAAGAGTGTTGTTTCATTCTTCACGAGAAATGTGCTAATCTTCCTCTAAAGAAAAGACTTATTTTCGACAGCGTACCATTCACATTAATATTGGATGGAGGCAACAATGTTCGTAAGGTTTTAGACTGCAGGTTATGTGAAATATTTTCTATTGGTTTCAAGTACACGTCTCTGAGAAATATGAATGTAGATATACATTGTGGTTCCCTTTCTGAGCCGGTGGTCCATAAGTGTCACTCACATCCACTATATTTTTATGACAAAATGGATCCTGCTTGCAACGCATGTCAGAAGTATACAGATGGTTTGAATCTCGGTTGTGGCGAATGTGATTTTGATTTGTGTATGCGTTGCTCTAGTATACCAGAAGAAATAAGGTATAGCAACCATGAGCACCCTATCATTCTATGTTGCGGCGAAGAGGAGAGTGGTCAATATTGGTGCGATATATGTGAAAAAAAATTAGATTCAAGTAAATGGTTTTACACATGTGATGATTGTGGAGTTACAATACATGTTGAGTGTATACTTGGAGATTTCTCACGTCTATTACCAGGATGTATCATCGACTATCATGGGTACAAGTTTGAAGTGTTTCTTAATAATCATAACACTCGACCAAAATGCAAAACATTTCTTTCTCGATGCAAATTTCCAGTGTTTTTAAAGGATCTTGAAGACAATGAAAATGTATGTTCCCGTGTATGTTTTATGAAGCTTTTCGATTAAGAGAAAACTTTTGAATTTTTATATGGTTTATGCTTAAGATTCAATGTTAATTTATGGTTATTTCACTTTATCGTTTGTACTTATCTATGATTTCACAAGTCTTAGACTCTTTTAGTGTCTTACTATGTATTACATGGAACAATTCGTTGGTTTGTAGTGAAAGATGTTGGTTCTTTTATAATATTTATTTATACACTTAGTACATGTTTACTAGAAAAATAATGAAGAACGATGAATGCGGAATAAAAATTACTATTTCACCTCTTAATAATTCTTAATTTTAATTGCAAAAAAAAAAAATAAATTGAATGTAAAATCAGTTGGTCTCTTAAATCATATCTATAATAAACCAAATTATAAACAAAACTTCTTTTTCTTACATATCTTATTTAGTCTAAGCGACGATAATATTTATAATTATTAACAACTTATATTTATCATTTTGATGTACCAAAACTTATTTATATATATACTGAAATATTTTGGTTTAACTTTTGATATCTCAACAATATTCTGAAACATTTTTCAGCATTTTGGACATTTCATCAGTGAAACATAACACTATTGTTAATTTATCTTATAATTAATAATGTTGTCCATTTCAAATTTAAATAAAGATTAGTATATTCAGAAGAAGAAAAGTTAGTATTAAAAACTTTATAATTTCATAAATACTTACAGATTAATTCAAAAATTTTATGTTGAATATATTTTCTTAACCAATTTTTTCTTTATATCGGTAACAGTATTGCTAACAACCCCGTAATGTTTCAATAATGTAAGATATAAAATATCAAAATATATTTTAAAGAGACTTTTTTTTTCTCAATTCATTTTAATAAGTATAGATATCATATGTCTATTAAAAAAATATCAATTTGCTATCTACCCTACAGTCTACACCCCCTTGAATTATTGAAAGATCAATTGGCATTAATTACGATGATATTCGTATTTAATTAAGTTGACACAAAAACCAATAAATCTGTTCACATGTTCTTAATTTGTGTATTAAAAATTTAAACTCTCTATATCGATTCAAAAATAAAATCCAAAATCTATTGGTTTTTGAAATCATATTTATATCAACTAGACTATAATTATAAGTTCTTTTTCTTACTAAACTTCTTTAATTTAACATTATATATATATATATATAAATTTTATATATAATGATCTTTTCTAGTTTCAATTTGACATCTCAACAACTAAAATGAATACAAGAAAATTAGTAAAACTACCTATTCATGATCATCTTCTTCGTTCTTCACCTCGGTTTGGTGTTACCGATTGCGGTGCTTGTCGTGTACAACATATGATCTACGGTGCTTACATATGCAGTGATCCTATGTGTCTTGAATGGTTCCATAAAGATTGCGCAGAGGCTCCATCAGAGATCAACCACTCTTCTCATCCTCAACATCCTCTTCTTCTCACTATTTATAAAAAAGATTTCACATGTGAGTTGTGTGAGAAAGAGCAAACAGGGTTCACGAGTTACGCCGGGTACTGTTGTTCTATATGTGATTTCAATCTAGATTTGATTTGCGGGATGAAACCACCATCTCCTACCGTTGAACATCCGATGTGTCATCATGACCATCCTCTTGTATATTTGAAGATGCAAAAGAAGCAAATCGCTTTTGGTTGTGGAGTATGCAAATATTCAATTTGTGGACCGTCTTATACATGTGTTGAATGCAACCTATACTTTCACTTGGATTGCATTCAACTCGGAAAAGAGGTAAACCATCCTTGTCATTTTGAGCATCCTCTTAAGCTCACTGAACGTGAATCACTCATAGATGATGCTGAAAAGAATTGTGTATTATGTGGAACTGAAGACTTAGTCGAAAATACGATTTATCATTGTCCAATGTGTAATTTCACTGTCTGTCTTGATTGCACTAAAATATCACCACCTCTTGTTATTGACCATAACAAAACGCACCAACATCCAATTACTCTGTTTTCTACAAAACTAACAATTACTTGTAAGTATTGTGGGGAGAAAGAGTCCTTGAGGCCTTATATGTGTCTTCAATGTGATTTTGTTATTGATGGATATTGTCTTGACTTACCTCAAGTCATAAACATCAACCGTCATGATCATCGCATGTCTTTCATTCCTCATATGGGTCCCGGATATGAGAGCTGCCCAGTTTGTCATGCAAGTATAAACCAGTATACTGGAGGTTATTCTTGCTCTATTTGTCCTACCTACGCCGCTCATACTCAATGTGCAGTTAATGCTAAGGTATGGGATGGTGTGGAATTGGACGGGATACCTGAAATTACCGAAGATATTGCACCATTCAAGAGAGAAGGTGATAGCTTGATACGTCATGTTAGTCATAAAAAACATGTTTTAAGACTCCAGACCGATAATATCATATACAACCAAGTCACACGTTGTGAAGCATGTATTCATCCCGTAGGATCTGAACCAATCTACAGTTGTGAAAACTGTTTTTTCATTCTCCACGAGAAATGTGCTAATCTTCCATTAAAGAAAAGACTTGTTTTCGACAGTGTACCATTCACATTAATACTGGAGGAGGGAGACAAAAACGTTCGTATTGCGAGCTATGTGGAATACTTTCTGTTGGTTTCAAATATACATCGCAAAGAAATAAAGATACAGATATACATTGTGGTTCCATTTCTGATCCATTGGTCCATAAATGTCACCCTCATCCTCTATATTTTTATGACAAAGAAGATCACTATTGTGATATATGCAAGAAGGATATAAAGGGGTGTACTCTACGTTGTGCTACATGTGAATTTGATTTGTGTATGCGATGTGCTACTATACCAGAAACAATAAGGTGTAGTAAAACATGAGCATCCTCTCACTCTATGTTGCGGCGAAGAGACGAGTGGTGACTATTGGTGCGATATATGTGAAAGAAGATTGGATTCAAGTAAATGGTTTTATATATGTGATGATTGTGGAGTTACAATACATTGGAAATGTGTACTTGGAGATTTTTCACGTTTGAGACCAGGATGTGTTATTGATTATAGAGGAAATGAGTTTGAAGTGGTTCTTAATGATCATAACACTCGACCAAACTGCAGTATGTGTCTTCGGAGATGTAAGTTTCCGGTCATTTTAAAAGATCTTGAAGATAATGAATACATATGTTCTCGTTATTGTTTTCGAAAACTTTTCGGAGAAAANTTATATATGTGATGATTGTGGAGTTACAATACATTGGAAATGTGTACTTGGAGATTTTTCACGTTTGAGACCAGGATGTGTTATTGATTATAGAGGAAATGAGTTTGAAGTGGTTCTTAATGATCATAACACTCGACCAAACTGCAGTATGTGTCTTCGGAGATGTAAGTTTCCGGTCATTTTAAAAGATCTTGAAGATAATGAATACATATGTTCTCGTTATTGTTTTCGAAAACTTTTCGGAGAAAAGTAATAAAGTTTGAGTTTTTATATGTTTTACTTTTAAGATTTTGTGTTTTTTTTTTGTTACTTTATTATATATGTAATCGTTTCTAATTTCACAAGCGGAATTATATATGTATTACGCAAAAGAATTATTTGGTTTACAATGAAAGATGATTGATTATTTTATACATTCATTAAAAGGTTGTCCACATGATACACCATGTTCTTGTTTAGGTTTATATATTAATGATCATTCAAATCTTGACGTTGAGTACTTCTAACATAAATGAGTTATATACAAGAAGTAATTATATACAAATATCCAATAGTACTGTAAGAATAAAAAACTTATAAATCACATCTCTTGCCACCATACAAATTTATATATAATATATTTTTACATAAATATTAGAGAATGATTCCAAGACCAATTCTCCAGCTTAGCTGTTCACATGTTGGAGTTTACCGATCCAATTCTCTAAAGATTAGCTATTAATTGTGTTACGAAATTTCTCTAAAGATTAAAAAATTTAAATTAATGTTAACCAATATTATGTAGTTGATAGTTTCTAGAATTATATTAAAAAAATTGACCAATCCCATCATTTCGAAGTACGTATATGAATTTTATTTATAGTTTTTGTATAAAAAAAAAAGAGAACAATTGCACATACAAAATAAAATCAAAATTGAATTCCGAAAAAAAAAACAAAATAAAATTGAATATTTAGGATTCGAACCATAAGATTAGAAAAGCAAAATAACCACTACACCACGAGAGCACTAACAATATTTACTATTTGTTAATTATTTATAACTTAAGATTTATTTTTTGATATTTAAAGTCTTTTGATTCTCTGCGATTATATTTTCTTCTTTGTTTCTCTCTCTCCGCCGCCAAAGAGAAAACGTGGATCGGAGATCGGAGAATCTAGAGATGGCGAGTGGTTTAGATATGTCTCTCGATGACATGATTGCGAAGAACCGTAAGTCTCGTGGTGGTCCTGTACGTGGATCTGGTCCAGGATCCGGATCCGGACCAGGTCCAGCTCGCCGCATCCCTAATCGGAAGTCCAACAGATCTGCTCCATACGCATCGGCCAAGGTCTAAATCCGATTTACATCTGTTCTCTCTTCTTCTCTCTAGTTTCGAAGGATCTTCTTCTCAGATCTTCCGATTCCTATTGGAATAGACTCTGCGTTGACGTTTTCTTTAAGCAATCGATTTTGGTGTTGATGATCTCTCAAAGAGGATAAAAAAAACAAACAACGGATTGATTTGGTTGTATAGGCGCCGGAGAGTACCTGGGAACACGACATGTTCTCGGAGCAGCCCGAAGGCTTTTCCTCGAGATCCAGTCGTTCTTCTGGTGGAATCGAAACCGGAACGAAGCTCTACATATCGAATTTGGATTACGGAGTCATGAACGAAGACATTAAGGTAACTTTCTTTTCCTTCTGCAAATACATCTATGGGATCGTTGTGTCTGAAGCTAATCTTAAACTCATAATTCTCTTCTGGTCTATGAGATTTTATCGATTCTTACTTCATCTCTGAAGTTATTTGAATAAATTCGCTATATGCAGGAACTGTTTGCTGAAGTCGGAGATCTTAAACGCTTTACGGTACATTTTGACAGGAGTGGAAGATCAAAGGTACCTGAGATGAGGACTTCGTCGTCCTCATTTACACATCTTTGCCTTTTCCACGATTTAAGTCTAAAGTCTAAATTCTTAATTAACCTACCATAGGGAACGGCTGAAGTAGTATTCTCTCGGCGTGCTGATGCCCTAGCAGCTGTAAAGAAGTATAGTGACGTTCAGCTAGATGGAAAACCCATGAAGATTGAGATTGTGGGTACCAATATTCAATCCGCTGGAGCCTCTGCTAGGCCATCAAATGGTGCTCCACAACGGTAAGATAACATTCCTCATTATGTGTATAGCTCTGTTCGTTTCCGTGTCGCTAACACCAACAACAACGAATGATAGATAATGAGAGACGGCTACTAACTGATGTTTGTTTATGGGTCACTTGTTCGACGAGATGTTTAGGTGATTTAAAATTCAAATTTTGATTCTTTGTCGCAGAGATTTGTCGCTGAAACTTGTCATTCAAGCCCGGTGATAAATAAACGAACAGTAATAGATAATCGAACATATTATGTGATCAATTTCGGTCAACGACAACAAAACAAACATAAATTTTCGTTATTGTTGCTCGATACTGTTTCTGACACAAACGAACAACCAAGCCTTAAATGCAAACTTCTTTGATCAGATAATTTTGTAATGTAAAGTATATTAAAAGTGGTATCTTGTTATTATGCAGAGGAGGGCAAGGGAGAGGTGGTCATCGTCAAGGTGGGCGTGGTAATGGCCGTGGAGGCCGTGGTAGTGGTCGTGGACGTGGTGGTCAACGTCCTGGTAAAGGCCCTGTAGAGAAACTATCTGCTGAAGATCTTGATGCAGATCTAGCTAAGTATCACTCAGGTGATATGGAGACAAACTAAGCACAAAGGTTTGCCTCATACGTTTCCTCTGTTCACTTAACTGCATGAGGGGAATAGAATCTTAAAAGATGAGTGACCAGAGTTTCGCAAGCTATAAAGCCCCTTTGGTCACCGTGTGTTGTTTATTTGTTTCATTAGATTTTTTCACTCTTTATATCTGAATATCCTGTTAGACTTTAAAATATAAACATGTTGTGTCTAGTAACGAAAGAAACCATTTCAACTCAAAAACGAGGTTTGGTTACATGATTTGTGGTTCTTGCCTATTACAAAAAGAGGGTTTGGTTACATGAGATTCTTCTCTATAGCAAAATAACATTGACAACAAAAGACGTCAACAGATAATATCCGAACCACATCATATATTATACACAATGATGATTGCTGAGTTTGAAGGGGGAAAACACAGCAGCAGCTTGATTAAGTAAAAAAGTAATTTAGGCCTGTCTTGGCTTTTGGCGCTGTGAAAAGATGAGGCGGACGATAGAATAGAGTACTGCTTTGACGCAAGAAACTAGAAAGTTCCAACAGGAAGAAGGCCAGTACCACGGATACAGCAGCCGGAAAAATAGACTGATCAGATGCCTCGGGTAACGTCCCACCTGCATATAGGCATTCAAGATGTTAGAAGATAGCCCACCAAAACATATTTGAGGCTGTTTTTTTTTTTGTTGCTTTGCTTAGCTTAGCTAGAGTGATTTGAAACGTTGAAACTGTTAAAAGAGAATATAGTATATGGATTCTGAAATATTTCTGTTTAATGAAAAAAACACTAACCATCAAAATGGGGTTTCAAAACTTTTTTTTTTTATAACCACTAGGCTGGTACGTCCTCACGGACCGGTAAAGGTAAATAACTGCGTTTTTAATTTTTTTAAATCAAAATTAAACTTTGAACATAAAATTAAACTATGATTTTAAATTTTAACTCATTTCGACTTAAAAAGACCTGGTTATTGAAGTCTATGATTTAAAAGCCTTAATTACCAAAATTTAAGGTTTAAAAAACTACTTTTATAGCTGAAGATTTTTTTCGCCAAACAGAGATATTTCGGGATCTAAAATACCACTTTCTCGCCGAAAAAAAAAAAAAAATACCATTTTCCCTGATAAAACTATGATTTTATGGGAAAGAAATACTCACAGGGAAGAGGGAGTCCAGTGTATCCCAGGCCGCATGACGAACAGCTCTTGTAGGATACATAGGACCTCCAGGAGAGGTAAAACTGTACAAACACGCCTTTAACCTTGTGCTAGTCGTCATTCTCAGTTCCATACCTGCACATGTAATGTAATCCACATCAGAATCTGGCCATGTTTCTCTCATACTGCAGAAAGGAGACATATATACCCTGAAGAATCTTCATTTGAGAAAGATAATGAAGCAGTACAGGTTCCACCTTCAGCTTTTGCAGCTGCATCATAAGGGAGATTCATATTAACAAATCAGTATGAGCAATATGTGTAAGTCATTAATTATACAAGAGCAAGGCTTTTGGTTCTATGCCTGATCAGTAAGTTCAATAACAAGGAAATCTCCGGCTCCTCCAATCAAGAAAGCATTTGGAAACTCAGGAAAGTTCTTCAAGAAGCTATCGAGTTTTTCAACTGAACAACAACTTGTCAGGGAACAAGAAACACTCTCCTCCAATGATAACTTTTCAAAAAATAGCGTAATACCTGAATTGTAAAAGAAAATGAACCTTGAAAGCAAGAGATACAGTTCTCTCTGAGCCTGAAATTACAGTATATGAGAGACTCAATCTCCACGCCAAACTTGATTCTTGTCGATAGAAACGATAAAGAAAATGGAGAGGAACCACTCTCACCTGAATGGGGATTTTGTTTAATCGAATTGGCTCCAAAGCAACTTCCTCAAGCAGATACTACAAGAACACATACATTGTTAGTTTTGGTAGCAACGAGTTAAATAGCATGTAAGAGATGCAAAACGATATATTTTTCATAGAAGATCAAGTAGAAGCATTGCACAATGTAAAACCATAGGAGGAGGATGTGATTTTCGTGATGCGTATCATATCTTTATGCAAGATGGTAACACTAAATGCACCCATACACTGAAATCATTGTTAAAGCTGACCAGGTATAAAATACAAGTTCTAACTCGAAGACAATTACTTCAATCTTATCTATAAACAAAAGAAGATACAAGACTGAGATATGAGAAAATATAAGGTACCCGAAAAAGTGTTTGGAAGCGCCTTGTATTTGTCTGAATGTCTATCCTGTATTTAAAATGAGTAGAAATTGTCACATGTTACCTTCATATTGCTCGACATAACAAACAAAAACGATAAGACAATTACTACAATACGAAATCACATTATTGAACCTAAAGACGTATAAGACACTAAAACCAGCAATTCAAACCGAGTAAAGATTTTACCAGAACACATTTGTTGCTCCTTGTACAAGAGCTGAAGAATACCGCAAAAGTATTTCTTGATTCTCAAGCTGAACCTCAAATAGCTGTAAAGGCAGGCAATGCAAACAGTAAAGCTTTGGAACTCAAAAATGACACTAATGCACAATTTGCATTACCCATTTATGGAAGAGGAGAGAAAATATGTGTGATGCAAATGATTGACTCCATAACTGCACTATCAAATCTAGAATATCCTGTCCTCTCTCAGATACTTTCACATAGTAATCAGCCAAGACGTCGAAGAAACATAAAGGACCATCAGCTTCTGCTTCATCGAAACATATCACATCTGCTTCCTTGCTAAGAATCACCTCTGATTTCAATTCCAGCTTGAAAAATTAGTGGAAGTAGTAAATGCGTGGCCAATTTTGACCTAATTTTCTCTAAAACTAAGAACAGACATGTTTACCTTTAGCTCGTTCGTCGACTTCTAGAGCTATATCAGCAAATAAATCCTGTAGTAGGTTGCGTGTTTGTGCTGGAGAGACAACAGCCTAGGGCAAAGATCAACAAGCTAAATTCAATTTCCTACTCCTAAATTCGAAATGATCAAATCATGAAATCCAGAAATGAGAAACTTAAATTAAGTAAACAGCATCCGAATTGCATCAACAGTAAGCTAATTTCAGAAATCTAGTGTTTAATCGCAATCATCAATCAAAGTTTATGAAATTCTCGAATGCATGTTTCTTATGTCAAGATCTAGAAGCGATTTCGAAAGAAGAGAAATCCTGCCATGAAATTGAAATGCTCGACGGCATTTTCTCGGCAAAATCAAAACAGATCAACACAAATAGGAATCGCGATCTCTCTAGCTAGAGATGAAAAATTCGAATGAGAAACAAACCCGTGTAAGCTTTTTCTTTATCTCTTGTGTAAGAGCTTCTAGATAAGCAGACCTCCGTGAAGAAGAAGACGGCGATGAAGCTTTTTCCATTCCCAAATCACTGATTGCCTCGAAAGAAACAAAACAAATCTACCACATGCGATTACTGGAAAGGCAACCCAAATACAATAAACGCCTCGATCTATCAATAGGGGAAATCGAGATGACAACGAGAATTATTGCTTCTTCGAACTAATTTTCCAAATACATAAAAGAAATCGATAAATCAATGGAGTTTTGAGGAGGCGTAAAGCAAGAAAACTTAAAAACGAGTTGTTTATCTATCTTTCACTGTGAACTCGATAGCGACAGGAGAGAAAGAGAAGAATAGATGAGAGCCGATGCATCAATGGAGGGAGGATTTAAAAACGTCGTCGTTCGACCGGTTCTGATGAATGACGTGTCATTAAGATAAAGACACGTGTCGTACTCTTAATTTTTATATCTAAATAAAAAATCGGAATTTCTTCAAAATGATTCACTTCAAATTTTCATGAAATTGACAAATTTTAATAGTCACTTCTGATTTAATTTCACAACTATAATTTTTTATACATAGATTTTGGCTGATTTAGTCTTTAATATTAAAAAAATTAATATAAACATTAAAAAAATTAATATAAACATTAAAAAAATTATAAAGCTAAATTTATAAAATTGGGAGTCACACATAAGGTGTTCGATGATATTCCTGAATGAGATCTTATGGTTTAAAGAACTCTCGCCATAAGTGATGCGAAAGTAGAGATAGATGAAACACACGAAACTGATTCAAAGATGATAATATTCCAGAATTAACAAGCTACTAGCATACTAATACACATTACAGAAATGTAATTGCGTTCAAGAAATCCTATAGCTCACAAGAAAAGGGAGGAAGAACACAGATCTACGAAAACTCTAACCGCCGAATCCATACAAAGTTCTTCCTTGCCTCTTGAGAGCGTAAACAACATCCATAGCGGTCACAGTCTTCCTCCTCGCGTGCTCTGTGTAAGTAACAGCATCACGGATAACATTCTCCAAAAAGATCTTGAGGACACCACGAGTTTCTTCATAAATCAGACCACTAATACGCTTTACTCCTCCTCTACGAGCTAATCTTCGGATTGCAGGCTTTGTGATTCCCTGGATATTATCCCTTAAAACCTTCCTGTGACGCTTAGCTCCTCCTTTGCCTAATCCCTTACCTCCCTTTCCACGACCTGACATTTTTTCCTAGGAAAATTGAATTTTTCTCGAGAAAATGAGATACTTAAGATGACGAGAGAAGGAAACTGATTGACTTTTATAAAATGAAGGGACTGTGGTCATTTATATATAAGAGGGGTTTTATTTTGAACCGTACGATTCAATATTCAATCCAACGGTTGTTTACCTGATCTTCGTCAGCACTAATATGGCGTAAAAACCGTAGATTCTAAGTTAATCAACGGTTCATATTTGTTATCTGCGTCATAATGTCCAGCTTTGGATAATTTCGCTTGCCAGACGAAACGGCGTCGTTTTCTTTTCTATACGAAAGAAACTAAACCGATACCAGAACTTCTTACAGGAATTGGAAACCAAATTTAACCAATTAAATGCTTAACCGGATCTAATGATACTGTTGTTTCAAATCATCGAATTTTAAACCCTTTCTTTTCTCGTCGGCGATTGCTTACGAGTTAAAAAGGAAACACTCGTTTGCTTAAACCCTAATCGGAAAAGTTTCTACGCCATCTTGTTCACTCATGGGGTTCTTTGATTTGAACATCCCCTACAGTGAGCCACCACGATCTAGCGGGAAGGAAGTCGCCGCGGGAAAAGCTTTGCGGTTAAAGCTCACCACGAAAGCTATGGAATTGGGCTATGTTGGGATTGCACATAACCGTGTAATCAAAGGCGTAATGTCGGAGAAGGACTGTTGTATGATCCCTCTTCTTACCCTTGGATCTCTGATTAAGGTTGCTCCGCGTCTTACTTCTTCTGTTGGATTCCATCGTGATCTACTCGGCATCTCAAGAGCTACTCCGTTTCGACAATACACTCGACTTACGATCCATGTGGAGAGTAATGCTCAGTGTCAAGGTTTGAATTCGGGAAATCCGGTTCTAAAGAGCTATGATATTGTCTCTGTTAAGCCATTAAATCAGAATGCTTTCGATCATGCGTGTGAAAGAGCTGAGGTTTGAATTTCTAAATCCATGTGCCAATTTTTCTACTAAGACTTTATTTTCTCACAATTTGATGCTTAGAGAAGATACTTTTGATGTGGCTGAAACTTTGGTGAAATTACTTGTATGTGGGAATTGATCCATGTTTATAGTTCTCTTGAAGATTATTGGAATTGGAATGCGGAAATTTTCTTCGGAGAGAACTTTGATCTTGTTTTTACCATCAAATTCATTGTAGGTTGATCTGATTTCAATTGATTTCTCAGACAAGATGCCCTTCCGATTAAAGCATCCCATGGTTAAAGCTGCTATTCAGGTTTTGATTCTCTTAATGAACAATCATCCTTTTTCCCCTTTTCTAAGAATCTATGCGTATCTCAATGTTTTTGCCTTACTGCAATTTGATGAATTTTTCTTTGAGCAGCGAGGGATTTACTTTGAGATCAAGTACTCTGACCTCTTGATGGATGCACAAGCGAGAAGGCAAGTTATATCTAATGCTAAGGTAAAAAAACTTCGATGCATCATGGTCCAAGTAGGTATACTTTGTCGTCTGAGAGATGATTTGTGTTCTCTTTTTGGTTTGGTTTTCTGTGAAACTGTTAAGTATCAATTATGTGAAACTTTTTGTTGATTAGCATGTACTGTCTTGTGATATGTTATGTCTAGTTACTGGTGGATTGGACTAAAGGGAAGAATCTGATTATATCGAGTTGTGCTCCTTCAATCACTGAACTTAGGGGTCCCAACGATGTAGTAAATCTCATGTCCTTGCTCGGACTCTCTACTGAAAGAGCAAGA
This sequence comes from Aethionema arabicum, assembly GCA_000411095.1. Taxonomy (NCBI): domain Eukaryota; kingdom Viridiplantae; phylum Streptophyta; class Magnoliopsida; order Brassicales; family Brassicaceae; genus Aethionema; species Aethionema arabicum. The sequence continues at coordinate 26,939 of KE150526.1, forward strand.
GCTGCCATTTCAAAAAATTGTAGGTATGTGTACAAGTTTTCTGACTAATACATTATGTGATGCAGTTCAGCTTAAAATTACTTCAATGACATTAATTTGGAATTGGTTTCAGGGATATGATAACCAAAGTCTTAAGGAAAAAACGGTTTCACAAAGAAGCTGTCAGGGTTGACGTACTTTCTTCTAATGAGATCTTTAGCCTTGAACAACCTGGAGATTTCCGGAAATGGGACCCTCTCTCAAGTGGAGAAGGTGACATGCTTTTAGATGATCTTGCAAATGCTTTTAATCAAACCAGTGGTGTGGCGCTTAAATCTTCTAAGGCGATTGATTTCACTTCTGTTCTTAGTGGCTTGTCAACACATGGTTTCCAGGTTAAGGATATTATACAAACTGAACCTTTCACTAAGCCACCTACAGTCCAACGGAATCATGTTTCTGAACTACATATGGCCTTTCCGGTGTCGGCTAATGATAATATTATGGAGAACGAAACCATTAGCCAAATTAGCGAGCAGATATCTAGAGATGACAACAAGACGCAACCTACAACAGTTGTCCGTGACGAAGAACCAGTTCCCCTGAGTTCTCAAGCTTCTGATATAGCTGTTTCAGCCTCATCTAAAGATATTTTACAAGAAAACGGAATCATTAGTCAAAATAGCTTGCAGATATCTAAAGAAGATAGCAAGGTAGAGCCTGTAACAACTCTCCTTAAGGATGAACCATTTGCCTTGAGGAAATGTAGCACCAACCTGGAAATGGGGATTTCAGCAAAAAATCAAGCAGGTAATCCCCAATCAGAAACAGTTTTTGATGGTAACATGCATATTAAGTTAGCTTTAGAGGATAGATCATTGTCACCATCAAAAAGTGGCCATGGAATCCAAGAAAGTCCTGTTGAAAACATGGACATGGAACCTCTTGTCGTTAATAATGTTTCAGTGGAAGAAGACATCAAAGAAGAAGCTACTACTAATCATTTAAATGGGCACCACTCTTCCATTGATGATGATGAGATGAGAATTGATGATTCTTTAGAAGCAAATCAAGAGTACATGAAGATGACAGTAGAAGAACAAAAGTCTGGAAAAACAGGTGAAGGTAACATTATTCTTCCTAACATGTCCTCTGAGATTACTGATTTGCTAAGAGAATCAGGTCAAAATCCCAGTTTAGAAGCAATCGAACCTCACCAAATATCAAAGTCAGAATCCAATGAAGCAGAGATAATAGTCGAAGACCAGAACGATGAGGAGACGACAATGGAAGATGAGATTGAAACTGAATCTAATAACCTAGCCCATGATCAATCCCCAGAAGGAAACAATGGCACAAAACCAGGTACTAAACCACTAATTCCTCATATATAAACCTATCATTGCATCTTAGCTTTGAAAATTTGATTTTTTGTAGTTTAATTTAGGGAATATGGTATTTTAGACCCTGAATTATCTCTATTTGATGAAAAAAATTCTTAACTATAAAATTTGTTTTTTAAACCCTGAACTTTGGTAATCGAGTTTTTTAAACCCTAGCCTTTAATAACCGAGTTTTTAAACCGAAATCTCACATTTACGCTTGAAATTATAGTATAAATAATCCAAAATTGAATTAAATTTGCTGCTTAAACTTTGAAATTATGGCTTAATTTTTATCTTCAAAGTTTAATTTTGTTGGCTTAAATCCAGGTAAGCTGCAAGCTAAGAGGAGTAGAATACATCTACCGAAACTGTTTCCATTCAAGCGTTTTCTACATCATTCACGTATCAAACGGATCAGTAGAAGAAGAAGAAAGCATTAACAAGCTTCATCATTCTTAAACCACAGATGAGTTTTGTGCATAAGTAAAGCCACGTAAGTGTTTTGAAATCTATAGATTCTTTATAGTTTATAGGCTTTAGGGCTTGATTCTTTTTTGGTACCTTCTGGTGCAAGAAAAGTGTTTTAATTATAAAATAATAGAAAGGGAAAAAGCATAATAATGTGTTTAGTTTAGAGTGGAGAGTTGGTAATTTAATTCCGGCCGACAAAAGTAAGAGACATGGCCGCCGGCAAGATCTGCCTACGGCGGGT
>KE150526.1:29226-56807 GCA_000411095.1 Aethionema arabicum
ATAACCTTTGCTAAAGAAAGACTACTAATTACGTTTCTTGATTATTAACTGTATTGATTCATATATAATTAGGAATAAGCATTATTTTTCTTCGTATTAATATTGTGCGAGTAAAATGCTAATTTCGGCTAATTTAATTTCAATTTTATTTATATTATTTCGATAAAAAATCAGCTATATAGTTTTTAATCTAATTATATATATATAATTATAAATACTAATGTTTAATCATATTTTATACAAATAAATATGAGAAATTATGCAAAATGATCTAATTCAATAGGTTTTTACAAAATTGTTGTTAAGTGTGAAGGTTTATTTTTGAAAAAAAATGGTTAAATTAAGAAATTTTTGTAATCTTCCAATAAATATTATTTTGATATGCTAAACTCAGTTTTTTTTATTTAAATATAAATATATTGTCACCATTTAGTTTAAAATAAAATAAGTTTTTATTTGGTTTATATAATTTTATGATTTGATTAGATTTAGACTTTTAGTACACGAAGAAACATTTTGTTTCCAAAATTGATAAATGTGAAAACTGTGTCTAAAGTGAGAGAGTAATATATACCTTAAATTAACAAAAGTTACTCAAATTATCAGAATTATTGAAACCAAAATAAATTATAACTAAAACCATTCATCAATTTTAAAATTATGCAAAGTACTTAAATTATCTAAAATACCAAAATTTATATCCGACCAAATTAAACGGAAATAATTTTGGTTCAAACTCTTTAAAATTCAAAAAAATAAAAAAAATTATAAACACGCAAACTAAATCGAATCTAAAAGTTGAATGCCACTTTTATTTTATACAATGATTGCTCTTTTTAATAGTTTGGAATATTTTTAAATATACTTAGAGCATCTCCAATGGTTAAGCACCATTGGAGGGTGCTTAACCATTTTTTTATTAAATTTAATGGTTAAGATATTTTTAGTTAGATTAATAATTTTATTGTTTCCAATAGTTAAGATACTTGTGGTGCTTAAAAAAAAATTTTTAATTTAAAATTTTTTTAAACATTATATTTTAAGTTAAGATATATATTGTAATCATGTATTGGAATCAATTTCAGCAATACCATCATGTATTGAAATCAATTTCAGCAATACCATCATGTATTGGAATCAATTTCAGCAATACCATCATGTAAAACCCTAAACTTGTAGGCAGCAAAAATGACTAAAAAAAGTCTTATTATTGGCAATACAGAATTAACCAAACCGGAGTCAAAAGACAAGTGACTACCACATGAATAAGCTAAGATCACAGAGTGATTGTGCATTGCATTTGCTCATTGAATTTACAGTCGTGATCTTCTTCAATAACACATTATAAACCATTCCAAGAAACTAACTAAATCAACAATGGTCAATAATTACGAGTATGCTTCCCTAATTTTAAACAATTTCATCCTGATTTCTTAGGTTCTGCTTGATTTTCATACAAACTACTCGAGAGTTGAATCAAAGAAGAAAGATGAGCAAACCTGAAAGCAACACCAAGCAAGACTGAATCAAAGACACCCATAGTAAGTGATCATGATATAAGATGTGATTGAAGCCAATGTGATGTTAGCTGTTTAAGGGCAAATCACTTTTCCTGTTCAAACACAGAGTAAGATGAAAGATTACACAATGAAAGAAGAACAATCAGAGATGCCAAAAATTTTAAACTGAAACTTTTAATGGTTAGAATCAATACTAGAAACTGAAACTCAGATAGGAATTTCAGCAGAGATGAAACAAAAATTTCTGCAGTACATGAAAATGATGAAGATTAGGCTCAAAATGATGAAGATTAGGTTCTGTAGTTAAGTTAAGATCAATTTAAGAGATGAAATCATATCTAAGAACATATCCAAATCATATCTAAGAACATATCTTCTTAAACTTGCAGATTACACATGAATAAAAACTGAAAACAAGTGTTGATTAAAGAACTTGAGTTATGTTATGATCAAATTATGGATTAATTAGTTCTTAGCTAGAACCAATTTGGTATCTCTACTTTTGATGATTTTGGATTAATCTTAGATCAGTTTAAGGGTTAGTGTACAATCTTACACAGATTATTAAACATTTATCACAAAATTAAACACAAAAACACCATCTAACTTTCAATTGAAACGGAGCCAACTTCGTGATCGATGGATTCAAAGTAGATCCAAACGAGCAAAAACCCCAAAGCAAAAAGAGGTAAAAACGAAATTCTAATTCAATTCATGCAAACAAAGGAATCAAAACGAATTCGTAATCAATAAAGAAAAAAATCTTGCAATTTACTTACACTTTTCGCACACCATCGTCCCCTTCGTCCCTCAACTCTCCAAGGTTGAAAACCTTCGTCCCTCAAGCTTATAATCCGGAGATTAGATCCTTTTTTCTTCTCCGTCGTTCTCTCCTTCTCTCGCCGTTCTCGGTCGTTCTCTCCTTCTCTCCCTCTCTTTCTCTCTTTCTCTCCTTCTCTCTTTCTCTCCTACTCTCCTTCTCTCTCGCCGTTTAATCTGAGTCGTGAAAAAAAAATTATTAAAAAAATCAAAACAGTCAAACATTGACACGTAGGGCTGCTTAAAAAAATCTTAAACCCCTTCTCTAAGCTTCGATCTTAATGAAATTTGGTATTTTTGATTTATTTTTTTAAAAAAAATACTCTAAGCATCTGGTTAAGCAACTATTAAGCTTCATTAATAGAGCTGGTCTTATTTTATTGTTACTTATTAACTTTTCCCATAACTAATGTTTTTTTCATTACTTTTGTTTAGTTTATTTGAGTGGAACATTTTCTTTGGGGTCTTAAGAAAATTTCAAAGGTATAATCTATGTTTACTTTTGGAGATTGGTAGTAGTTAATTAGTAGTAGCACGATGATTAATCAACGTGAATACTAATGAAATCATCAAAGTAACATGACCATGTTCGTTTTACTTTTTATTTAATTTGCTAAAAGTTATATAATTGTTCTTTTTTTAGTATTTTACACGATTATTGTAAATCAACTTGGCAAAATAAAATACCGACCATTAGGGAACCTAATTATATTAAATATATATAAATTAATTATGGGTCCATGTAGATAATAATGCTCTCAAATGAAGAAAAAACAAACATGATTTTATTTCATAAAAAGGGCTACTTTTATTTTATTTTATTTTCTTGAAAATGGAATTTGGAATATCCATAAATGTGGTTTATATGTGATTATACTGTTATACATTACTTTAAAACCAATCAAAACGTTTAAGTATATGAAAATTAAGGGTAAAGTTTTTAGTTTTGTATGTTTTTTTAACCTATATATATATATCTTTTTTTTGTTTTTTAATATATTGGATAAATTAAAATTCTAGAATGATAAATTATTTGGTATTGTCTATTTAATGTTATGGTATCTTATCGCCGCTAATAATAACGATAAAACAATATTAATATATTTATGTTTACTTCTCTTTTTCCAGATTTCAATAAATTATATTGGTTTATAATTTGTAACAATATTTTATGAAAAAAATTGTTATATATTTCTATTTTTTTTTTAACTCGTGTTTATATATTTCTATTTAATAATTAAGAATTTAATTTCTTAAATATTGTTCGAATAAAAGCACAAAATAGGTTATTTCTTGTATTTACAAAGGAAGTGTACTTCAAATACATGAGATATCATCACTAAATAGGGAATTAAGGACAAACATCCTAAAAAAATAATAATCATTAAAAGTAGCAATATAAACAATTAAACATAATTAAAACATATATTTAATTAGAAGAAAGGTTAATTAAGGAAGTGATTAGCAGAGAAAGAATCAAGAAAAGAATTCCACGTGTCAAGATCTCCAACTGCCACGTCAAGAACATCAACTTGTTCTTGTTCTTGTTCTTTCTCATCATTTCTTGCAAATCTTCCTCTTATTCTTGGCCTACTATCCGCTAATGTCTTCCTACACTCATACTACACAAAAAAAAAAAAAAATTATTAAATAAATTACAAAGTTAATCATAATAAGTGAATAAATAAGTGATGTTTTTCTATAAATTTTTTGAAATTACTTTTCAAAAAATTATAATTCGATATAAAAATAGTTCAAACAGAATCGCTCATTTATATGTAGTAAAAAACCGTTAAGAGTCACTAACTTATAAGAAAATTAAAACTAAAAATTTTGGTTTCGAATTTGTTAATGCATACAACAAATTGATAGTCCATTATTTATGGATGAAAATTTAAACATAAATAAATTGAAAATTAGAAAATATATACTCTTACCGTTTTGTATTCATTATTTTGAATGATAATGCACATATGTTAATAAAATAATTAAAAAATATTCTTATTTTTAAGTAATGATAAAAAAAAAGATATAAAATAGTAAACGTTTAAAATTCTAAAATATTTTCCTCTTTTTGTTAAAAACTTGTTAAAACATCGTATTAAAAAGCAGAAAAATATATGATATGACCTTATAATAAAATAATATTAAAGCAGAAAAAGGATTAAGACTTTTAGTAACCTTGAAGAGTTTGATGTGTTTGTAAAAAAAAAGAAGAAGAATTTGATGTGTCTATTTCAAAAGATTCCTTAAGCCTCAAACTTTCTCAAAATATGATGCGACATAACATTATACACACACTCATATATATTATATATATCAATTTCAATTCCAGATTAAACATAAAGTAAAATACATTAATTACTTAATTATTAATAGAGATAATAATTAGATAATATATCTACGTTGATTTTTTTTTTGACAGGTACCTACGTTGATTAGACAAGGAAGAAATAAATATGTTTACATGTATTTATATAAAAAGAAAATAAAAAGATGTTAAATTAATTTGTGTAATTTAATTACCTTAATTCTCTTGTTGAAATTTCGAAGATTTCTTTTAATACGATATTTATCGATTTTTTCTTTCTTTTCTTGTGGACTATACTTATAAGCTTTACCCATTCCTTCTATTATTGCATTACTCTCACTCCATACTCCACTGCTGCTCTCTCTTCTATTGCTACCACTCCTCTGCACATACCATCAAACGCCGTCGTTTTCACTCCATATATGAACAATTATAATTCATTGCTTTTTCTATTTTTAAAAAAAAACTTTTTTAAGTATTTTTTTATCCGTAAATTTTCTAAATATGAAAGTAATTAATTTATTATACATGTGGTTATTCCACAAAAGGTTTTTTCTTAATGAAATTCAAATTGTTATATGAACGGTTTGATTAACTAAGTATAAACTAACTCATTTAGTTAGTTTAAGATTTGACAAGATCATATACTTTATTTCGTCTCTTTTTACTATAAGTTTTTAGAATTTTTTTTGTTAATATATTAGATGATTTGAGTTTTAAATTATATAAACAAAATATATATTAAAACAAATATATTCTTATGTTTTTCCCTTTTGATTCATAGTTACTAAAAACTAATGATAATTTTGTAATTTTGAATGTTTCATTAATATATATACGTAAATCACGAAAAACATCTTATAAAATAAAACGGAGAAAATACTAAATACGCCTAAAACTATTTATTATCTGTTGATTACTAATCAAAAACTCAAATTTTTTCACGTATAAGAGTAAGATTTCAAATTTTTTTTTTTCTCGCGAGTAAGATTTCAAATTAAAATTCGATTTATACTTTTTTTTAACAATTTATAAATTCGTTTTTAATACTTTTTTTCGTTTGTAGTAAAAAAAAAATTGTGACTCCGCCACCGTGTGTATATCAGTATATATATATATATATATTAATGTTAGGGACTTACGGATAAATCGCCGGCGCTAAGGGCTCGTCTAACGACGGGGCCATCATGATCATTAAAAAGATCATGAACCGTTGTAAAATTACCATAATACCCATTATTACTACTAACACTCCTCTGTTCTCCGCCGCCGCAGCTTCCCATAGAGCTCGGCGAGTCACAGCAGCTGCTTCCTCCGCCGCCGGTCAAACTTGAGTCAAAGTAACCAAACCCTGACGTGTCAAATTCTAATGCGGTGGTTAAGTGGTGACTCATAAGGAGAGGGAATTGATCCAACGGCTGAGGAGGAAGAGGGAGATCATCAGAGTAAAGGAGACATGGACACGTGTCTTCCGAGGTGCTGACGTGTCCACACATATTTTTGTTTTTTTTTTGTGTGTTGAAATTTGAAAATGTGAGTGAGTGAAAGTTTGAGTTGGTTTAGGGGTGTTATTTAAACAGAGACTTGTTGCTGACGTGGACACTCGTCATTTGGTCAACTCACTTAAACCGTTGACTTCTTTTGACTATAAATCATGAAAAGGAATCTTTTTTTTATGAAAGAATTTGCCTTTCCTTTTCATGTCACTTCGCTTCTTACCCGTAATTATTAGTATTGTTTTTTTTTTTTGCTTATACAAAGTATAAAAATGTTCCCTAGAGGTTTCGAAAAGAATATGTAGAGTGAGTCTAAATTAATAGAAATAAATTATTTTTTAAAAGATTTTAAGAAAAAATAGTGACAATTTTTTTTAAACTAAAGCAGTTTTTTTTATACATTTTAGAAAAGAAAAGAAAAATGAATTTCTAATCATATAAATATTGAGAGATATATCCAAATAAAAAAAAACTAACCTAACTGGAATTTAAAATCAAAATTAAACTATAATCTCAAAATAAAACCGAATTTTAGTTAAATTTGTGAATTTCAGTTAAAACAATATGTTTGTCGAAGTTTAAAATTTTAAAAAAAAACTTTCGATTTTGAACTTGAATTTGCTTTTAGTTTGGGATTAAAGTTTAATTTTGAATTTAGTGTTTAATTTCAGTTTTAAAAAAACAGAAATTTAAATTTTGATTACTGGATTTTTGGTTAATTTGATTATAAATTCAAGTTTAATTTGTGAATTTAGTTTAAAAAAATTAAAAATATAGTTGTCAAATTCTAAAATTTTAAATTTGGTATCAAAATTTAAAACACCATTTTGGTAGTTTGAGATTTTCTTTTACCAAATAAAAATAACATAGAGTTAACACACAATAAAAAGAAACTCTAACGGTTTTAAATCATTTTATAAATATTTTAGTATACGACCGTAAATACAACAGTACATAGATTAAAGTAAATACAAAGAGATGATAAAAAAAAAAAAAGTAAATACAAAGAAAAGATAGAAAATATAATAATTTTAGTAAATAGTGTTTAAGATGCCGACATGGTCGGTTTGACTATTATTAACACCTAGTCAAAAAATACTAAAATCAGACTTTATAATATAAATATATAGCCATATTGATTAATGATTGAATAAGCTATGAATTTAACTAATTTATAGAGTTTTCCTTTTTAAAATTTCTTAAAGCAATTTGCTGAGATATTTAAAAATAAAAAAAAATATAATGTGATTAATTGAAATGGGTATATTAGATAAGGAATAAAATAAACATCTCGTGCGACATTAATAACGGCAAAAAGAACACAAAAAGAAAAAAAGAAAAAAAAAAGAAAGAGACACGAATAAGCTTTTGAAGCTAAGTAAGGTAGGAGAGACAAAAAGATGATTAAAAGCATTATTTCACGCAAATACATGTGAGCACCACATTAATCTCTCCACTTTATTACCTAATTAATCATTTAATTATATGTACTTAAATTAATCATCATTAATTATTCCATCTTATTTCACTTCTTTTTTCCTTCTCCTCCATGTTCACACACATAACTAGATCCCCTGTATACATACATACACATATTTCCCAAAAATTAAAGTTTTTATATTATGCATAGAAAGGTAGAATGGTTGAAATTAGGGATGGTATTTGAGTATTCGGTTTTAATTTAATATTTTCGATTTTTCGGTTTCATGATTATAAGATCCGTTCGATTTTTTTTTGAAAAAATATATAAATTATGCGAAAAACAAAAAAAAAATAAAAAACAGGGAAAATATAAAAAAAAATGGCATCCGAATAATATGATTTAAGGATTACGGCATATATACCAAATATATATATAGTATTAGTAGGAATACGTATTAATCATTAATTAGATCGGCCTACTCTTCATCATTATATTAATTAATTTATTTCTTTTTCTCATTTAAAACCAAAACTATTTATTAATTTCCTTCACATTTTATTTATGTACTGCGCCCCACCCGCCGACTTAATTTATCTGCATTATTAACACTAATATTATTTTTCTTCTTAATGTTTTTATTATATATATTATTTATAAATAGTAAATGAACACAACAAATAAATAATTGTATCAATTATATTTCCAAGATTTAAGGGAAATCATAGTTCTTTCCCATTTCATCCTATATAGATACATATTATACTTCCCATTAATAAATGTAAATGGAGATTGTGTTTAAAAAAAAGTATATATATAAACTATGGAGCCAATAATATAATTATTAATTTTAATTGTGATAAAAGGTGCAACTTGAGATATTACACGAGCGTGGGGGACCTTAAGAGCATCTTTATTCATGTAGAAGATCGGGGATGTAGGTCCATCAGGATCATGTAAATTAAATATAGCTTTTCTTCATATTTCTTATACATATATTATACTATGTTCATCACTAAATCCCCTTTTGTTACATATAATATACATATATATATTTTAATATTTGTATCGTAGCTATTCTAATTTTTGTTATTTTTTTTTTATTTTGATTAAAGTTTGGTTTTCTAATTTCTTATAAATTGTACAAATATAGAGGTTACATATATAATTGTATAATATTATAGTTATCTAGTAGTATTTAGTAACGAGCTTATTAAATGTCGTTATTAATAATTTTTTTAATTTATAAAATTATTATAGTTATTTCCTCCTTTTATTTATTCATAATGAGCTTATTAAATATTATTATTCTGATGTTTACTATTTTTTTGTTTATTTTTTTTCTCTATAATTATTTTCTTCTTTAAGTATTTACTGTTAAAAATTGCAAATTTAGCTTAAGCTCGTTCCACTACAGACAAACTAGTATGCATAATGTCACAAAAAAACAACTTAACAATAACTTAATTAAGTTTTAACAAAATATACGAAATTATAATTATATGATAATTAAAATATGAAAAAACTGAAATAAGTTATAGCAAATTCGAAACATCTTTTTAAAAACATTTCAGAAGAAATTCATAATTTTCTGTCCTATTCTAAAATTTCATTATCTTAAAAAAAGGAAGTTGTATAATATTTACGTGCACGTTATTTGCGACTATTCTTTAACAGCTAAAAAATAAATTAATTTTGTCATTATTTATTTGGTTATATATATACACACAAATTACAGCAATAGAACTATAATTAAGTGTGTTTGTTAAAAAAATTATATATAATTAAGTTCATTTATTACTTTGCAAACATTCAAAGTAAATATTAGACACTATGTTGTTTTGAATCCTGAATTATTTTCATTTGGTAAAAAAATAAAAGAAATTTTAAAAAATACCCTAATTCAAATATTTTTGTAAAAATGTTCTAAAACTAGACCTAAAGATATTTGTGCTATATCTTCACACATTAGAACAAATTTTAAAAAAATACTTTTGAATTATGACATTTTACATAATTTTGTAAAAATAAAAAATCAATTATTAAAATATTTTCTAAACCAATAAAAGGAGACATAATAATTTGTGAAATTTCCATAGGATCTCGATTCCTACAGTGAATAAATGTACTATGGAAACTAATTATAAAGACATATTTGTGAATCTCAATGGCAAAATTGATGTGAAAGGTCATGCAAAAGCAAAATCTATAGAAAAATTGATGGCAAATAAGACTTTTTTATATATTTCTATTTGATGGTAAACTTTGTTGCATTATGTACCATAACTAAACGTTTCATCTTATGGTTGGTCCATAACTAGTTCCAAATTTTAAGATCCAATAGAAATTATTACTTCTATTTTTTTTTTTGTGGAAAAAAATTATGGGATTGTAGGAATTTTTGTGTAAGCTTTTAATCTTAAGTTGCATAAAACCCACTTTAGGTATTTTACATCCAATAGTTATAACTATTTGTAGTTTCAACAAGGTCAACGGTTGTAAAAATAATTGGCCACAATACTTTATTTTAATTATTTATTGTAACATATTTACATACATACATATATAAATTAATTAATTACTAATTGATATTATATATATATATATCATCAATGATTATAATTTATAATTTAATTAATAATGCATGGAACTACAAATTACAATGCCAATTGTATATTAGTATTTAGTAAGTTTCAAATGTACTCGTCAATACATTTGAGATGTTTGAAGTATATATACATATGATAATTTAATCGTTGATTTCTCTACTGAAAATCTATATTCTTTTTTAGGAAATTTCAAAAATAGACTAACTCAAAACATTTTTTTTTTTCAAAACTACACTAATTAATTGTATTTTTTAAAAATACATTTTTTTCTACTGTTAATGAACAATATTATCCTTCTTTATATAAATCAACATAGCTACATATGATAAAAATAAATTACATTTTTTTAAGCAAATTTTTTTATTCATTTATAATTATATTATTGAAAAAAACGTCTAAATTATTATAATTTTGAAAAACCCCTTTGAATTAGAATATTTCTTAAAATTTCTCTATTTTTTCGTTTTCATGAAGATTTAATAATTGAAAAAAATATTTTTTCTTTCTATTTGCATATGCCTCTAAATCATTTAGCTTGCCTAAAACAAGAAAATTCCAACAAAAAAAACGTTTTTCATCTCTTCAGCAATGTTATAAATTATGCTCATGATATTTTTAAAGAAATTGTTTTCGATATACAAGAAATTTAGATTCTCTGTACAACTATTAGAACATCACAAAATATATTTACTATATAGTTTTTTTAATTATTACGAAACCCACAAAAAATATGTTTTGCATATTACTTTAAATTAGTTTTGTTTTGTGACAATGTAGTCTAAAATTTAACACTAAATCGATAACTAATTATTAAAAGGAGCAGCGGATCCAGAAATATAATAAGTATGTTATTATAGAAAATATTAGTGTCAATTTGAATATGATATAGAATATATATATAGTCCATGCCTATAGAAAGCAATGATAATAGAATAAAATGTAGGCAATGAGTGCATAAGGAGTTTTATGATCAAAATAAATTGATTAAAGGTGTAGGGTTTACTTCTTCTTGGTTGAAAGCAAAGTTTATTATATATTTTTAGTTTTAAAATTTTAAGTGACCCATCAATTTATATTTTTTATTTCTTATATTTTAATTTAATCTTAAGAAATTATAACTCATGCATGTGTTCTATGTCTATGTCCAATCCTTTGGAAAAAGTGATATAAAGGTCAACAAGCACCATGTAGTTTTTCCACCATATTCTCCATTTTATTATTTACATTTTTTTTATATTTTAATTTTTACCTTTTTTATTAAAAAAAAATATAATTAATTGTTCATAGTATATATATTAAGAAAATCACACATAAAATCTACATATGTACAATTTTGTAAATACAATATTTATCGAACTTGTTTAATTTATTTGGTTATGAGATATATTGATAGTGATTACAGTCTTAGGTACTCTTTTTATTTATTAATACGGATATGTATTAACCTTAAGTAATTTTTAAGGATTTATTAAATATTGATTACATAATTTTTTATTATGAAAGAAAAAAAAATACGAGGTTATTTTATTTTATTTTATTTAGTGTCTAAAACTAGTATATCTTACTAACCAAGTTTTATTTAAGGTATAAACTTATTTCTTTAACTGTTAAATGACATTTTAAACTTATTTCTCTTATTTTATTTTCGCCAAAATTTATTTATTATTTCTTCCATTTTATTACGAGGTTATTTCTTTTTGTTTAACATGCTAAAATTATTCTTAAAATTGTTTCTTTCTACTTATTTACAAACTAAAAAGAAATTAAAAATTATTATTATTTGTTTAGATACCATAAAATGTTAATTCTATAACACATAACTTACCTCTCACTAATAGCAACAATTTACTTAAACCACAATTAGTTGTAACTAATCATATTTATATAATCTATTTTTTTCTATAGTCGAAAATATTTCGACCAAAAACAGCAATGAAAACTAAATTATTATTAAGACATTTTTGATTATGCAATTTTGATGTTATATATATAAGTCGAGTCTATATATATTTGGAAGTCGAAAATAGAGTCAAAATTAAAAAAGAGTATTAAAGTAGTATCTGTCTTAAAACAGGTAAAATTGGGTTAGGCTTTGAAAGTCATCGACTTTATTTTTGATTTTGAAAGATATTTTTGTGTTTAAGTAACTTTAAATAAATAAGAACTTATACTTTTTTACTTTTTAGGTAACAATAAATCATTGGCCAACTTTTTTACCATCGAATATATTGACCAACGTATCTATAAACAAAGTATATATAAATATCTCGTATAGTTCCGCAAAACTTTTACGAATATATACAAAGAAATATTACAAAAGTTAAAAGATTTTAGAATTCATTTTTTATATATATAGAAAGTAAAAACGTCTATATATTTAAATATTTTTTTTCTTAAAACATGTGATAAAAAAAAGCTATATATAAAAAATATCTAGTTATCTCTAATTTGATCAAAATTAATTTTATGCGGAAGATCCAAAACTGAAATCTAAATAAATTATTAGAATCCAAATTGATTTTTTATATTTAGATATCCAATAATATTTGCTCTAAACCATTTTGATAATTGATCATTAAAACTAATTAGTTTCTTAGCACAAAAAGATCATGTAATATAGTTTTGTTTCTTCCTAATGCATGTTTAATCAATAAATATTTCTATTTTTTACTAATCGAAAATAGACAACTTAAACAATTGATCCTTAAACTCTGGTCATAACACTAAATTAAGAATAATTTAGAACATTATATATATATATGATTTAATTATACAACTATTTAACCTACAAAAACATATGTATTTCTCTTTTAATCTAATGTTGGTTTGCAATTTTAATTTGTATATGAAATATGAAGCACTAATTGTTGTGAAGTACATAAAATTGATAAATGTCAAGTTTATATTACACATCAAAGTGAAATAAAAATTAAAAATTAAAATAAAAAATAGAAGAAAAATGAAGAGGTGGGAAGTTGACTAATAGTGAGAAAGAAAGCTTCTCTTAAGATAAGCCTTCCCCATCACTCTCCTTTCCTTTCTCTTCCCTTTTCACCACTTTTTTTTTGAAGTATTTTTCTAATATATTTATTTTTCATTTTAATTAAAAATCTGTTTCTTATGAAACTATCAAATTTTTTTAAATGAACTTTTTATATATATGAGTGAGAGAGATTATATTGTTATAAACAATGATTTATTACCGTTTGGTGAAAAAAAAATTTGAAAATTGATAACTAAAGTATTTTAATCTTGGATTTTGATAACTAAATAATTTTTAGGCGGCATTTAAAAAATAAACTTGATAACAGCTAATTAACCAAAAAATGGATAATACTTTTTGGTTTAGTTTTGATATAATGGATTTAATTTTATGTTTAACATTTCATTTTTTGTTGAGGGTTTAAATTTTTAAAATTATGGTTATAAAAAATTAGAGTTTAAAAAATGATTTTGATAGTTTAGAATTTTTTTCACCCAACATAAATAGTGTAGAGTTTAAAATATCGTAATCACGAGATATATATCATCAAATTAATCGATATCAATTCCAAAATCTACAAATGAATGACCAAAAAAAACTTATTTAGATCTTTGGAAATAAAAACTAGTAGTTTATTTTAATAATAAATTAGGCGGAGAACAAAAAAGATAAAAAAAATACGCAACTGTTTTACCAAATTAATAATGATAATATTTTAGTAGAATTTTAAAATTAGTTTACAGAATATATTTTTTTTGTAAAATAAATTAATCATTCTCTTCGTTTATTAACTAAATATGAACATATAATACAAAAAAAATCAAATTAAATACACGACTTATAGCGAAAATTGTAGTAAATTTAAAAATTAAATCTTAACATGTAACAAATTGAAAAATATATACAAATTAAATATCTAGGGTAAATAAATTCCCATCTATTGTTGTAGATTGGGTCCCTACCTCAAAAATTGTTTCTTTAATTATTTGTCAAAATGATTATTTTTCCTTTGAGTAAATTTTTATTTATTTATTATAATTATTAAAAAGATTGGAACCAAAGTTGAAGAAGATCAAGTCTACTTGATTCTGATTGATAAAAACGTGGATCAAAGTCAACTAAGATCTGACCTTACAGTGGTTGGTTAGATTTCTACTCTAAATTTCTAATTTTTTTAATAAAATAATTCAATTTATTATATATATATATATATATTTATATTTATATATATATATTATGTAAAATCATGTAAAAGTTTGATAGAAAGAAATGAACCTTTTAGTGCAGCTATCCGTCGTTGCATATTTTTAGTTTCATTGTCAACAAATATAATATTTTTTTCTGATCTCTATCAATCACAATAAATTGAAAAAAGCCAATGAAAATTATACATATATATTAAGATTCATATTATTTTTATTTTTTAAATACACTAATTCAAGAGTTTTTTTTTCAAAATTATACTAGTTTAGATGTGTTTTTAAAAAATACACCTTTATTGATTATAATTGGACAAAATTGTCTTTACATAAAAATAACTTATGACATTTTAATTGTGATTTCAACAAATCATTTATGTAAGGGAAATTTTGTCCATTAATACTATATAAAAATGTATTTTTGAAAAATACAATCAATTAGTGTAGTTTGGGAAAAGTACTGTATATTAATCTATTTTAAAAATTTCCCTGAATTTAAAACAATTATTCCATAAAAAATTATTATGAAAATAACCAAGGTTAGATAATGGCATCTTATGATAAAGTTTTATAATATATTAAAGTAAATTCTACATTTTTTGTATGTTATTATCTACTCTACATAAATTATTATATATTTGATTAAAATTTGTAAATCAAATACTTAAGATTAAAACCCCTTATGATCACCTTTACATTATTAGCTCAATCAATTAAATAAATGTCTACAAACATTAGTATAGATTTGATTTTTTTTAAAGACGATTTAAACTTATAAATAGTATTAAAAACTATACTTAAAAAAAAAAAAAAANTCGATCTTTAAATTTTATTATTTCATGAACGTATTTATACAAATAATTTCGTAAATGATATGGTTGACTACTACGTATAGTGGTTATATTATAATTCTATATGATATATGTATATATATATATATTAATATATACATATAGTTATATATATATATTCAATTGATATGACCAATTGATTTTACGTAAACAACTAAGAATGTGAAAGAATTTGATAACTTCCACTAAAGAATTTGGTAAGTTCACACTGAGATTGCCAACGTAAAAGCCAATATTATCGCTTCATTACACATTAAATTAATGTGACACATTGCATATAGTGATTGATATCATTGACCATCATTATTAACCATATATGATCCTAAATATATATAAAAAATTCCAAATTTTAAGATAAATTTCCTGAAAATACATTAATTTGATGTGTGTTTTGTTATTTTTGTAACAATATACATTGTTATGTATTTTTACACACATATAAGGTTTTTATGATTAAATTTTAGTTTATTGATTATATTAGAATTTTATGATTAAAATGTTAGAATATAATGATCAAAATTCAAGACCTCCTTAGAAACATTATAAATTTTGTTTATTAAAATGTTGAATTATCATATGAGTACAAATATATTGCACACATACTACTTTGAAAAATAAAATTTGCACACATACTTAAAAATTGATTTATTACGAGATATCATATAAACTGTTCCTTTTCCCCGTTTAGTAATCATGAGAATTATTTAGAAAAAAAATAAAACTCATTTTACATATAATTATATTAATCCCAAATAATTACGATCATGATCGCGATGTGTCCGTGATTTTTAAATATGGATCTAGACTACACCGATGGGGTGTATTTTTTTTTTCTTTTCTCCGGGGTGTATTTATTTATGTGATGAGGTTACGGTTTCAGAAGTTTTGGTATTAATTAACACGTTTTTTTTTGTAGTTAAACATGATTAATTGCTTAATATTGTTACGGTTGGGATTAATTAGAGATAGTTGGGCCTGTGATAGGGCTAGATGGGCCGATTTATAAAGCTTACTGGGCTAACTAAATGAAACAATCGTATTTTTTTTCCCCTCGTATTTATGATTATAGATACAATACTTACTATTTTAGTATAAATAGGTAAAAGTGTTTTATATAAATACAGAAATTATATTTATAACTTATAACTCATATATTTCAGATAATCAAATCTAAATATAAAAAAAATAATTAAAATATATTATTATTTTTTTTCTTCGTATGGACCCCAACTCGATTTTACTAGTTTAAACTTTAAACACAAATTAAATATAACAGTCCGTTTTTTCTTGAATTTCAATTTTTATGTTCTTGAAGAATCAGAAAAAAGAATTTACAATAAAAACTATCATGCTACCTTGCTCTGACATATATTGTTACTTTATAATTAATAAAACTACACATTTTGAATTGATTTGCAAAAATATACATTTTAATATATTTTTTAAAAAATACACATTCTTAACCGCTCGGACGATAAAACCTATATTTTTTCTATTAACAAAAACCTTATAACATTTTTAGTTTTATGAATTAAAAAAATATATTCGACGGTTTAGTTTAAGTTGAATATGTAGGAATTTTAAAAAATACACTACTTTGATGTATGCTTTACAAAAAATACACATTTTATTGTATTTATTTTTTTAAAAAATCACATTTTTATGAGTTTAACCTAATAGGATTAGCCGCACGAACGATAAAATAACCTAATAGGATTAACAAAAAATCTTATAAAAAAATTAGTTTTATAAATTAAAACAATATATTCGACGGTTTAGTTTAAGCTCAACATTTAATGATCACAATTCACAAGTTAAGTCTCTATTACCAGTAAGTCAAAATTCAGAATTTAATTTCTTTTAATAGGTCTTTGATTAGTCTTTGTATGTATTTGACCTCAAAAAAAAATTGTTTTCTCAAAACATTTCTATCTTTAGTAATCTCTTCATATAACTCATCTTCCCTTAAACTATAACACAAAATTCAAAGGCGTTTCTTCCTCCTACTTTTTCTCCTAATCAAATAATTCAATAAAACCAAAACAAAAAAATATAAACAAATAGGAGAACACACAAAAACTAAACACAATCCTTAGATTCAAAAAAATTATTCCAAAAAAAAAAAAACATGAAACCAAACATTCCAAATCATAACAAAGGAGAAGATGCAACAAAATGGATGTTAGAAAGTGTCGAAATCGATTCAATGGGCGATGGTTCGGTTAAAGAACCCGACCGGGGCGGGAGTACTCATCGAGGTATCGGTTTAATGAAGAATGCATCGAAGAATCTTGGTGTAGGATCGATAATTCGAACGTTAAGTGTTTCAAATTGGAGAAAAAGTGGGAATCTTGCATCTCCAAGTACGAGGAAGAGTGGGAATCTTGGAATGGCTGTTCCGAAGAAGAAAGGACCACAGAGAGTTGAGAGAACGACGTCGAGTGCTGCGAGAGGACTTCAAAGTTTACGGTTTCTTGATCGAACGGTTACGGGACGAGAAAGAGATGCTTGGAGATCGATAGAGAATCGGTTTAATCAGTTTGCTGTTAATGGAAAGTTGCCTAAGGAGAAATTCGGAGTTT
Source organism: Aethionema arabicum (assembly GCA_000411095.1). Lineage (NCBI taxonomy): Eukaryota > Viridiplantae > Streptophyta > Magnoliopsida > Brassicales > Brassicaceae > Aethionema > Aethionema arabicum. Next base: position 47,017 of record KE150526.1, read on the forward strand.
GCATTGGTAATTCATATAAATTTGAAATTTCTTTTTTTTTATAATCAAGAAACGTTTTTTGAATACAATTATATATGAAGGTTTTTTTTTGTTGGATCATAAATCGGTCAGCTGTTACAAATTAAATATTGTCACTCCGGCTTGAACCGGAGTGTGTCTTTGGATACATAGTGAATGAGTTACAAACAAAAATTACTAGGTCAACGGGCAATTATATGGAGTTTTAAGTTTGAAATCTTAAGAAACATGAGACAAAAAAAATATATTAGTAGTTTTCTGGTTTTTTAATAAGTGTTTTAGTAATTATTTTTTAAAAAATATTAAATGTTTTGATTTTTGATATAGTTTTGATATTTTTTAAAATTAATTTTATCGATATTTTGTTTTTTTTATCTTCAACCATTACTTTATTATGTTAATTTTTTTTTATTAATATGTGATGCATTTTACCAAAACATTATATAAAGAAACTGAAAACAGTTTAATTCAGTAATTATATTACAAAATCAAAATATTTTTTATTTAAAATGTTTTATAAACATATGTACATATGTTACCATTTAAAACATTTTATAGAAAACAGAAAGAATATTGTTTATTAAATTAACATTTCTTTTATGATTTGAACCTACCAAATATTTGGACCGGCTATACAAAAGATTGATATAATATACATAAAATTTAAATTTAAAATTATATAGGAATGGGAGATACAATGGAGTTTGCAGGAGAAGTATACGAAGCATTAGGTCGAAGAAGACAAATAGAGACAGCAAACGGCATTAATAAAGAAGAACTTAAGCTTTTTTGGGAAGATATGATCAAGAAAGATCTTGATTGTCGTCTTCAAATCTTCTTCGACATGTAATTAATTTACATTTTTTTCATATATATATATATACTCAATTTCTATATATATGATTTAGTTAAAACGACTGTGTTTTATTTACAGGTGTGACAAAGATGGAGATGGAAAATTAACAGAAGATGAAGTTAAAGAAGTTATAGTGTTGAGTGCAGCTGCGAATCGCCTTGGAAATCTTAAGAAGAACGCTGCGGCTTATGCTTCTCTTATCATGGAAGAACTTGATCCTGATCACCATGGATATATCGAGGTTTGATATTTTTAGGATCGGTTCTGTATATATAAAATTTTGAGATTATTATGGTATTTTAAATCTTAAACTATTTATTTTTGGCGACAAAATATATTTAACTATCAAAATATTTTTTTTAAATTTGAATTTTGATAACCCAATTTTTAAACTCTCAAACTTAATAACCAGATTTCTTAAACGGAATCTCAATTTTATACTTGAAATTATAGTATAATTAATCTAACTTTGGGTTATATTTTAGGGAATTTTAAAAAATGTCATAATTCAAGTATTTTTTTTGCAAAAATGATCTAACACTAAGCCCAAAAGGTATTTTTGGTATATCTTCACACATTAAGACATATTTGCAAAAATCTCTTGAATTATGACATTTTACAAAATTTCTCTTATATTTTATTTTGAAATAAGGATTTTATTTTGTGTTCAATTTTGATATAAAAAAAATACAGTTTGGTTTATAAAAAACTCGGTTATCAAAACTTAAGTTTTAAAAACCAATTTGATAGTAAAGGGTGGTTTTCTTCACCGAAACGAAAAATAGTTGAGAGTCTAAAATACCAAAATCCAGGGAAAAAAAATCATCAAATTTAGGGTTTATGAAATTAGGGTTTCTAACGATTTCATAATTTTACATTTTTAGATGTGGCAACTGGAGGTATTATTAACCGGAATGGTTGGCAATGGCGATACAGATAAAATGTTAAAGAAAACGCAAACGCTAACGCGTGGTATGTTACCAAAACGTTACAGAACGCCATTAAGCAAATACATTTCAGTAACTGCAGAGTTAATGCACGAGAATTGGAAGAAGATTTGGGTTTTAACACTATGGATAATCATCAATATTTATCTCTTTATGTGGAAATACAACGAATTCATGAAAAATCCTCTTTACCACATCACTGGACGCTGCGTTTGCGCCGCTAAAGGCTCAGCCGAAACGCTAAAACTCAATATGGCTTTGATTTTAGTACCGGTTTGTAGAAAAACCCTAACGATTCTACGATCAACGTTTTTGAATCATCTAGTTCCATTTGATGATAACATTAACTTCCACAAAGTAATCGCGTTTGCGATTGCGTTTAATTCCTTGCTTCACACGTTACTACATGTACTCTGTAATTACCCTAGGTTGAGTACTTGTTCTTATGACGTGTTTTTCAAGTATGGGGCGAGTGCCTTGGGGCTTAAGCAACCGAGTTATTTAGGGTTAATGTCGACAACAGTGTCTATTACAGGGATTATGATGATTTTTGTGATGGGATTCTCGTTTACACTTGCGATGCATTATTTTAGAAGGAATATTGTGAAATTACCGTTTCCGTTTAGCGTTTTGGCCGGGTTTAATGCGTTTTGGTATGCTCATCATTTATTGGTGCTTGCTTATGTTCTACTTATATTACATGGATATTATCTTATTATTGAGAAGCCTTGGTATCAAAAAACGGTAATTTTTAATTTAATTTAATTTTTTTGATAATTTTTATGATTTTTTTTTTGTTATTAATGTGGTTTTTTTTTATGAAATATGTAGACATGGATGTATGTGGCTGTACCGATGCTGTTTTACGCGAGTGAGAGGATTTTTTCACGTTTAGTGCAAGAACATAACCATAGGGTTAATGTTATTAAGGTATTTAAATTAAGTAAAAGAGTATATTAATTAATTAATTTATTTTTAAGAATTAAAGAATTTGTTAGAGGGAAATTAGTTGGGTAATTAACATTTTCTTTTATCATATTAATTTTTTTTTAGTAAAAATAATTAACTTTTTTTTTTTTCTAGTAAAAATGTTTTATTTGGATTTATAATATTTTATTTTATCATATTAGACAAATATCGTGAAGTTATAATAATTATGTAAACCGTTCTATATATTTTTTTTATATATAAAAAGTAAGAATCTTGGAAAGTTTTGTTGAAAATTTGTTAAATTTAAAAAACTTAAAAAATGATTCTGCAATGGTGTTTTTATATATAAAAAAAACTAAAAAAAATGGCTAATAAATAAGGTGGATATGTTATCACACCTTTTTTATTTTACTTTTAATAAGTTGAAAATTTTTTCATTATTAAAATTATTAAGTTTGAATTATATATATATATATTTTTTTTTTTGCAATCGCAGGCAATTGTATATTCAGGCAATGTTTTAGCACTTTACATGACTAAACCAGCTGGGTTTAAATACAAAAGTGGCATGTACATGTTTATCAAAGTTCCTGATCTCTCCAAATTTGAATGGTAAATTAAATAAATAATAAATTCTTAATTATATATATTTTTTTAAATTTAGATAAAATAAGCAAATTAAAGTGATTTTTATGTGATATTTTAGGCATCCGTTCTCTATCACATCAGCACCAGGAGATGACTATTTAAGTGTTCATATTCGAGCTTTAGGAGATTGGACCACTGAACTTAGAAGTACATTTGCAAAGGTAAATTTCCTCCTTTATTATTTTTTATGAGTTTATATCTAAATTGAAACATTTATCGTAGTGAAATGACTCCCAATCTATCTAGTTTTGGGGTGAAAATCCTCAACTTTTTAATTTAGTTTTTTTTAAACCCCAACTTTTCCCTAATTTGATTTTGTAACCCAACTCCGTTAATCAACCGTTAATTTTCACAAAAATTTATCATTTCACTAAATCGATGAAAAAAACAAAAAAAAACACTTTTATAACTTTAAATCGCGACTCTACACGAAAATGACTCACTTCCTCTTTTTTCTTTATGAAAATCAAACATTTTTATAAACCCAGATTTCTCTTCTCTCTTTTATTTTTCGCTACCCAAACTAATAACTTCAAATATGAGATTTTTAACATGAAAGATTTCACGAAAATTAATGATTTACTGACATAATGGGTTAAAAATCTAAATTGGGGAAAGTTAGAGTTTAAAAAACTAAATTAAAAAGTTGGGGGTTTTTATATCAAAACGAGATAGATTGGAATGTCAGTTCACCACAATCTCTATTTATTTTTGTATTATACTAACAAGTTTTTAATTGATATTAAATTTTAATTTTGAGGTTTAAACAATTTAATTATATGATGTAGACATGTGCGCCTCCACCAACCGCAGCTAAACCTAAACCAAACAGTTTGATGAGAATGGAAACAAGAGCCACAGGCGCAAACCCTCACATTGAAGAATCACAAGTCTTGTAAGTAATCAAAATATTAATATATTAAATATTCTCATGATTTTATTTTATTTTATATTACATTAAAAATACATGTTTTAATTTTGATTCGATTTAGTCAGTCGAGCCATTTATGTATGTGATTTAGAACAAAAAAAAATGTAGATAGAATTAGTTTTTGTAGTGGGATCGATTTTGATTTTATATTGTTATTCGATATAAAACACTAAATATGGGGAAAAATTACTAAATATCTTAAGAATTACTTTAAGAGAATATATTTGTATTAATATGTCTATATTTTTTTTTTCTTATTTTTAAAAATTGGTAATTAACTTATCTATAACCTAATGATAAATCCATTTTTGTAAGTTGTATTAGAAAATATCATATATAGCTTATTTTTTATAAGGTTTTACTAATAGTTTATATCGATCTATCTTGAATCAAACTCAACTTTTCAATAAAAATATATTTATCTTACATTATTTTAAATCGAGAGATTTGCAAAAATATACTTTTCATGAGAGATTTGCAAAAATACACAATTTTATTAGTGCATATAAAAAATATCTTTGTTTCTAGGATTTGTGTGTTTTTGCAAATACACCCATAAAATATTTTTTTTTTTTGCAAATACTCCCCTAAAAAGTGTATCAATGTTAAAGTTCATAAATTTTTAATCTAAAATCAATTCTGTTTTTTCATGTAAAATTATTAACGATATCTATTTTTATATTAGATTTCCGAAAATTTTCATCAAAGGACCATACGGAGCACCGGCACAAAGTTATCAAAAATTTGATATCCTCTTACTAGTTGGACTAGGAATCGGAGCAACTCCTATGATAAGCATATTAAAAGACATGTTAAATCATCTAAAGCCAGGGATTCCCAAAATTGTAAGTTATGGGATTCCCAAAATTGTAATCATTTTAACCCCATATATTTATATGAATGTCATGAGGTAGGGGGTAGAAAGAAAGAAATAAAAGTTTGGGGTGAATTTAATGAAATTTGAAAAATATAGGGGCAAAAGGATGAAGGAAGTGAGAGTTTAGGAGGAGATAGTTTAAGTGGTGGAGGAAAGAAGTTTCCACATAGAGCATACTTTTATTGGGTTACAAGAGAACAAGCTTCTTTTGATTGGTTTAAAGGAGTTATGGATGATATTGCTGAATATGATAAAACTGTAAGTTTTTTTTTATCAATTTTATTATATATAATATTTTTTCAAATTAATTTACAGTTTTTATAAAATTAATCTTTGAAACTTTGTGAAAATAGAGTTTCTTGATCAATTTGAAAAGTATATTTTAAAGTGTATATATATTAATTCAATTTTTAGTGTTTTTATTACCAAAAGGTTAATTTTATTGGAAATTATTTTTCATTTTTTGACGTTTACTATAATATCAGTAATTGAAAAATATCTAAAACGATTTCTCAGTGTATTACACCATTTTATATTAGACAAACTAAAAATAGATAAAAATATTGAGGATTTGCAACAAAAAAAACATTTTTTATCAGTGTCTTTGTAACAATACGCAAATCCTAAAAACAATAATACGTTTTTTATGAGTGAATTTTGTGTATTCTTGCAAATTCTCCATAAAAAATGTATTTTTATAAATCTTCCAAAATATTTCGAGATTTAATTATATTTTATACAAAATCTATAATTTATTTGCGATATTCAATCTTAGAGGTTCTGTAAAGTATTTTTTTCGAAAATAGAAAAATGAAGCCTAGATTTTAATATTGTTAATCAAACAAAACAAGTGTGATTTTTTTTCAATTTTAGAAAATTTTAGGGCATAAATCTTCAAAAGATAAAATTAAAAATTTATAGTAATTATCCAATTTGTGTGAAAAGTTATTTAATTTTATTTGGAAATTTTTTTTTTGTGCAGAATGTGATAGAGATGCATAACTACTTAACAAGTATGTACGAAGCAGGAGATGCAAGATCTGCCCTAATTGCTATGATTCAGAAACTTCAACATGCTAAAAATGGTGTTGACATTGTTTCCGAAAGTAGAGTAAGTTTTGTCTTTTTCATTTTCAATTTAATTAATCATAAATTAAATTTTTTTTGATGTTTTTACTTATTTAATAGATAAGAACACATTTTTCAAGACCAAATTGGAGGAAAGTTTTTGCTGAATTGTCAAGCAAACATGAAGCTGCTACAATAGGTAATAATTTAATCAAATTATTATTAAACTATAAATATTATTTCATCTCTTTAGTATTAGATGTTTTTTTAAGTTTTTGACACAAATCAATAAAACAATTAATGGCTTAACAAATTTTTATAAACAATCATCTAGTTACTAATGAACTATTAGATTTTCAAATTGAATTTTTGAAATTCACAAAAACAATTATTTAAATTAATTAAGAAAACATAGAAAATTAACTAATATGAAACAAATAAAATTTCTAAAAAAACATCTCTATCGAAACAGAAGGAATGTATTTATTGTTTGGAAATTTTCTTATAATTCTAAATATTAATAATTATTATTTATGTAATTCTTTTCAGGAGTATTTTATTGTGGAAGTCCAACATTGGTTCGACCACTTAAAGAACTTTGTCAAGAGTTTAGTCTTGACTCTTCTACACGTTTTACTTTCCACAAGGAAAATTTTTAATTAATCATATTTTATTTTTGTTTTTTTTTTTACATTAATTGATTTTTTTTAAGAAAGTCAAACGAGTTTTTAATATATGTTAATAATCAGAGTTTGAGTATAAGTGTAAGATTATGTGCAGGAGATGTAATTAGTCTGTGATATATTGTGCAGTAACATTTTGACTAACAAAAAAAAATCTAATATTGTTTTATTTTGTATTTTATGTTTGTTACCAATATTTTTTTTTCTAAAATGTCACAAAATTATTATTGCATAATTAATGTTCTTTTTAGCTAGCGACATAGAACCCAAATACAAATAGAATTTTTTTTAACGAAATTAAAAATCTATACACAAATATAGTTGGGCTTCTTTTTCGGTTTGGTTTAAGGATCCAGAATTTTTAGAAGCAACTTTGATTAATATGTTTAGTTATTATATAGTATTTATTTATGTTGATTAGAAATTTATATAGAATTTTTCTATTTTCTAATTTAACTTTTCTATATCATAATATAAATTAAAACAAATTCCTTGCAAATTGTGTCAATGTGAAAACTTAAAATATTGTGAAACTCAAATAATTATGAGTGTATTCGCAATTTTTGTTTTGAGTTAAAAAAAAATATTGCGGAATTAATTATGGAGGAATTATGCAAATATTTTAATTCAATAAACTTATGTAAATTTGGGATAATACGGGAGGATATACCAAAAAATAATTTTGATATTTTGGGATAATTATGGATCTAGTATTATGATATTTTTCTAAAAAATAATTATCCCCTCATAATTATCTCAAATTATCTCAAATTGGATCTAGTATTATGACATTTTTGCAAAAAATAATTAAATTATAGTATTTTTTAAAATTCACCACTATCTGGGTTGTATTTCGATGTCTTTAAAAATAAAAATGTATATATAAACTCTTCACCTGAAATAAAGTTAAGAGATTGATATAAGAAAAATAAAAGAATAAAACTGCTTACTTTGCATAATGAAAAAGAATTAGTACAATTTAGTAATTAGTATAAACTTTAGGGAATATGTTTAATTAGGCAAAAATATGTAAGAAAGCTGTTTACTTTGGGTTTAATTATACTCCTTAATTTGCTTTTTCTTTTTGACGTTATTGAAGATTAATGGCTAATTTTTGGCAGTATTTAATTAAGGTAAAACATCTTTATAATTAATCATCCTTAACCGCAACATTGATTACATTCAACACCATATCTATGCCTTAATGCTAATTGGCTAATCACATTTCTGTTTGCTCCCTAATTATTATGTGGATTATTAAAAAAATAATAATGACTCTATATATATATATATATATATATTGGNAATATTTGGTAAATATTTATATATTTTGGTGAATAAATTAATGATTAATTTTTTCTTCACAAATTTTTAGTATGTCTTGAGTTTATCATTATTGTTTTGTAAGTGAAATAATAGCAAAATAATAAGTCTTAATTATTTTACAAATAAAAGTTAGTAAAATGTATTTCTTGATTTTGCTTTTTTCATCTATATCCAATTGTAAATTTACGCAGACAAATATATATTTTCAATATGAGACAAAAAAAATCATTTATATGCATTTTTTGTGTATCTCATATAATTAACTAAAACATAACTTATAATGAGAAATAAAAGCACACAAAATTATCAAATAAAATGGTATCACACCATATTACTAGCTTTGTATAGTAAGCTACACATTTCTAATTTAATTATATACAAAATAAAAAATATAATTAAAATAAACTATTAAATGAGACACATAATTAATGTTAACTATAATTCGTTACGATAAACTAAATAATCTAAATAACCTAAATAATTTCTTATAAACTTAATTTTAACTTCAAAGTTAACTAAAAATTCATAAAAAGAAATATAAAATATATATCCAAAAATGCTTATACGGTTGAGAGATCTATGTCATATCATCAACTACTTAATATTTGTGTGAATGGATGATTAAATTTATTGTTCAATTTTAAATTGTTAATAAATATCCTAAAATATTATTCTTAAAAAAAGAGCAACACGTGGCTTACCTTCTTTTCTTAGCTATCAAGTGCATATATAATATAAATTAATGTATTCGTCGAAAAATCTATAATAATTCCCATCTTTATATGGTCACGTAAAAGGTGACAAGTAACTTTCCACAATAAGGTATACATACACACACACATATATATATATATATATATATTCGTATATTATACGTATTAAACGTATATATACGCTTAATATTGGTGGAACCTTAATCTGAAATCATGGGTTGGTACAACTACAATATATACATATATATTATATATATAATTAATATGTAGAAGGATAAGGAAATATATACAAATTAAAACATTTCCTCCATTCTAATCAAAACCTTTCACACACCAATCATGTTATACATATATTATATACACATTAAAGTATTAGTGGATATATTTTAGAAGTTAATCTTATATGTTTTTGTTGTATTTATAATATTTGAGTCTAATTATAGTGTTTAAACGGTAGTTAATGGAATCTATCAGCTAGTTTGTTGTAAAATAGACTCTTTGCTATTTATCGTTAAATAGTTCTTTTTTTTATATAGAGTGTGTAAATAAAAACAAATTAATTTTCAATATATTTTATAAGAGGAAATACATATTTGGTCTATCGATTTCATAAATAAAAATACATCAGACGATAAATTCCATAAAAGCTAAATTTAAATATTTTGATCGTTATAATTAGCAATAATCGTTAATTCATTTGATATATATATATATATATATATACATATTTAGATGACCATAATGAACATTAATTAGTGTAAAATTACACACACCACACACACACACACACATAT
>KE150526.1:66889-91195 GCA_000411095.1 Aethionema arabicum
ACTGGTAGAACTGTTATTTCACCTGATCCTAATCTTAAGATTACAGAGGTAACTGATAAACGGTGTAAAAATGTTGCTCTTTGTGATTTGTACACTGTTATGTTCTTGTTTCACTAACGTTGTATATTTTTTCAGGTAGGAATTCCCATCCTTATGGCTCGGATCTTAACATTTCCTGAATGTGTTTCCCGTCATAATATTGAGAAGTTGAGGCAATGCGTCCGTAATGGTCCTAATAAATACCCTGGTGCCAGACAAGTCAGATATCCAGATGGTTCTTCAAGGTACTGTTGTTGTGTGCTGCTAGTTCCATTACCTCTTTGAGTATTTTTTATGGAAGGAAATTGATCTTGATGAGTTAACGTATCCTGATAGCTAGTTTTAGCAGTCAACAGTAACTGTAAAATTATGTTCTACTTCAGGACTTTGGTCGGTGATTACCGCAAGCGTATTGCTGATGAACTGACCATTGGCTGCATAGTTGACCGTCATTTGGAAGATGGGGATGCTGTACTTTTTAACAGGCAACCTAGTCTGCATCGGATGTCTATCATGTGTCACAGGGTCAGTAACTATTTTAAGTGATCAGTCATGATTTCCTCTTACCCTCATAGTAATCCTAGTTTTACATTTATTGCCTGCAGGCAAGAATAATGCCTTGGAGAACATTGAGGTTCAACGAATCAGTTTGTAACCCATATAATGCTGATTTTGATGGTGATGAGATGAACATGCATGTACCACAAACGGTGGAGGCCCGGACAGAGGCCATTACATTAATGGGGGTACTTTCTCTTTTACTTAGAATCATATGAAGTCCCCTAGGAATCGTCAATAATGTGTGGGCTGCTTCTATTGGGCTAATTTCCACTAATTTTCTACTGAACGGTTAGCCTTTTCTAAACAATATGAAAGATCTAGATTCAGGAATTCAAGGAGTAATGAGTTCTAATGCTTGAAAAGGGTAGAACAGCTATGGCAGGATAGAAATCTCTATTTTCTAGTGCTTCTTATTTTTCTTTTTTGGCTGATAATTGCTTCGTCCTTGGTTGGAATCTCAGGTACAAAACAATTTATGCACCCCCAAAAATGGAGAAATTTTAGTAGCGTCAACTCAGGATTTTTTGACATCTTCGTTTTTGATAACAAGGAAGGACACATTTTATGACCGTGCATCCTTTTCACTTATTTGTTCTTACATGGGAGATGGCATGGATGCCATAGATTTGCCTACGCCTACAGTTTTGAAGGTATGAGACTATTGCAGGTTTTCACAACTGGCTTGCGGGTGTTAGATAGCTGTAGCTTGCTCTGTTGGTATCAACTAACCTCTTCTTGTAACTTTATGTGTATGTGTGTTAATTTACCATCAGTTTGTAGTTGGTGCCATATTGTCTTATTTGCATTGCTTATCTTGCCTTATCATAGCTTACCTTTCTTTCACTGGAGGCTAAAGGATGTAGACATAATGCTTTCCTATAATCCTAAATGGCTTTCCCGTATCACGTGTTTGAAACTGTTTCAATTGCTGCTACTGCTTCAATCTGGAGTACACTCTACATCATTCTTCTAAGTTAAACTCTGTTAGTTGTTGATATTTTAATTTGTATGGTCAATAACTTATGGGAACTGAGGATCCTTCTTCCATCTGTAGCCTTTTCTTTGCTTGTATTTAATTTCTTATCCAGATACTATTTTGATGCAGCCAGTAGAGCTTTGGACTGGCAAACAGGTTTTTAGTGTTTTGCTGCGTCCAAATGCAAATGTGAGAGTCTATGTAACTCTTAAAGTGAAAGAGAAGAACTTCGACAAGGGAAAGTTTGATGAAGAAACAATGTGCCCCAATGATGGATGGGTCTATTTTCGAAATAGTGAGCTAATATCAGGACAACTGGGGAAGGCTACGTTAGGTAAGTCCAAGATCAAGTTGAAAATATGTTTGCTAGTATAGAGAATGTATATAAGGAAAGGATAGAATAGTACTTCATTCCCATTAAGCCTAACCTAGTGTCTCCTTGTATCTATGTAATGTGATACCTATCATCAAGAAGTTAGGCTTAATGGGAATGAAGTACTATTCTATCCTTTCCTTATATACATTCTCTATAGCTAGTGCATTAAATAGCTGTTAATTTTGTACTTTTCTCTTTAAGCACTTGATGTTTTACTCTAGGTAATGGAAACAAGGATGGATTGTATTCTATTCTTCTAAGAGATTACGATTCCCATGCTGCTGCTGTCTGCATGAATCGGCTAGCAAAATTGAGGTTAGTCTTATCTGTTTTTACATATTGTTGAACTCGCAGTAACATGTATCCATTTTTTTTCCTTGCTCATTTGTTTCTGCTTCACAGCTGTTATTATTTCAGGACTTCTTTCATTTTGCTTTGTGTTTGCTGTGGTTCCCTTGACCTTTCTGCATCTCAATTGCTCAATAAGTAAATAAATAGTTATCTCTTCTAATTTGTAAGTTATTATCATATTTTTTGCAAGTGCTCGATGGATTGGAAACCATGGCTTCTCAATTGGAATTGATGACGTTCAACCTGGAAAAGAATTGAATAAAGAGAGACTAGATACAATCGGGAATGGATATCAGGAGTGTGAGGAAACAATTAATAAATTTAACGAAGGAAAACTGCAGGTTAAAGCTGGTCTAGACGCTGCAAAATCATTGGAAGTAGATATAACAGAAATTCTAAATCATATTCGAGACGTCACTGGGAAGGTGAAATACATAGCTTTTACTTCCAATTAGGCATGATGGCAAGGAGGCTTAGGATTTCTGTTTTGCAATCAAAAGTGATGATTTGCGTTCTACTTCCAGTAGTTTCTTATTGTGTTATATCGTGGCTGAAAAGTTCTATCCTTTTGTGCTGGTTTGAATAGTGAAGAAATATGTTAGATACCATGTCTACTTTATTCAACTGACATTGAATCTGGATCCTGGTACCTACCAAAAGACTAATGTTTTATCTTGTCATTATATGTGTGATACACAGCTTTGTATGAAAGGATTACACTGGAGAAATAGTCCCTTGATCATGTCACAATGTGGTTCCAAGGGTTCTCCTATCAATATCAGTCAGATGGTTGTATGTGTGGGTCAGCAGACAGTTAATGGTCATCGTGCTCCCGATGGATTTATTGACCGAAGTCTTCCTCATTTCACTAGGATGTCCAAAACCCCTGCAGTAAGTGAATAGTTGGCCCTCTGAAACAACTGCCTTAGTTTTGAGATTTCTTAAGTTATTCTTTTATTCATCTCTCTTACCTTATAATTACTCACCGCTGGATAAAAAGCAGTTGGTTTATTGGCCATCACCCTAGAAGCCTGACTACATTACCGTTTGGAATTTATTTACTGGTCTGGGAGCTAACGACCTTATGTCGTTACTTCTTCTGATTGCAGGCTAAAGGTTTTGTTGCTAATTCATTCTACAGCGGTCTAAGTGCCACAGAATTTTTCTTTCACACTATGGGTGGACGAGAAGGTCTAGTTGATACAGCGGTATGCTCAACTCCTTTATTTTATGGTTCTTTAATGGGTGACAGGGTTTTAACATTTGCACTGAAAATTGCAGGTGAAAACTGCCAGCACGGGGTATATGTCTCGTAGACTGATTAAATCCTTGGAGGATCTATTAGTCCACTATGACAACACAGTGCGAAATGCCAGTGGGTGTGTACTTCAATTTACTTATGGAGATGACGGAATGGACCCTGCTCTCATGGAAGGAAATGATGGAGCTCCTCTAAATTTTAATAGGTTATTTCTGAAAGTTCAGGTACTTTTCTATATTCTATATTGATTTTGGTTTCTCTCTATTTTATAGTTTCATCTCCATCTGTACTTGCGTTTTGCAGGCGACATGTCCTCCTAGATCTCACCACAGTTACCTTTCTTCAGAAGAATTGACTCAAAAGTTTGAAGACGAATTAGTCAGACATGATCCAAGTCGGGTTTGCGCTGAAGCCTTTGTGAAATCTCTTGGAGAATTTGTTTCCATGCTCGGAGGAAAGTCTGCAAGCCCGAACCAGGTTTTCTCTAAGGCATCTGGTGTGACTGATAAGCAACTCGAGGTAACTTTTGCTGTCTTCTCTTTTCTGAAGAAAGAAAAAGATACTCAGTTCATTTTTCATCTCAGTCCTCAAGCTGGTCCTTGATTATATCTTTTAGTTATCGACGTCCAACTGAGTATATTTTTATAGATATTCTGGCATTTTGGATTTTATTTGACATCTTCAATAATACAACTTGAAGATTTTTTCACCTGCGTATTGTGTTATATAAGAGACGAAATATGAAATATAGTCTATTTGTCTTTACGCAGGTATTTGTAAAAATTTGTGTATCTCGGTACCGGGAAAAGAAGATTGAATCTGGGACTGCAATTGGAACGATAGGAGCTCAGAGTATTGGAGAACCAGGGACACAAATGACGCTGAAAACTTTCCATTTTGCTGGAGTTGCGAGCATGAGTATCCTTGTTAAATATGCTTATTTTCAGCATTTTGCTGTTAAAAGTAGTGCTTATGAACAGAATATGAGTAGCAAGTTGTTTGATTTCCTAACTCCGGTTCAGATATTACTCAAGGAGTCCCCCGAATCAACGAAATAATAAATGCTTCCAAAAATATAAGTACACCTATTATCTCTGCAGAACTTGAAAACCCTCTGGAATTGGCTAGTGCACGGTTGGTGAAAGGACACATCGAGAAAACTACTTTAGAAGAGGTCCTCTTTCTTCCACATTTTGATCTGTATTCTTATATACATTCACACTTTTTTAAGTTGACTTGTTTTAGACAATTTATATATCTCAACAATTGTATTACTGGTCCACCATCTTCTCGTTAGATAGTCTTTCCGCCACTCAGGTAGTTAACTTCAGCGTAAATTTTGGATCAGGTTGCTGATACTATTGAGGTGGTAAAGACTTCAATGTCAGCGTCAGTAAGAATAATCCTTGACAAGAAAAGAATCGCGGAGGCATGTATGTCTGTAAGCCCTTGGTCGGTGAAAAATTCCATCCTTAAGACCCCCAGAATGAAACTGAAAGAAAATGTAAGGTCCTTCCAAGATGTGATTGATGTATTCATTTTTGATGTACACAGGTCCTAAATCTGTTTGCAATGGAAATGTGCAGGAAATCAAGGTTTCAGATATAGGATTGGATATCACTCCTGAGGTGGATAGAAGTAGGATTCATTTTGTTGTCCACAATCTGAGTAATTTGATGCGAAATGTCATAGTGAATGTAATACCGTCCTCTAATTTACGTTTTTTATTTACGATTTGTATTTCACTGACCGAGAGTCTTCATGCTGTGAATTGTTATCATAGGGGGTCAAAACAATTGAGCGAGTTGTCATTGCAGAAGATGCAGATAAAAAGAAACAGATAGATGATGGTACGAAAAGGTGGAAACTCTTTGTGGAAGGGTAAGTTTTCTTGAGCTTCAACAGATGAGAAATTATAACCTTTCACCTTTTCCAGTTAGCCACTTAGATGAATTGCCATCATTTCACGTGCGCATGTTTTTCTTGATTTATGAATCTCTTGCTTTTGATATGCCTCAGAACAAATCTCCTGGCAGTAATGGGGACACCGGGAATCGATGGGAGAAATACTACAAGTAACAATATTATCGAAGTGAGTCAAACACTGGGAATCGAGGCTGCAAGAACGACAATTATTGATGAGATAAATACAACTATGAAAATCCATAACATGAATATAGACATTCGTCACATGATGCTTTTGGCCGATGTCATGACGTACAGGGTAAACTCTCAAGAAAACTTCTATACAAAAAATCGTTTCACCACGTTCATATTTACTTCTAAACGCTCATACAATTTCTTCACCAGGGAGAAGTTCTCGGGATTACAAGAAATGGGATTCAGAAGATGAACAAAAGTGTGCTTATGCAAGCTTCTTTCGAAAAGACCGGAGATCATTTATTTGGTGCAGCTATTAGCAAAAAGGTCGATAACATAGAGGGAGTAACAGAATGTGTAATTATGGGCATTCAAATGAAACTAGGAACTGGAATACTCAAAGTCCTCCAAAGGTCAGATCTCGTTCCTCCTTAGATTCTTTAGTTCAAATCCTATCTTTGCTTATGGCATTACCTTATAAACATATACTGTTTTAGTTTGTTTTTGCACTCACACTTAACACTAAGTGGCTGCTTAATCTTGATCAATAGGACCGATGATCTGCCTAAGTTGAAATATGGTGCTGATCCAATCATCTCATGAACAGAGTTTACATTGCCGAATATACAGAAAAAGAGGAAAATGTTGATCAGAAACAATTCCTGCAGTTTTGCATACAAAACAAAGAAACTCTTTTTGGTCTAAAGAGAGCCAGAAATTTTTGGTTGTCTCTTCTTTTTGTCATGTTGTATCATTCTTCAGAACATTACCTTTGAGGCACACTTCATAAAATAGAAAGAAAAAGTATACCAATAGCAACTATAATGTTTCACATTTTTGCAGGTCACAATCTATTTTTGGGTGATCATAAAGTGTAATCTGCAGCTGAGATGCATCTGGCTCGGGTCCTGTTCGTTTGCGTGTCGCTGAGTTTGGCGACAGTGACGAGTTATGGGTAATGTTGTTTGTTTAGTCATTGTCAGTAACGAGCAAGCGTCAATGTTGTTCGTTTACCTGTCGGTGATGAATTTTGATAACAGATTTCGGCAACATACCGCTAGTTCAGCGATGACGAAACAAACATAAATTTTTATTGTCAAAACTCGTTGCTGTCTCAGATACGCGCAAACGAACATGACCTTCGTCAAAATCTGTTTTATGCTCTTCTTCACTAAACCTTAAAAGCTTGTTGAACATTTGGATGATCATCACCTTTGCTTAGATATCATGAGAGAACAATATGATGATGATGATGATGATGATGATGATAATGATAAACAAGATGATGATGATGATAAACGAGATGTCGATGATGGTGATGATGATGTGATGTGAAATGCAACAATGGTATTGAACTGTTGATAAAGTTAAAGAGATTGAAGATGGTGAAGGGACAGCAGAAGAGAATGGAGTTTGACATTGAAGACAAAGTAAAACTAAAAGATTATGATATTTTAAATCTTGAATTATTGTAGTTTGGTTAAAAAACCTTTAAACTATCAAAAATATTTTGTAAACTTTGAACTTAGATAATTCAGTATTTTAAGACTAAATCTTAAGACTTATATGTTTTTTTATATCAAAGTTAAACCATAAACATAAAACTTTATTTTATACAAAATTAAATCTAAAAATATAATTCAAATTTGAGTTAATTAGACTGTAATTTCAAGTATAATCTAAGTTTAAATTTAAAATTTTTGGTTTAAAAATTCCGGTTATTAAGTTTAAAGTGTAAAAATCTCAATTATCAAAATTAAATACTAAAAAAAACTATTTTGGTAGTTGGAAAATTTTATTCACCAAATAAAAATAATTCAACATTAAAAATAACACATTAAAATATGGAAAATCTTTAAACAATACCATCATGTGTTCACTGTTTTAAAGTAACAAAAAAAAACCTCGTGTTATAAATGATTGAAAAAACTCTTTTGTAAAGAGTATATGAACATATATGGAAGGATAGAAGAGACGAGGGAATAGAGAAAGGAAAAAATCCTTTTTTTTTTAACTAAAATGTGTTCTATATAAAAACTTATATATGGTATATACATCTTTTTTTTTTACATTTTATGATATATATTTTTATGTTAAATTTTGAAATTTTAGTGTTAATTTTATGTTAAAAATTTGGTTTTAATTTTAAAAACTTTCGTAACGTTTAAAATAACCGGTTATCAAAGTTAAAGGTATAAAAACACATTTTAAAAGTTAGAGAATTTTTATACCAAATCAATAAAGTTCAAAGGTCTATTTTGTAAAAAGTTGGAGTTTTGTTTTGCTAATTAATTCAAAGACTATGATATAAATGCATCTATAAGGGGTAAGGGGTTTTTTGTAAAAGGGTCTATAGTTTGGTGTTTTTCTGCAATTTATTACTTAAATAAAACGATTTACTGTATGTTTGTGTATATATAAAATATAACCGCGTGATTCACTATTAAATACATCTAGATCTACTGGTAATCGCATCAGAGTTTCTAGGGTTGCGTCCCGAGTTCGATTCTCGGAGCTGATTTTTTGGCCTCCTTCGTTCCTCCGTTTTTTTTCCGTTGCAGCCGTTCTGTACTCTCTGTATCTCCCGCCTGTTACAGATTCTGCTTCTTCTCCCCTGAACTCAGCTTCCCTCACTGTCGTCGTTCTTTTCACTACACTGTAAGTTGATTCGTAACTTGATCCCTTGTTTTTTGGCTTATTCTGCCGTTGCTTCGACTTTAGGCGAGTTCTTCTTTGTTCCGTGGTTTTTTTTTAATTTGTAACGTTGATCGGAGTGATGCAGACGACGATGGAAATCGAGTTCACAAAGCAGCCTTACCTAGAAGATGCTGCCCCTCTCAAAATGTATGTTTCTTTTTGTTTCGTGGTTTTTTATTTGCAGTTTTGATCGGAGTGATGCAGACGACGATGGAACCTTTTTTTTGTTTTTTTTGTTAAATTCATCTGATGGAGAAAGCTTCACTCCTAGCTTACAGTGGATTTAGATTCTTGGTGTAGAAAACATTCATTTGTTTCTTTTACTAATTTTTTTGGAAATTACGCTGGATGTTATTGTTACGATTTCTTATGAGATTTCTATGGTAGCTTTTCATGATTCTGATTTATGTCGGTTGAACTTATAACGATCTTATATTGATAAATGGATTTGTGTGCCTCTGTGCGTTGTTCATGAATGTCTGATGTGATTTCTGGTTTCAGAGTAGCAAAATTTCTTGTAATTTATGTAGTTTATCGGGTGAATTTTAACATTAACTAAATCTGCAGAAAAAGCATAGAGTTCTGTATGCTTTCTGAGCGTGAGATCATGAAAGCTGCTGAAGTTCAGGTCTGGCGACCTGCGTACTACGATTCTAATGGAAAACCTATAGAAGGCGGCTTGTTGGATCCTCGAATGGTATCCAAATTTCTTACATAACCTACTATCTTTTGGTGTTAACTTTGCATCTGTATATGTTTTCCTAGGCCTTCTTTTGGTGTTAAGTTACTTTTGTCTCTTTACGAAACCTATTCTAATTGGTTTGCTCATTTTGATTGTTCAGGGTCCTCCAAACAAACAGGGTAAATGCACAACTTGTGATGGAAACTTCCAAAATTGTCCCGGACACTATGGATATCTAAATCTTGACCTCCCAGTTTACAATATTGGATACTTCAATTATATCCTGGACATTCTGAAGTGTATTTGTAAGGTAGCAGAGTTACCAGATCATGTCTCTCTAATTTCTGTTCTATTTTCTCTTAATTGAAACCAAAACTGGAGAAAAAATACCACATAAAGCATATTTCGTGGGAAAATGGATTTTGGAATACAGAAAATGCTCAATTTGCACTGGATGGTTATTTTGGGGGTATTTGTAGCATTGATAGTTTGAATATAATCAGAAGCATGTAAAGATACAAGTTTACAAAACAGTTCCTTTTTTTTTTCCTGCAGCGCTGTTCCAATATGCTTTATGATGAAAATTTATGTGAAGATCACTTGAAGAAGATGCGGAACCCAAAAATGGAGTCATTGAAGAAGACAGCATTGGCGAAAGAAGTTGTCAAGAAGTGCAGTTCGAATGCAAGCACTAAGATTATCACATGCAAAAAATGTGGCTACCTAAATGGTGTGATTTCTAACTGTCTCCTGGCTAAAAAATTTGAAAGTAGATGATGCAATTTTAAAATACATAATTTCGTAACCTCAGTTTCTTCTTACGTACCACTAGCAGAAAAGTCAGAGTTTTCTGGAATGCAAATATTCAGTGCCAATATCTTGTAACCTCTGTGTAGCTTAATCTGTTATTCAATTTTGTGTTATTTTTAGTAGCTATGCTCTTGAAACTGTTCCTCCTACCCGTTTTGGTATGATATCCTGGTGATGGTTAATTTTTCGATGATTGCAGGCATGGTAAAAAAGGCTGCATCGTCTGGTTTATGCATCAGTCATGATCGATCCAAAATCCATGGTGGAGACGTTAATGAACTAAAATCTGCAATATCTCACACAAAAGCGTCTGCTGAAGCAATACATCCTATTACCTATGTTCTTAATACTCACTTGGTACTTCAACTTTTTAAAGGAATGAGTGACAAGGTATATTTTTTTATCTGTAATCATATCATATTCTACATATTGTATTTGCTCTCAGGACATGGCCTTTAGTGCAATGGGATTCGCTTATTTTTTTTCTTAAATTGTTAACAGGACTGTGAACTTCTTTATATTACTCAAAGACCTGAGAATCTTATTATGACATCCATGCTAGTGCCACCTCTATCCATCCGACCATCTGTTATCATTGGTGGTACACAGAGGTTATTAAGTTGTAGAGATTATGGTGAAATGGCTCCAAACCTTTCCCCTTTTTGCGTTAAAAACCCCCAAACTTTTAATTTCGTTTTTTAGACCTCAACTTTTCTCGATTTGGGTTTTTAGCTCCTCTCGTGTCCATTACTTTTTCTACTGCTGATTTTTTTGAAAGAATGTGTTTCCTTTGTGCAGCAATGAAAACGACATAACAGAGAGATTAAAGCGAATCATTAAGGACAACGCTTCTCTTCGTCAATTTTTAAATGAACCTATATCGTCGAAAAACTTGGTAATGTTATATTGCTTCATTTTTTTCCCTGAAATATTTTGTATGCTGCATTCTGTACTGTTATATTTGTCCCTGTTTTGTTAACTCTCAATTTGAAATGATCCAATTTTGACTTTTATCTAGATTTTCCTTTTGTTACCCATTTGCAGTTCTATTATTTTTCCTTTTCTTATTTATTGGGTTTCATTTTTAGCAAGCTTGGGATTCACTTCAAGTTGATGTTGCGCAATACATCAACAGTGATGTCAATGGTATTCCCTTGTATTTGCAATCAAGCAAGACGCTAAGTGGCATTCTTCAGCGTCTCAAAGGAAAAACGGGACGTTTCCGTGGGAACTTGTCAGGGAAGCGTGTTGAGTACACTGGTAGAACTGTTATTTCACCTGATCCTAATCTTAAGATTACAGAGGTAACTAATAAACGATGTAAAAATGTTGCTTTTTGTGATTTATATATCACTGTTATGTTCTTGTTTCACTAACGTTGTATTTTTTTTTCAGGTAGGAATTCCTATCCTTATGGCTCGGATCTTAACTTTTCCTGAATGCGTTTCCCGTCATAATATTGAGAAGTTGAGGCAATGCGTCCGTAATGGTCCTAACAAGTACCCTGGTGCAAGACAAGTTAGATATCCAGATGGTTCTTCAAGGTACTCTTGTTGTGTGCTAGTTCCATTACCTCTTTGAGTGTTTTTTATGGGGAGGAAATTGATCTTGATGAGTTAATGTATGCTTCACTACAGGACTTTGGTCGGTGATTACCGCAAGCGTATTGCTGATGAACTGACCATTGGCTGCATAGTTGACCGTCATTTGGAAGATGGGGATGCTGTACTTTTTAACAGGCAACCTAGTCTGCATCGGATGTCTATCATGTGTCACAGGGTCAGTAACTATTTTAAGTGATCAGTCATGATTTCCTCTTACCCTCTTAGTAATCCTAGTTTTACATTTATTGCCTGCAGGCAAGAATAATGCCTTGGAAAACATTGAGGTTCAACGAATCAGTTTGTAACCCATATAATGCTGATTTTGATGGTGATGAGATGAACATGCATGTACCACAAACGGTGGAGGCCCGGACAGAGGCCATTACATTAATGGGGGTACTTTCTCTTTTACTTAGCATCATATGAAGTCCCTTAAGAATAGTCAATAATGTGTTGGCTACTTTTATTGGTCTACCTTCCTATATGAATGCACACTTACACACACTAGTAGCAGAACATGATGAGATGGAATCCTGCTAATTTCCACTAATGAATTTTCTACTGAACGGTTAGCCTTTTCTAAACAGTATGAAAGATCTAGATTCAGGAATTGAAGGAGTGATGAGTTCTAATGCTTGAACAAACTCTGTTTTAAAGGCTATATGAACAGCTATGGCAGGATAGAAGGGACGAGGAATAGAGAAGGGGAAATCTTTTATTATTTATAATTCTGATGTGTTTATTATACGAGTTGTTGGTTCCTATTCTGCATAATCCTTACACTAGAAATCTCTATTTTCTAGTGCTCCTTAGTTTTCTTTTCTGGGTGATAATTGCTTCGTCTTGGTGGGAATCTCAGGTACAAAACAATTTATGCACCCCCAAAAATGGAGAAATTTTAGTAGCGTCAACTCAGGATTTTTTGACATCTTCGTTTTTAATAACAAGGAAGGACACATTTTATGACCGTGCATCCTTTTCACTTATTTGTTCTTACATGGGAGATGGCATGGATGCCATAGATTTGCCTACGCCTACAATGTTGAAGGTATGAGACTTCTGCATGTTTTTCACCTATCTGGTGCATCACAACTGGCTTGAGAGTGTTAGATAGCTGTAGCTTCCTCTGTTGGTATCAACTAACATCTTATTCTTGTAACTTTATGTGTATGTGTGTGTTAATTTACCATATTTTCTTATTTATTGCTTGTCTTTTATTTTTTATTGCTTATCTTGCCTTATCATAGCTTACCTTTCTTTCGCTGGAGGCTAAAGGATGTAGACATACTGTTTTCCTATAATGCTAAATGACTTTTCCATATCACGTGTTTGAAACTGTTTCAATTGCTGCTACTGCTTCAATCTGGAGTACACTCTACATCATTCTCTCTAGGTTAAACTCTGTTAGTTGTTGATATTTTAGTTTGTATGGTCAATAACTTATGGGAACTGAGGATCCTTCTTCCATCTGTAGCCTTTTCTTTGCTTGTATTTAATTTCTTATCCATATACTATTTTGATGCAGCCAGTAGAGCTTTGGACTGGCAAACAGGTTTTTAGTGTTTTGCTGCGTCCAAATGCAAATGTGAGAGTCTACGTAACTCTTAAAGTGAAAGAGAAGAACTTCGACAAGGGAAAGTTTGATGAAGAAACAATGTGCCCCAATGATGGATGGGTCTATTTTCGAAATAGTGAGCTAATATCAGGACAACTGGGGAAGGCTACGTTAGGTAAGTCTAAGATCAAGTTGAAAATATGCTGCTTGTGCATTAAATAGCTGTTTAATTTGCATTTTATATTTAGTCACATGATGGTTTACTATAGGTAATGGAAACAAAGATGGATTGTATTCTGTTCTTCTAAGAGATTACGATTCCCATGCCGCTGCTGTCTGCATGAATCGGCTAGCAAAATTGAGGTTAGTCTACTTTTATGCATTGAATTAGTCTTACTCTTATCTGCTTTAACATATTGTTGAACTCGCAGTAACATGTATCCATCTTTTTTCTTGCTCATTTGTTTCTGCTTGACGCAGGACTTCTTTAGTATTGCTTTGTGTTTTCCATGACCTTTCTGCATCTCCATTGCTGAATAAAGTAAATAATAGTAATATTGTCTAATTTGTAAGTTATCATCATATTTTTACAGTGCTCGGTGGATTGGAAACCATGGCTTCTCAATTGGAATTGATGACGTTCAACCGGGAAAAGAATTGAATAAAGAGATTCTAGATACAGTCAGGGATGGACATAAAAAATGTGATAATACAATAAATAAATTTAATGAAGGAAATCTGCAGCTTCAAGCTGGTCTAGACGCTGCAAAATCAATGGAAGCAGATATAACAGATATTCTTAGTCATCTTCGAGTCGTCACTGGGAAGGTGATATACATGGCTTTTACTTCCATTTAGGCATTATGGCAACGAGGGTTAGGATTTCTGTTTTGCCAAAAGTAATGATTTGCGTTCAACTTCTAGTAGTTTCTTGGGCTGAAAAGTTCTATTCTTTTGTGCTGGGTTTGAATAGTGAAGAAATATGTTAGATATTAAACTGACTCTGAATCTGTACTTACCAAAAGACTAATGTTTTATCTTGTCATTATATGTGTGATACACAGCTTTGTATGCGAGGATTACACTGGAGAAATAGTCCCTTGATCATGTCACAATGTGGTTCCAAGGGTTCTCCTATCAATATCAGTCAGATGGTTGCATGTGTCGGTCAGCAGACAGTTAATGGTCATCGTGCTCCCGATGGATTTATTGACCGAAGTCTTCCTCATTTCACTAGGATGTCCAAAACCCCTGCAGTAAGTGAATAGTTGNGCTTGTATTTAATTTCTTATCCATATACTATTTTGATGCAGCCAGTAGAGCTTTGGACTGGCAAACAGGTTTTTAGTGTTTTGCTGCGTCCAAATGCAAATGTGAGAGTCTACGTAACTCTTAAAGTGAAAGAGAAGAACTTCGACAAGGGAAAGTTTGATGAAGAAACAATGTGCCCCAATGATGGATGGGTCTATTTTCGAAATAGTGAGCTAATATCAGGACAACTGGGGAAGGCTACGTTAGGTAAGTCTAAGATCAAGTTGAAAATATGCTGCTTGTGCATTAAATAGCTGTTTAATTTGCATTTTATATTTAGTCACATGATGGTTTACTATAGGTAATGGAAACAAAGATGGATTGTATTCTGTTCTTCTAAGAGATTACGATTCCCATGCCGCTGCTGTCTGCATGAATCGGCTAGCAAAATTGAGGTTAGTCTACTTTTATGCATTGAATTAGTCTTACTCTTATCTGCTTTAACATATTGTTGAACTCGCAGTAACATGTATCCATCTTTTTTCTTGCTCATTTGTTTCTGCTTGACGCAGGACTTCTTTAGTATTGCTTTGTGTTTTCCATGACCTTTCTGCATCTCCATTGCTGAATAAAGTAAATAATAGTAATATTGTCTAATTTGTAAGTTATCATCATATTTTTACAGTGCTCGGTGGATTGGAAACCATGGCTTCTCAATTGGAATTGATGACGTTCAACCGGGAAAAGAATTGAATAAAGAGATTCTAGATACAGTCAGGGATGGACATAAAAAATGTGATAATACAATAAATAAATTTAATGAAGGAAATCTGCAGCTTCAAGCTGGTCTAGACGCTGCAAAATCAATGGAAGCAGATATAACAGATATTCTTAGTCATCTTCGAGTCGTCACTGGGAAGGTGATATACATGGCTTTTACTTCCATTTAGGCATTATGGCAACGAGGGTTAGGATTTCTGTTTTGCCAAAAGTAATGATTTGCGTTCAACTTCTAGTAGTTTCTTGGGCTGAAAAGTTCTATTCTTTTGTGCTGGGTTTGAATAGTGAAGAAATATGTTAGATATTAAACTGACTCTGAATCTGTACTTACCAAAAGACTAATGTTTTATCTTGTCATTATATGTGTGATACACAGCTTTGTATGCGAGGATTACACTGGAGAAATAGTCCCTTGATCATGTCACAATGTGGTTCCAAGGGTTCTCCTATCAATATCAGTCAGATGGTTGCATGTGTCGGTCAGCAGACAGTTAATGGTCATCGTGCTCCCGATGGATTTATTGACCGAAGTCTTCCTCATTTCACTAGGATGTCCAAAACCCCTGCAGTAAGTGAATAGTTGTCCCTCTGAAACAACTGCCTTAGTTTTGAGATTTGTTAAGTTATTGTTTTATTCATCTCTCTTACCTTATAATTACTCACCGCTGGACAAACAGTAGTTGGTTTATTGGCCATCACCCTAGAAGCCTAACTACATTAACGTTTGGATTTTATAAACTAGTCCGGGAGCTAGGGACCTTATGTCGTTACTTTTTCTGATTGCAGGCTAAAGGTTTTGTTGCTAATTCATTCTACAGCGGTCTAAGTGCCACAGAATTTTTCTTTCACACTATGGGTGGACGAGAAGGTCTAGTTGATACAGCGGTATGCTCAACTCCTTTATTTTATGGTTCTTTAATGGGTGACAGGGTTTTAACATCTGCACTGAAAATTGCAGGTGAAAACTGCCAATACGGGGTATATGTCTCGTAGACTGATTAAAGCCTTGGAGGATCTATTAGTCCACTATGACAACACAGTGCGAAATGCCAGCGGTTGTATACTTCAATTTACTTATGGAGATGACGGAATGGACCCTGCACTCATGGAAGGACAGAAGGGAGCTCCTCTAGATTTTGATAGGTTATTTCTGAAAGTTCAGGTACTTTTCTATATTCTATAGTGATTTTGGTTTCTCTCTATTTTATTGTTTCATCTCCATTTGTACTTGCGTTTTGCAGGCGACATGTCCTCCTAGATCTCACCACCGTTACCTTTCTTCAGAAGAAATGACTCAGAAGTTTGAAGACGAATTAGTCAGACATGATCCAAGTCGGGTTTGCGCTGAAGCCTTTGTGAAATCTCTTGGAGAATTTGTTTCCATGCTCGGAGTAAAGTCTGCAAGCCCAAACCAGGTTTTCTCTAAGGCATCTGGTGTGACTGATAAGCAACTCGAGGTAACTTTCGCTGTCTTCTCTTTTCTTAAGAAGAAAAAGATACTTAGACAAATTATGGAATATAGTCTATTTGTATGTACGCAGGTATTTGTAAAAGTTTGCGTATCTCGGTACCGGGAAAAGAAGATTGAGTCCGGGACTGCAATTGGAACAATAGGAGCTCAGAGTATTGGAGAACCTGGGACACAAATGACTCTAAAAACTTTCCATTTTGCTGGAGTTGCGAGCATGAGTATCCTTATTAAAATATGCTTATTTTCAGCATTTTGCTGTTAAAAGTAGTGCTTATGAACAGAATATGAGTAGCAAGTTGTTTGATTTCCTGACTCCGGTTCAGACATTACACAAGGAGTCCCCCGAATCAACGAAATAATAAATGCTTCCAAAAATATAAGCACACCCATTATCTCTGCAGAACTTGAGAACCCGCTGGAACGGACTAGTGCACGGTTTGTGAAAGGACGCATCGAGAAAACTACTTTAGGACAGGTCCTCTTTCTTCCTCATTCTTATATGCATACCCACTTTTTGTAGTTGGTGTAAGGGGTTCATATTGTGGACTAGTGGCAATTTTATAACATCTACGTGAATTTTGGATCAGGTTGCTGATCGTATCGAGTTGATAATGAGTTCAACATCAGACTCAGTGAGAATAATCCTTGACAAGAAAAAAATCAAGGAGGCATGTTTGTTTGTAAGCCCCTGGTCGGTGAAAAACTCCATCCTAACGACCCCCAGAATGAAACTGAAAGAAAATGTAAGGTCCTTCCAAGATGTGATTGCTGTATTCATTTTTTATGTACACAGGTCCTAAATCTCTTTGCAATGGAAATTTGCAGGATATCATGGTTTCAGATATAGGATTGGATATTACTCCTAAGGCGGATAGAAGTAGTATTCATTTTGTTCTCCACAACCTGAAGAATGTGCTGCCAAATGTCATAGTGCATGTAATACCGTCGCATCTCCCTCTTTTCATAGTGAATGTCATAGAGAGATAATGTATTTCACTGACCGAGGGTCTTCATGCGGTGGATTGTTTTGATAGGGGGTCAAAACTATTGAGCGTGTTGTCATTGCAGAAGATGAAGATAAAAAGAAACAGATAGATGATGGTCAGAAAAGGTGGAAACTCTTTGTGGAAGGGTAAGTTTCCTTTGACCTTTTCTTCTTCCTAGAAGTGAGCATAGCTAGTTTTGGTGTAACTGTTTAATCAACAGTGTTGATTCAGTTCAGTAAAGCGTCTTTGTTAGTGTTTCCAGTAATCCACTGAGATGAAGTGTGTCTCTTTAGCGTTTCGAAGCGTCTTTGATTGTGAATCTTTTGCTTTGATATGCCGCAGAACAAATCTCCTGGCAGTTATGGGGACTCCGGGAATCGATGGGAGAAATACTACAAGTAACAATGTTATCGAAGTGAGTCAAACACTCGGAATCGAAGCTGCAAGAACGACAATTATTGATGAAATAAAGACAACTATGGAAATCCATAACATGAATATAGACATTCGTCACATGATGCTTTTGGCCGATGTCATGACGTACAGGGTAAACTCTCAAGAAAACTTCTTTACAAAAAATCGTTTCACCACGTTCATATTTACTTCTAAACGCTCATACAATTTCTTCACCAGGGGGAAGTTCTCGGGATTTCAAGATATGGGATTCAGAAGATGAACAAAAGTGTGCTTATGCAAGCTTCTTTCGAAAAGACTGGAGATCATTTATTCGGTGCAGCTATTAACAAAAAAGTCGATAACATAGAAGGAGTAACAGAATGTGTAATTATGGGCATTCAAATGAAACTAGGAACTGGAATACTCAAAGTCCTCCAAAGGTCAGATCTCGTTCCTCAGATTCTTCAGTTCAAGTCCTATCTTTGCTTATGGCATTACCTTATAAACATATACCGTTTTAGTTTGATTTTTGTGCACTCACACATAACACTAAGTGACTGCTTAATCTTAATCCACAGGACCGACGATCTGCCTAAGTTTAAATATGGTGCTGACCCAATCATCTCATGAGCAAAGCTTACATTGTACCAATTCCTGCAATTTTTTTCCATACAAACAACAAAACTCAGATTTTAATCTCTTTTTGGTCTAAAGATAGCCAAAAATTGTTGGCTACCTCTCCTTGTGTCTCATTGGAACACATAACTAGTAACAGTTTACAAAATAGAAAGAAAAAAAATATACCAAGAGCTCCTATAACATTTCACATTTTTTTCAGGTCACAATCTACTTTGGGTAATCATACAGTGCAATCTGCAGGTGAGACGCATCTGGCTCAGTCAAAACCTGTCTTATGAACGCTCTTCTCCACCAAACTTCAAAAGCTTGTTGAATATTTGGACAATCATCACCTTTACTCAAAAACCGGTCAAACCATTTCATCAGAATCACCTGTTGCTGTCTTAAAGACAAGGTCAAGATCGTCTGGCTAAGTCCTTCCTCCACTAGTTTCCTATCTAAAGATCTTGAAGACAATCTTCTCATCCACCCAAAATCATCATATAAAGCTTCAAGCCAGGTATTCAAAACTGCAAATCTGGTTTCCCGGTTCACCAAAATCTTTCCTTTACCTATACCAACACAGATCTGTGCAGTGATCTTACTAATTTCATATCTATACATTGTAGGAATCTTGGAATGAAGATTTGCTAACTCCTTTTGATCAGCCCATAGTTTCACAAACTCATCACACAGTTTCTTCTCAATCAATATATCAACAATCCAGACCAGATTATCGGCTTCTCGAGCAACTTCTGCCATTAAAACACCGCGATCTTTACCACTTTCATTCATCTGTGTAGTCACTTCAGATAAGCAAAGGACAAGAGAGGTAAGACATCTATGACAAAGACTGTAAAGTGTTTCTTTAGACACATCTTGATCAGCTTCTTCTTCTTTAAGCAACTTAGAGATCAAAGCTTTCATTTCTCGTCGAGCTTTTTCATCTTTAGCTTGCAGAACACTTGTTAGAAGCTTCAAGAAGATCTCATCTGTTCTTGTGGAAGATGTTGAAGGTTCAGATGAAACTCTTTGCAGAATCAAAGGTACTGAATCTTCAAGATTAAGCTCTTCAAGACGTAACACAACAATGTCTTCTTCTTCTAATGACCAAGGTACAGCTTCTAAATACTCCAAACATGCTCTTATTCCTTCATCAAACAGTAAAGCTGCAGAAACCTAACAAAAATCATCAAAAAACCAGAGGAATTTCTGTCAGAATCAAAGATTAAAGGAAAAGCTTGATGATGACAACAATGGAGGATCATATATAAACCAGAGGAATTTCTCTGTCAGAATCAAAGATTAGAGGAAAAGCTTGAAGATGACAGCAATGGAGGATCAAATACCTTAAGGATAGCCAAGACTTTGATGACATTTTCACCGATTAATCTCTTCTTGAGATCATCAGAATACATCAAAACAACAGTTTCTACATAAACTTCAACATCATCACATTCACTAATTTCCACCATGTGAGAAACACCTTTCTCTCTTCTAAAATTCATTTTCTCCATGAAAAATCTACTTTTCTCTGATAATACTTTCCTATGAACATCCATTGAAACTCTAAACCCATCTTTTCCCACTACAGTTACTCTCACATCACTAGGCCCTAACCTGTGACCGTAAACGACGCCGTTCTTGAATTCTGTCAAGATCTGAGCTACACGCACGTGTGATTTCCTTCGAGGCTCTCGGGTTTGCTCTTCTGACATCATATCGAAAAGGGTCGGATTTGAATGAGTCAAGTTTGTGGCTTCGTTTGATAAAGGCTGCGGCGGAGGTGGCGGCGGCGGCGGAGGAGAAGAGGCGGAGTAAGTAGAGGAGGGTTTAGAGAGAGAAGTGGTTCTTGAAGGGGAAAAAGAAAGAGAAGGGTCTGCGATAAATCCTTGTTTGATCATTGCTGATATTTCTCTTGACGACATTAATGGAGAAAAATTCCTAATTTTTCCTGAGAAGGAAAAAATTGGGGAAAAGTGGTAAATTTTCCGGGAAATAAGAACCCTCTTTGATGATTTTCCCGGGAAAGTAAGAGAGAATTCTCGCGGGAAAGAGAAAACTAGGAAATGATTCTTCAAGAATGGTGAAAAGTGATGAAATCTGAGAGATGAAAGGTTTGTTTTTGTGGGAGATATCAAGAAAAGGAAACAAGAAAGGAGATAATATTGGGGAACAAAAAAATCTTGAACTAAGGAAGAATAGACAAGAAATTCTGGGAAAAAATGAAAAAGAGTAAAACAAAGTTGATGAGTGTGAGGAGAAAGAATCAGAATCCAAGAAAATGAAACGACTTTGGATCTGAAAAAATTATATATTAAAGAAAAGGAAAAAAAAAACTTGAAGAAAACATTGTTTTATGTTAAATTTTTTACAGGTAGTAGATCATTGCCTCCATGTGAGATTTTTAACGATTTTTTAAGAGGTTTTTTAACATTTCTTTTTTTAATTTATTGTTTGAATTTGATACAATTTTTGACAAATTATTACTCATTACTTTATTTTAAAAAATACAAATTATTATTAAAAAGTATTTTGATTTTTCGGAATTGAAAAAAGATATACTCAAAAATACTTTTTTTTGTGTGGAAGAGATTCAATTAATTACATTTGAATATTCATTTAATTTGATCTAATATATATGATTACATTACCTTTGAATATTCAATTTCTTTTTCGATCGTTTGATTGATGAGAATATAATTAATATCGTTTGTTGCAACATTGCATATTAAATCATATTAATTACGATGACAAAAAAAAAATCATATTAATTACATTTGAATGTTCATATAATTTGTGGTAGAGATTCAAGTAAATGTTTTTTATTTCTCAATTTTCTCTTCATTAAAAATTCATCTTTTATTGGCTTTTTCGTTTTTTTCTTTAATTAAAGAAATGAATAATGATTTGAAGAATTACTTTTTGTTTGTAAGTTAACTCATATTCTTCGAATTTGAAGAATATATTAAACAATACCATTAAAAATATAATTACTCAATTTTTTTTAATTTAACAAATCAGTATATTTAAAATATAAATTGAGAAAAAAAAACCATTGGAATTTCTCTTATATCGATCGTCGTTGAGAAGTGATCCCCAAAGCAATAAGTATTGGTGAAAGCAATGTTGCAACAAACTATATTAATTATATTCTCATCAATCAAACGGTCGAATTTATTTCAAGAATTTAAAACTTTGGTCACAACTTACAAAGTTACGTATCTCCCATGGCAAATTTTATTGTTAGATGTTTATTAATAATTAATGAATTACGAAAATGAAACAACAATACACGTGTTTTTTTACTACAATATAAATAGATCATTTTTTACTTTTAGTTTCATTAACTAATTAATAAACTCGTTTATGTATTTTGTTTCTTCTTGCATGTATTCATAATATTCTATTTAAAGTCGGTAAACATAATTACATTATTTTTTGGAATAATTTTTTTTACCATGATAGTTTAGTATAACATATCTTAATTATATACATATATATATATAGCATGTTAAATAGTTTTATTTCTGTTTAAATAGTTTTGATATGTTGTATATTAAAAAAAATACTAATTAATTTGCACAATTCCGTTATAAATCGCCAATAATAAATTTGATAATTCTACTTTCCAACTTGAAAATTCTGTATTTTTTAAAACTAAATTTATTTCCATTAAATGTAATAATTACAGATATAATCAAATTTTATAATCAACAAACATTATAAAACTAGATAAAATCACACTTATTTTCATCATATACATATTTTAATTAAGGGGGAATTGCAAAAATGCTCTCATTCAAGCTTTTTTTGCAAAAATGTCCTAATCATACATTTTTTGCAAAAATGCCCTAACACTATACCCAACATTATAAGTGGTATACCCTCACACTTTATGAAAAATTTGGAAAAATATATTCAATTAGGGCATTTTGCATAATTGATTTTTAGAAAATTTTTTCATTCAAGCATTTTTTGCAAAAATATCATAACAATAGACCCAAGAGTATGATTGATAAACACTACAAAAAAAGACACATTTGCAAAAAAAATGCTTGAATTAGGACATTTTAAGTAATTTCTCTTTAATTAAAGCTATCGAAACGAAATATATTTCATATTATATATATGTTGAACGTCCCGAATCAATTTTGTTAGTCCTTAAATTCATCCACAAGTAATTCTAAAAAATAATATTTTTATTGAAACTAACATCATTATTTTCTTAACTTTATCAATACATATATACAACAAAATTAAATTTTATAACAAAAACGATAACATTTACGTTGTATTTTCCAAATTGGGCCCAAATCATATAATGGGCCTAATCATTTGGCCTTTATATCCAAAATCAAAACACAATCCTCCTCCGTCTAATTCAACGTTGAAAACGCCGTCACCGTTACTACAAACCCTTCTGCTTCTTCCTCCGTTTCTATCATCTCTATAAATTATACAACCGCCGGAAAACTCTCCGGCCACCGGAACATAGAAACAACAATCATCTCCGACGAACACCGCCACGTCATCATTCAACTCTCTAACTTTCTCCCATCTCTTCTCTTCTCTATTCATCTTATAAACCCTAAATTCCGCCGCAGATTTCGAATATTCCGATTGATACCAAATACGTTTCACATACTTATCCACAAGCAAAATCTCTCCGCCGGAATATTCCATTAGATGCTTGTTATGACCACCTCCTCCAACTAAACCCTCCGCCGCCACTTCCGAAACCCTAAAATCCCCATCGTAAATTACCGTTTTACCCTTGTCATCAACAACGATAAAATTCCCTTTATATTCCATGATATCTTCGTAAATTAAATTCCATGTGTTATCTAAAATTCTCCATTTCTGTTCTCCCCTTTTTATAAACCCTAATTTTCCACCACTGTGAATCGCCATTATCGCTGATGGTAGAATCGCTACTTTTTCGGAATTTAATGACCAGAAATTGGTTAAATTACCAAATCCATTGTTTACATACTCAAGACGATAAGTTTTACGAATCAATTTCACATGAAATTCTTGTAGATTGATGATTTCTGGGAAGTTATCTGGTAAGAAACTGACTCTATCGTTTGAGAATAGATCTAAAACTCGCATTTTCCCTGGAGATGTCTCCTGAAGCTTAATTAAGAAATTAATTGAATTCAATTTCTCATTTACAGCTTCGAGTTTATAAATACTGCTCTCCTTAAGAACAAAGAAACCAGAAGAAGACGATGACCAGAAGGGGAGATCAAATGGAAA
Organism: Aethionema arabicum; assembly: GCA_000411095.1. Taxonomy (NCBI): domain Eukaryota; kingdom Viridiplantae; phylum Streptophyta; class Magnoliopsida; order Brassicales; family Brassicaceae; genus Aethionema; species Aethionema arabicum. The sequence continues at coordinate 90,666 of KE150526.1, forward strand.
TTGAGAGAATGTAATGTTCTTAGGGAGATAGAAACGCCATGTAGAGCAAACAGAGCGGAAACAGAGGAGATCAATGGCGTTTGATGAGCTTAAGCGATTAAAGATCAATTCAAGAAGATCTAAAGGAAGATCTGACCATTGAGGAAGAGAAAGAAGAGGAGACTCCATTGTTAAAGGAAGGTTTGATTTCTTCTTCTTCTTGAGTTTAAGATATATAACAGAAATGGCATTATAATGTTGTTATGATTCGTCTATGATGTTGACATTATTTCTTAAACAACTACAAATGTCTGTTTCTTGGATAATATTTTATTATTATTTTAATATATATATGATTTCTATTTTTCTGTAATTAGTAAACTACTAAACCATGCTTTGCGTACATATATAGGATCAAATGAATTATTAAGGATTTAATATTTTTTATTTGTGGTTTATAAATGTGCATAGATTGTATTGTATTATATTTTGTTATTCTATGGATTAAATTTGAAATATAGTATATATATATATATATATATATATATATA
>KE150526.1:109475-163817 GCA_000411095.1 Aethionema arabicum
TTTTGATCCTTCAAGCAAGATTTTAAGGTCGACATTCCCATTTTTAATACTTCAAGCAACATTGGGACAGTAACCACTCAGAATTTGTTCCCTTTTTGATCCCTCAGAATTTGTTCCCTTTTTGATCCCTCAGAATTTGTTCCCTTTTTGATCCCTCAGATTTTGTTCCCTTTTTAATTCCTCAGATTTTGTTCCCTTTTTGATCCCTCAGATTTTGTTCCCTTTTTGATCCCTCAGAATTTGTTCCCTTTTTTATCCCTCAGATTTTGTTCCCTTTTTGATCCCTCAGATTTTGTTCCCTTTTTGATCCTTCTGATTTTGTTCCCCTTTTTGATCCCTCAGATTTTGTTCCCCTTTATGATCTTCAGGCAAGATTTTATGGTCAACATTCCTTTTTTTGATCCCTCTATCAATATATTAGGACCAAGATTCTCACTTTTAATCGCTAAGGAAAATTTCAGTGAATCCCAATCTTCCGACTTTTGAATCTAGCTTAAATCCAGGCTAACCTAAATCCAATCTAGCCTAAATCCAATCTAGTTCGCCTAGCCTAAATCCAGTCTAGTTCGTTCACCTAGCCTAAATCCAGTCTAACCTAAATCCACCTATAGTCTATAGATTCCAGTTCTAACCTAAATCCAGTCTAGTTTGTTCAACTATAGATTCCAATTCGTTCACTTAGCCTAAATCCAGTCTATTTTGTTCACCTATAGATTCCAATTCTAATATAAAATTGTACGAGTAAATAGAAAACTTACCTGGAGTTGTTTTGATCATTGCAGACATCCAATTTGAGATTAATCCAGTCTAAATCTAGTCTAGTTCGTTCACCTAACCTAAATTCAGTTAGTTCATTCACTTAGCCTAAATCCAGTCTAACTTAAATCCACCTATAGTCTATAGATTCCAGTTCTAACCTAAATCCACCTAGTTTGTTCACCTATAGATTCCGGTTCGTTCACCTAGTCTAAATCCAGTCTAGTTCGTCCACCTATAGATTCCAGTTCTAACCTAAAGTTGTACCGGTAAATAGAAACTTACCTGGACTAGATTGCAGAAGTTGGATCAATAGTAGACATTTTCCATTCTCTCCCTGCAAGAAACGACTAAAACATTCAATAAACAGTAAAATACATTTATTTCACTCGCAATAGACTTAAGAGAACACTTACCTACAGAACAAGGGAAAAGGATGACTCAATTAGAGCTGGCTTGGAATAGCCTAACCGGGTTGCAACTAAGCACGCCATGCTGAAATAAGGACCCTGAAAATAACCAAAAGCAAAGAATTAACATAAACATAAAATAAGCTTAACAAGAACATCATATATATAAACGACTATACATTCAATAAACGGTAGAACTATATTTGGCCAGGACTACTTAAGATAACACTTACATGCAGAACAAGGAAAAAAGAAGGTTCAATTAGAGCCAGCTTGAAGTATCCCACCCGAGTTGCAGCAACTAAGCAATTCATTCTGAAATAAGGATCCTGAACAAATCAAAGAGCCAAAAATGAATATAAATACCAAAAAAACAAACAAAAACAACATAGCTATATATACATATAACAAAAAAAAAGACCAACTGTGGATGAAACTAGATAGGAGAACTTGGATCACTAGTGGGCATTTTACCATTCTCTCCCTGCAAGAAACGACTAAAACATTCAAGAAGCGGTACAAGTACATTTCTGTCACTAGAAATAGACCAAGAGTACTTAAAATAGCACTAACCTAGAGTGCAGGAAAAAAAGTAAGAATCAATAAGAGCTACTTTACCGTTGCCTACCAGGGATGCACCATCTCGAGTCATTCTGAAATAATGATCCTAAACAAACCAAAAGGAGAGAATGAACATAAACATAAACATAAAATAAGTTTAACAAAAACAACATATATAAACAGAGAAAAAAAAAGGACCTATTGTGGGTTGAACTAGATCGCAGAATTTGGATCACTAGTAGACATTTTTCCATCTCTCCATGCAAGAAACGATTAAATCATTCAATAGACAGTAAAGTAAATTTCTGTGTTTCGCAATAGACCAAGAGTACTTAAGAGTTAAGAGAACACTTACCTATAGAACAAGGAAAAATGATGACTCCATTAGAGCTGGCTTGGAGTAAGTTAACCGGGTTGCAATGAAGCACGCCACTCGGAAATAAGGACCCTAAAAATAACCAAAAGCAAATCATGAACATAAACTTAAAATCAGCTAAACAAAAACAGCATATTTTTTATACTTAGAACGAAAGAAGAACCTATTGTGGGCTGAACTAGATAGCAGAAATTGGATCACTAGTAGACATTTTTCCATTCTCTCCCTGCAAGTCACGACTAAAGCATTAAACCAATGGTATAAGTACATTTCTGTTACTTGCAATAAAGCAGAACTACTTAAAATTGCACTTACCTGCAGTGCAGAAAAATAAGGATGACTCAGTTAGAAGTAATAGGGGTACACCAGCTGGAGTCATTTTTGAAATAAGGATCCTAAACAAACCAAGAGGAGAGAATGAACATAAATATTAAATCAGCTTAACAAAAACAGAATATATGTAAACTTAGAACGAAAAAAAGAACTTATTGTGGGTTGAACTAGATAGCAGAATTTGGATCACTAGTAGACATTTTTCCATTCTCTTTCTACAAGAAACGACTAAAGCATTCAATAAACGGTAAAGTACATTTCCGTCACTCGCAATAGACNAAATCAGCTACACAGAAACATAATACATATAAACATAGAACAAAAAAAGAACCTATTGTGGGTGACTATTGTGGGGTGAACTAAATTCACTTANACGACTAAAGCATTCAATAAACGGTAAAGTACATTTCCGTCACTCGCAATAGACCAAGAGTACTTAAGACAACACTTACCTACAGTACAAGGATAAAGGATGACTCAATTAGAGTTGACTTGGAGTAGGTTAACCGGGTTGCCATTAAGCACGCCATTCTGAAATAAGNAAATTCACTTATAAGTAGTCGTTTCTAGCTCTATGTAAGCTTTCGCATAGCCTTAGCTCCTTATAAACAAGACAAACATGATGGGTCCATCTTTATGATTATGCTGTGTAGGTTTATAAAAACAGGAAACATGTAATAATGAAATAGAGACTTTCAAGGGGTTCCATGGATAAGGATTCCACCTTTTAAGCTCTTGCTTCTCTGTCCCATATACACGAACAGTTCTCATCGAAGAGTATATCTCTTGAGCGACCTGGAGATATGAGATCAGTTGTAAGATAATGCAAAAAAAGACATATTAAGATAAGAGATAAAACAATCTACTTCGTTTGCAGAAGCTCTGATCTCCTCAATTAGCCTTGCTGTCTTCTTCTGGTACCTACAAAATGACAGAGCGTAGATAAGGAACCACTACTCTCACTAGCAAAATAGATTATACTATCAAGTGTAACTTTACTTTCCGCACTAAGTCATGAGCACAGTAAACCTAAATATCAGTTGCAGCTGTCTAGATGTATCGACTATAGCTTAAACTTAATAAAGAATAAGTAATGGTGGAAACTCACATCCCATAAACGTACAGCAACTTGCCAATGTGCACAGCCCAAGGGGCCAAGACAAGATCAGCAAATAGATCAATGCCCCTGTCTGTACCCTAAACAGAACGAAAGTAAAAGATACATTTAGATATCAACCACGGACAAAAGATGAGAAGAAGAGTAGTAAAGACTTCGTTACTTTATATGAGCACACTGTAAGCGACATGGAAATCATGTTGCTTGATAAAATACCTGAAGAACATTGCGAAATATCAAGTTAAGATCATTTCCGATGACCCTCCAGACTTGCTGGCAGTCCGACCCAAGTCCGCTTGTCAAGTCACCAACGGTTTGAGAGTCGAAAAATGATATATCCTGATGCAAAATCCAGCATAGTTAGCAACGAGTGATTTGAAAAATATAATGGTAAATATGAGCTATCAAGGCGATAAGTCATTTAATAATTTAATAAATTAATAACTTAATAAAGTAATAACTTAATAAGTTAATAGATTAATAAGTTAATAAATTAATAGATTAATAAGTTAATAGATTAATAAGTTAATAGAATAATAAATTAATAAGTTAATAGTTTAATATCAATGATATTTTGCACGAATATGAATGAACCACGGTAGAAATGGGCAAATTAAACGTGGAAACCAATGAGGAAGTAAATGATTCAGGACTGTTTAAAGTGTTAAGATATGGGGAGGTATTGTAAAAGGGAAGTTTTGTACCTGATACGAGTAGTGTGTATGAAGATCAACTGATGACAGGAAGCAAGTTTGTGTAGGGTTTTGTCTGAAGCCAAAAGTAATAGCCAAGGTTACATAAGAATAGCATAATTGGTCAGACTAGCTCTTTGGTAAGTTATTATACAAAGCACACTACTAGAAGAGTTCAAGCACATATCTTCAGAAAAACTAGAAACAAAAGATTTGTTTTTGTCTATATTGCAGCTTTGAGTTATCTCTAAACAAGGCAAATGTGAAGGAAGCAGAGAGAGATGAAGGAAAAAGACTGAGAGAACTTACGTGAATCCAACCGAGGGGAAAAAGAGAGAGTCTGTCCTGTACTTCCAAATATTTCTTTTTCATTTAGTGTTTGGCACTGTATTATATTAACAAATTAAGGTTAAATGAGAGAAGGATCACAGAGAAAAGAAATAGCGATGGATGTAAATGATGATTCAGGAAAATGAGAACATACAGAATCTGAGGTTGATTCCTGCTTTGGGATTGTGAGAGTAGTGTGATGAAAAAACTCTGTTTATCTACAAAAGGGAAAAAAATTGAAGATAAGTGAAGATAAAATGATCTAAGATGACAAATGAATCCAATAATATGACTGCAAACGTTGGATCAACTCACCAGAGAGCCTGCAAGAACTCCACATGTTTCTAAATTCCTTACCGTGTTCGCCCGAGCCAGTCTTAAGAGATCTTCCATTATGCGTACAGGCTTCAGCAAAATCCAACATAGTTAGCAACGAGTGATTTCAAAAATATAATGGTAAATTAATAAATTAAACCTGCTAAGTAAGTACCAAACCAGAAATAGAAAGGAAAATTAATAATAAAATTAATAATTAAAATTAGTAAAATTAATAAATTAATATATTAATAAATTAAACCTGCTAAGTAAGATTCAAACCAGAATTAGTAAGGAAAATCCACAAAAAAATTAAACTCACAAGGGATCATGTTTCCAATTCCAAAAAAGCATCCTCGTATGCCACTGGAATTATGAGTTGAACAAAGAGTTGCGTGAGGAGCTATATTACCATATATAGAGCAACTACACTCATAACTAACTAGACCACGAATTCATTCTGAGTTTGATGTAAAACCATAACGAATTAAGGAAATCCACGCACTGCAGCTATGATAAGAGTCGAATTGAACAAAAACCAAATACAAGCAAAATCCATTTAAACAGAAAACATAATCGAATTGAAATCAAAGTCAAACGAGACGAGAAGACGATTAAGGTAATTATAGTATTACCTGAAGAGACGAGCAGGGTTATAGTATTACCTGAAGAGACGAGCAGTAAATCGTAGAGGAATGAAGATCGAGGCGAGTTTTGACGAAACAGAATAGATCTGGAAGAAACCAAATGAGCGAGTTCCGAATTCCGCTTCAGTTTTCGCTACCACCAGAAACCCATTACAGGCAAAATCAATTTACAATCAATTTACAGAGAAAACAAAATCGAATTGAAATGAAAGTCAAAAGAGACGAGAAGACGATTAGGGTTATAGTATTACCTGAAGATGAGCAGGAAATCGTCGAGGAACGGAGATCGCGAGTTTAGAGGAAATGAACCCAACGATAGAGAGAAAGTGGGTTTGTTATACATATGAAGGTAATGGTACCGTCTCTCCACTCTTTGACTATTTATATTTATTTATAGGGATTCATATTTCCTTCTTTTTTTTATACTACAGCTGTCATGTAGATTCTTTGATATCGATAATTTCCTTTTTTTTCTTTTTTTATTTTTTTTTACTACTACAGCTGTCATGTTATTTTTTTTCTTTTTTATTTTTTTTACTACTACAGCTGTCGTGTTATTTTTTTCCTTTTTTTAATTTTTCCTTTAATTGATTAACCACAAGTAATTGATTCTCACTCCAATAAATGACAGCTGGACTAAATAACTATAGTTAATTAATTTGAGAAAAAAAGGAAACTTAATTAAGCGAAAAAAAAAAAACTTAATTAACCACAAGTAATTGATTCTCACTCCAATAAATGACAGCTGGACTAAAACTAACCGTTAGTAATATTAATTAAAATTAATTTTAATTAATAATTGTCTAAAATTAAATAAAACACTTTTTTTGTGTTACACTGAAACTGCAAAAGTGATAACTTTTCTGATCTACGATCTTAAACGTCAATTTAACACCAATTTACACATGGATTTACCCTAAAACTCAAACCCTAATCTCGTCTGAATTAGTAAAAGAACAATTCCCCCCAAAAAAAAGCAGTAAAAATCATCTTCAAATTGAGAAATTTCCAGCTTCGCGAACCATAGTCTCCACAACAGCCATGGCAGGTCTCTGAAGTGATTGCTGAGAAACGCACATCTTCGCCGCCATTAAAATCCTCTTTACACCATCACTCGAATATCTATCACCAAGTACAGGATCTACTATTCGGTGACACTTACTCTCATCTTCCAATATAAACCCCAACTACCCAAAAATAACAAAACAAAATTAATCACAGAACACAAACCCTAAATAAACCCTAGAATTGTAATTTTACCAAATCAGCGATCTTCTCTTCCTTAAAAGCTCTTTTACTTGTAATTGCTTTCATTCCAGTAACAAGCTGAAGCAGTATCACGCCATAGCCGTACACATCAGACCTAGTCGACACATATCCATTATATTCAGTCTCCGGAGCTAAATAACCCGCCGTACCCATGATCGGAGTAATCCTCCGATCCGTTTCCACGCCCTGCACTAAACGAATCGGAATCGCTAACCCAAAATCAGTCAATTTCGGCATAAAATCCTTATCAAGCAAAACGTTATCGATCTTAATATCTCGATGAATCATCTTCTTTACAGTATGAAGATACACTAAAGCTTCCGCTACACCTAATGCAATTTTCATCCTCTGTCCCCAATTCAGACGACGCGATCGTAACCCTAATCCATCAGGTACCACCGTCTTAGCTGCAAACGAAGAAACGGTTAAAATAAGAGAACCACTTAACCGGAAATAACCGGAAATAACCGGAAATCACCGGAAATTGATTGAAAATTAAACCGGAAATTGATTTCAGAATTAAGCAGGAAATTGAATTCGTACGAAAGAGATGGTAATTGAGAGAGCCGTTGGGCATGAATTCGTATACAATGGCGCGATGAGTTAATTGGTAACATTTGCCCAGAATTCTGATGATATTTGGGTGATTTGAATCGTGTAAGGTGTTAATCTCTGCCATAAACTCCATGTGACCTTGGACGCTATTTGATTTAAGAATCTTTGCAGCTCCGACCTAATTTTTTAAATCAAAGAAGAAACTGAAATTAGGGTTTAAGATTTGGGGATTTGGGGATTTGGGGATTAGGGTTTAGTACCTGTTTGATTTTAGGTAAATGGCAACGATAAACACAGCCGAAATTACCTTCACCTAGCAAGTTCGATTCTTTTATATTTTCAGTACCATCGATGATTTCTTGCCATAGAAATGTATGTCCAGGAAGTTCTAAGAGATTTTCGTAGTGAGTACGAGTGTTGTGAGGTGGCATTGGAGGTATAGGATCCTCAGAAGTTGGAGCTGTAAATGAAAAAAGAAAACAAGAACCCTAAAATCTGTTAATCAAAACTCCTAAATCGACTGATTTCGTTGTTTTGAAGATGAGAACTTGAAGCTGTAAATGAAAAAGAAACAAGAACCCTAATTTCTGTTAATCAAAACCCCTAAATCGATTGATTTTGTTGTTTTGAAGATGCGAACTTGAAGCTGTAAATGAAAAAGAAACAAGAACCCTCAAAATCTGTTAATCAAAACCCCTGAATCGATTGATTTTGTTGTTTTGAAGACAAGATGAAGCTGTAGATGAAAAGAAAACAAGAACCCTAAAATCTGTTAATTAAAAAACCCCTGGATTTTGTTGTTTTTGAAGCCAAGAAAAGGGGGAAAAGAGAGATATGAAGAATGTGACCTAAGTTATAAAGAGGATCATTTGGTTGTAAGATATTGCTTTCTTCAGTGTTGACTATCTGATCTGAACCTGAAGTTTCCGATGTGAAGACGCTTTGACGACTTGAAATTGCACTACTTTTGAAGCAGTTCAAGAATTCTTTTATAGGTTTCATCTTAAGAGAGAGAGAGATGGATCTTGCAAGACGATGGATGCTTTTAGTTTTCTTTTTTCTTTCCCAAGAAAAGTTTTAATTTTCCCGGGAAAATGTAATTAAAGTAACGGATTCTCTCTAATGGAAATAAGTAGAGCGGGAGTGAAAATGAGAGAGAGAATTAGTTAATGAAATGGTAACAAATCTCACTGGAGAATGTGTTTATATATACACCAGAGAAATCAAGAAAGTGTATTCAAATAAACTCTGTTTATTCAAATAAGCTCTGTTTATTCAAATAAACTCTGTTTATTCAAATAAGCTCTGTTTATTCAAATAATCTCTGTTTATTCAAATAAGCTCTGTTTATTCAAATAAGCTCTGTTTATTTGAGTAAGCTCTGTTTATTTACTGTAAACATGAAACATAAGAATAAAGAAGAAACAAAACACAATAGATTTTAGGGGATTTAGGGTATTTTAAACACAACTATTTTCTTTTGCTTCATCAAAATAGTATTTTAAACTTTAAATTTTGGTAACTATATTTTATAAACCTTAATAACAAGTATTTTTAAACAAAAAATCTCAAATTTAAGCTTCAAATTATAACATAACTAATCAAGATTTATATTATAATTTCTTATTAAATTTTAATATTATGGTTTAATTATGTATTTAAATTTAAATTTTGATTTAAAAATTTCGGTAGAGTTTAAAAAGCCCAAATATCAAAATACAAAGGTCAAAAAACCAGTAAAAAAAAGGAATAGTTGAGAATATAAAGTACCATAACCCCAAAGTTTTAACCTTCTTCTCAAATCATGGTTCTTTACGTTTTCTGGCTAAACTTGATAAAACCAGACTCTCTTTGTGTTCTCCTTTCGCTTCTGTTTCCTCCATTAATGTTATCACTTACACCATTTGTGTCTTCTTCTCTCTTTTCTCCGTTGCTGTTATTACAGGTGTGAAGAACAACTTCCAACCTTTTCTGTTAAACCCTAAAACAAGCACAAGTAATAAAAGCTTTGATGAAACCTTAACATAGATTTCAAAACAAACACCAAAAATCATTAACAATACCTTAGAAGCACAAGTGTCAGTATTATATCTGCATAATTACTCCAAATCAGTAGAAAATTCAACAATATTTTTGCAGTTAAAAGTTGTCAAAAAGTTACTTTGAAGATGCAAAATGCCTCAAAACATCATCTCTTTTGGTCCAAGAACTCTATAATCAATTGCAAAAACCAATCAAAATTCACATATAGATTTCTTCATGAACACAATCAAAGAGTTTACCTGAGTTCCACTTCCGTTGTCACTTCCATCTCCATTACTGATACTTGTATCGTCTCCTGACTCTTCACTACTTTCTTCTTTAACCGATCTTTTATTCTCCGCGCCACTCTCACTCGCGCTACCACCGCTAGACTGATAAATCAAGAAAAAGATCATCGTAGAACATGAAGTTAACTCTTAGAAATCAGAGTTCTTACACTGTTGCATCTTCTCCAAACATGTTGCCAAAGATTCTTTAATTCGTTCTTTCTTATCGGTTTCACGAGAAAATCAACAGCACCTTTAGAGAAACAATTGAAGACCATAGCCATGGAATCATGAGATGACATCACTGCAACAAAAACATCACTTTTGTGTTAACACTGAAACTAGATTAAGATATATAGAAAAGGGTGTTTTTAAGTACTTATGACAGGGATGTTCTTGAGTGTTTTTGGCTCATGATCTTGCAGAGTAGATCTGTTCCAGATTCCACAGGCATGATAACTTCTGTTAAAACGAAATCGATGTGACTGTTTTCATCTTCTAGGATTCTCCAGGCTTCAATGGCGTTTGAAACAGCAGTAACTGAGAAAAAAGTTTCCAGATTACACAAGAGTTAGTCAGCAAATCAATGTGATTGATAAAACTAAGTTCAACCTAAGATGTTCAAGCACACAATTTCATATGAATAGTAACAGCAAAACAATGCTCAACTTGTGCTAAACTCCAAGAAATCCAAGAAAATCTACAAGATTTCCACAAAACCTCAAACAATATTCACTTTTATCATCATTCCACCATTCACAAAACTCAATTCATAGTTCCCATCAATCACTACTTTGCATCTAAGCCATAATACAGAAGTTTAAAGAAATAAAAAAAAACACCTTCATAGCTGCAATTCTTCAATAAAGCACTAAGAACATGGCGTGTGGAGTCATCGTTTTCCACAAGAAGAACCTTAAGCGATCTAACCGGGAGATACCTCTCCCACTCTACAACAGAAGCTACTGCTTGCTGCTGCTGTTGAGGAATCTGTAACAAGTTATCTGAGAAGTTGTTTGCAGTTTCAGACATAATATCTTCTTCAGATGAACCAAACACTTGATGTTTTGCTGCCACTTCCTTGTTATTGAAACACATTTTTATATTGTTTTATTGTGATTACTGTTAAGACCAGCCTCCATGAACAAGATAGAATGGAAGTAACATCATATAACGCCTCAGATTCTGCAGAATCTTCTCACCTACTTTGATATAACACTCACACATGTCGTCTTTCACTAAAAAGGATATAAATAACTGAGAAAAGAAAACGAAATTAGATAAGACGACCACATCAAAGAGCTGAATCAAAGTAAAGCAAGATCCAAGTTCAAAGCAATAAATCATCAGACCTAGAGAAGTAATTCTCAAATTTAAACAGAAAAGAATCATGTTTTGTTCTGAGAAAACTTGAATTGGTAGGATCTCTTATGTCTTAGATCTAGGATCTAAATCTACTACTTTCTCAAGTTTCTATAATTCCTCAGAGCCAGATAGAAAATCAACCATAATATAAAAAAAAAAACAGTATTAGATTGTAAATACGAATAGACCAAAAGAAGCAAACCTTTTGAGCTCAATGAAGAACACTACCACCACGCCAAAACCCATAATCTAGTTTTCCAAGCATTTAATCACATGATCTAAATCAATTCTTGGTGCAATAGACTGGTGGAGAAAAGCTATTGACTGGTAAGGAGAGTGAGGCTAGAAAATTGAAAGAAGAGAAGAGAAGATCAAAAGATTGAGACTTTGGTCGGAGGTAGGGGAGAGAGAGGCCAGAAGATATTATTCTGGATACATGACGTGGCTGCATTAGTACAAGTGTGCTAATGGGACCCAATGTACGTGTTGATTTGACTGAAAAAAATCAAAACCGGGGGAAATTAGAGCTAAATTTAACATATTTCAAAATTTTAACTCCCATCTCAAATTCTCCAAAATTTTATTAGGAAAAGAACATTTCTTACATATTTCATATATAAAAGAAAAATTACTTTGAAAAAAAAAAATTTATTTTCTTTTTTTTTGAACGGCTAAGAATACCATCTAAAATATCTTAGAAATGTTAGAGCACCTCCTACCATCTAATATATCTTAGAAATGTTAGAGCACCTCCTACCATCTAATATATCTTAGAAATGTTAAGACGTAATGGTAACTTTTGCAGATCCAAAAAAATGGGTTTTAAGAGTTTTGAGAATCTAAATTATTGAAAAAAACACTATATTATATACTTTTATAAGAGTGTCTAAATCAATTTGGACTAAACAAAAAAGTAAAAAAATGTTTGGATCTTTTAAAAGAATCTCCATTAGAGATGGCCTTAGAATACCATAAAAAAAAATTATTTTATTTTCATGTTAAAAAAAAATGTCTTTTAGCCAAACTAAAATAATTTAAAATTTAAATTTAAAATACCATAATCTCTTATTTGTTGAATCCATCTCCACATTCCTCAAATGTTTTATTAAAAACATAAATACTGTATTTTTTTAAAACTATTTTGACAAAAAAAAACCCCTCTAATAGTAATATCTAATATTAGGAAGGATCATTATTAACTTCCTATCACAAAAACAAAAAGTAAATTCTTCATTTTTCTATGAACTCATTCTTTTTATGGCGGGGACTCAAATCTCGTTTAGACCGTTAAGAGATGCTTCTATAGTTATTATCATCACATTCACAGTACTTATTTTAACATACAAACTCTACCGAAAATACAAATCTTTTCTTTAGGGAACATATTCGATATACACTAACACCACGGGTCGGGTGGGTCAAAACTCATGGTTTTGCTAGCAGAGAAATCTCTATCTCTTGAAGTGTTTTGCCTTTTGTTTCAATCACGTTCCGTTTCACGAACATAACCGCCATTAAACAGAAGGTAGAGAAAGCCGAGTACAGAAACCTCGGACCAAGTTGCTCAAGCATTCTCAGAAATAGTAAACCCACAAAGAAATTTATCACCTGTACCAACCAGTAAACAACAGTTGTTAAACCAATGTCATTAACTTTAAGAACTAAACAAAACACACACACAAAAGTCTTAAATTATTACCCAATGCACAGAGAGGCAGAGAGCCATAGCTTTCGCTCTAATTCGACTTGGGAAGATTTCAGGTAAGAGTAAACCTGGTACTGGACCAGCTCCTAGCGCGAATGTTAGCACAAATCTGTGTTACGAATGATCAAGTTTAATTTTAAAAATCTTCTTCTTTTGAAAAAGGATGATAAGCAAATTGCACTTACGCGAGAGTTCCACCGACTGATAAACACAACGCCCAGAAATGAGGTAAGTAAGAACTTGTAGCACAAACTTGTAGCGCCATTGCTATTGCCTGTATATATAAATCAAAGCAATAGATGAGTTCTCTTCAAATTTCATGCATTAAGAGCCAAAGGGATCATGGTATTTTAAATAATAAACTATTTCTGTTTTTTAAATCTTGAATTTTAATAACCGGGTTTTTAAACCATTTCACAATTTCCAAATTAAATTTTAAACACAAAATTAAAGTCTAATTTCAAAATTTAACCCACATATATAACCCAAATTTGGATTAATTATACTGTTTCAAGTTTAAATCTGAGATGTTGGTTTGAAAACCTCAGTTATTAGGTTTCAAGGTTTAAAAGACCATTTTGATAGTTATAGGTTTTTTACCAAGCAAAAATAGTTCAGAGTTTAAAATATCATAATCCCATAGCAAAAAGCTGAAAACAAATGAATGTACAACTCACCATGCCAAGGAAACTCCAAAGCAGAAGAAGCTTTCTTCCTACTTTATCCATCAACAACATCGCAATTAAAGAACCTAGAAAATAACAAAATGAGGGCAATTCAAGATTCAATAACTGAGCAAACAAAAGAAAAAATCAGAGGAGGAGAAGGCTACTGTACCCAAAAGATTTGAAAGTCCAACAAATGTGTTGGCAAGATCTGATGGTACTCCAGCACTTTTAAAAACGGTAGAAGAGAAGTAAAACACCGCATTTATACCAGATAGCTGTTGCAAAGCAAACAGAGTTGATCCAATAAAAACAACTGCAAAAGGAACAAATGAATAACAAAGTACTATACAAGTACACACATATAAGCATAAGAATATACAACAGACTTGTTTGCAGTTACTTTCTTGGGTGAAAGAACGCTATATATACCTCTAGAATGCCGACCATATAGCAGCTCTGAGAGACTCACAACATCTGACTCCTCCGCTCTATCTACGTCTAGGTTGTGTAATTCTGCCATTGCTGTTTTCACATGAGATCCTCCAAGTAGTCTCTCAAACTCAGCTTCCGCTTCAGCTATCTTCCCTTGCTGCATTAAATGATAATCCTCTCCAAAAGTTAATGAGCGTCAAAGGAAAGGAAACAAAAGAAGGTGCGCAAATAAGTGTGGTTTTCACTTGTTAGGCTTAACAATTGCAGAACATTAGTGTACAATGTGATACAAGAAGCAGACCTTATATAGCCATGAGGGAGACTCAGCACAGAGGTACATTCCAAGAGCGAGCACAGCAGCAGGTATTGTTGATACCCAGAAACAGACACGCCACCTGTGTATCATAACCACATAGATGATCAAAACTTCTAGAAAATATGCTTTAGAGTCGGTACCAGAAGTTACTACTACTAAAGATTTTGATTGATCCTGCAAAAGATGACACTCTCTTACCAGCCAGGGATGTCATGGACTGGAATTCCTATAAGCAGGGCTGCCATTAGTCCTAGACATGTAGCTATCTGTATGAAGCTTCCATATGTTCCCCTAACAAAAGCTGGTGATATCTACAAAAAAAAATTGGAATTTTATATTCAAAGTTAAGAGCTCTAAACGAGTTGCAGAGTAATAGCAAAACTCAGCGATGATATACCTCTGTCACATAGAGTGCCGTGACAGGTGGCCCAAGACCCATGCCAAACCCAACCAAGAGTCTTCCCAAAAGCATGACAGCTAAACTGTTGCTAATTCCACTGAGCAAGAAGACATTTTAGCGTCAGAAACAAATCAAACTAATGGAAATAATACCAACTACTGCTACAAGGATCATAATAATGTTAACCTGAATTAGTAAACGAAACAAACTGCTTCTAGTAAATTTTGGTTAGACAAACATAAAAGAAGACAGCCTTCCACTCACCTAATCTAACCGGCACCATAAATTTGCAGGTACTAATGCTAACTTGAAGAAACACTAGCCAGGAATCTCAAAAAGATATTTCTATGAGATAGGCTAAAGCCTGGCTACAACTCTCTAAGAATGGTGTCGACGAATCTATTAAAAGCATTGCAGGTGCAGGAGAAAATCATAAAAGAGATAAGAACAAATAACCTGACAAAAGCACCCAAAATGAGAGGCAATGCGCAAAGTTGAAAGGCTCTCCGCCGTCCAAGTCCATCAGCAACTCCCCCACTGAATAAGGATCCGATAAATGCACCACCCAGACATACGCTAACAACCAAGCCTTTATCACATAAGAAGCAACAGTATAAATTAAACGACGTAGATGTGGTAATGAATTGCAATGATACAGACAGTAAAGGAATTCACCTTCTGCTAGTGTATTACCACTAAAGCCAAGGTCAGAAGAAATGCTTTCAAGTGGTTCATTTACAACTCTGTTGAAGAAACTTACCATAAGTAAGTAGTAATATTGGAGAAGAAGAGTAAAGAACAAAGGTATGTAATCACAAACCCTAAGTGATAACCAAACAAAAACGAAGAAATTGTAGCCACTAGGACATGTGGAAGGGAATAGCTCCAGGGAGGATTTGTGGTTTCCATATCCTTGTTCACGTCATTCTGTAAAAGATCTGAAGATAAAAGGGAAAGGCTAAGACAAAAATCATGCGAAAGAGATTTTACAAATTACAATACATGCATAATTCATCTGCGTACCTGAGTTTTCTTCGACGTCAAACGTTGGCGAATATTCTCTCGTTGACGTTGTTCTCTTATACATCGAGGATGCTTGTCGTTGCAAACCCCACATGCGGCAACTAATGCTCTAGTAGATCGCCTGATTTTACAGAGTGGGTTTCAGATCAGATAAAAAAAACGAAGTAGAAATTCGTTCAACAAACACACTCAGGCAATTCAATTCAAGCTTAAATCACAAAAGTTTCCATATCCGAAAATCGTTACTGTTGAAATCCAATCGCAAACACGAACAATTAAGGAAATCAAGAGATAGCAAGACGATATGAAGCTTTAAATCAGTAAAAAAAAAGCAACGAGATCAAGCTGCGGAAGAGGAAAACGAAAACATACAGAGTATGCGAAAATCGGCGGTGAGAGAGGTTTCCAGATCTTTCTAAACTTTATTCCAAACAGTGACCTGAAAGAGAAGAGAAGCGTCGGTGAGCCACGGTTGCTAAGGTGCGCTAGATTCGATGGTGACAAGTCAACAAACGCTAATGCTTCGAATCACGTGCTTTGCTTTCGGTGTACATCCATGGCGTAAATTGAACGGCAGAAGCTATACACGTGTCCCATCCTCTGTTCCCGTTTGATGATTACATTTCAACCCTTTTTTTTTTTTAACTTCGATTTCAACCCTTTTATGATGAAAACAAGACCTTATTATATCATTTCTCCAAATAAAGGAAAAATAATAATAATTCATTTTTCCCCATCATTAATTAATTTTGAAAGTTACACAGACCTTTTTGTTAAAGAAACGTCTTAAAATCAACCGATGACATTTAAAGCCGGACATAAAACAGAAATAAAAAAATAGAACCGAATTCGAACTAAAAAAAAAAGTTTGGAATCATATCAGATAATAATTGAAACCAAACCCATATCTATTGGATATTCCAAAATAAACATTTTTTTTTTGTTAATTTCTGATTTTTCAAGTATTTTTTTTGGTGTTTGAATATTTTTTTTAAGTTTTTTTTTTATTTTTCGAATAATTTTTAAGTTTTTCGAGTATTTTTTGAATTATTTTAACCCGAACCAAACTAAAATTTTCAAAAAACCATCAAAACCAAACCAAAACTGAACGATTACCCAAATTCCGACGCCTATTAGCTAACATAATTTTAAAAAAATCAATTTAACGTACATAATAATTTCTCTCCAAACTGAATATAATATTCTCTTGCGATTTACAAGAGTTTAACAACTCTTCTTTTATTATTATTATCCAGATAAATGAAGTTTTTCAATAGATTTTCAATCGTACAGAAACGAAATCTATCAAATCATCTAAACAAAAGCCAACAGATCTTGTTCCCACATCTCAGGAACTCAAAATACCTTTCAAAGTTAAAACAATTCAACTGGTTTCAGCAAGCAGTTTGGCTTCAATATCCTTAAGTCTAAGAGTAACGGCTCTCTTATGCGCATCTAAACCTTCGATTTCAGCCATGGTAGCTACATAAGGACCAAGGTTTCTTAAACCTTCCTCAGTCAAGGATTGTACAGTCATGTGTTTTAGAAATGAGTCGAGAGAGACGCCACTGTACATTCTTGCGTATCCGTATGTGGGAAGAACGTGGTTAGTCCCGCTTGCGTAATCCCCTACGCTTTCTGGTGTCCATGGTCCTATAAACACAGAACCTGTAGCCACCATTTTTAAAAAATCAGATGATTAAAACCAGAGTTACCTTCAAGGAGACACAAAAGAGTGATAGTGAAACGAGAGAAAATGGTATTTTACTATTTTAGATTATGAATTATCTGTGTATGGTGAAAAAAATTTTCTAACTATTAAAATGGTTTTTCAAACACTGAATTTTGACAGGGATAACCGAGTTTTTTAAATCCTACCGGATTTTTAAAATTAAAATTAAATTTTGAACATAAAATTAAACCATAATTTCACAGTTTAACCAAAAAATTTAATCCAAATTTAGATCAACTGTACTTTAGTTTCAATTTTTAAATTTAACCAAAAATACAGGGTTGAAATTTCAGTTATTAAGGTTTAAAAACCGTTTAAAAAATTTCAGTTATTAAGGTTTGAAATTTCAAGTTTAAAAAATTTGGTTATTAAGGTTTAGGATTTAAAAGCCGGATTATTAACGTTTAGGGTTTAAAAAAGGGTTTATTTCACCAAATGGAGATAGTTCAGAGTCTAAATACTATATTCCCGTGAAACAAACCTGCATTTTCGATGAGGCCTTCCCATTTCTCGGCGTCTTTGACATTAATGATCAAATGCTCAGGTGCGTACAGATTTGAGAAAGTTATGGCCTGGAATAACGACCAAACAGTGATGTTTTAAGTAAAGTCAGAACCAGTAAAATGCAGATATAACCGTTTAAGATTGTGATAGTAAGTGTGAACTGCAGACAGAGAAACTATATGCCAAAAGGACTAATGTGGTAATGTGCATAATGAGAGTATAAGAAACATGTAAAAGAGGTTAATATAGACGTTCAATATCGAACTGCAGCTTACCTCAATCATATCTCGAGCAAATACTATGAAACTGTGACTTAGAGCTTTTGAAGCAAACTCTCCTCTAGGAAGGCTTTTGCACTGTTTGGCAATTTCTTCTTCAATAGCTTTGAGATTTACATGATCACCTACAACAACAAGAACAACTTGACTATCTGGACCATGCTCAGCCTGTGTGAAACAACAAAGAAAATGTATAAATTAGCAGTTCTTTATAGCAAAACACAGATAAGGAAACAGAAAAGGCAGGCATAATAAAATCATTGAAACCTGTGAAAGCAAGTCTGCTGCAATGTAAACTGGACTAGCATGCTCGTCAGCAATGACTAGGACTTCTGAAGGGCCAGCAGGCATATCAATTGAAACCATTGCCTCACTGTTCTGCAGTAAGAAAAAACAAAATGAGGGAAAAGCTTTGATCAGTAATGTCCATACTCTATTTTTCTTTCCAATTTCTAAATACTATTACATAGTCTACACAATTTAGGATAACAAGGGATTAAGGAACGATATCTGTACTTGAAGAATCATCTTAGCAGCAGTGACATATTGATTCCCAGGACCAAAAATCTTCTCAACCTGCCATAATAACCGACGTAAGTTCAAGCATGGTCGGAGAAATGTTTGATATAAGCATACTACTAAAGCAAATTAAGCCTTGCATAAGCTTGTTTATACCTTAGGACAAGAATCTGTTCCCCAAGCCATGGCAGCTACAGCCTACAAAGCCAAAATTGTGGTTTCTAAGATCTTAGAGCTAAAAGAATCACTAACGTGAAAACGTAAATGAAAAGATCACCACCACACCTGTGCTCCCCCCGCTTTAAGTATGTGCGTTACACCAGCCCTCTTGGCACAATACAACACCTCCTGCAACAACAAGAAATAAAACAGCTTATCAGTTCTTACAAATAAGAGGATCATTTTACACTCTAAAATTGTTAACAGCTCATGTACTACCTTACATATGGTCCCATCCTTACTTGGTGGAGTTGCGAGAACAACTGTTTTACATCCAGCAATTTGAGCAGGCTACGAGAAAGATAGAGCAAGGCATATAGACCTCATCATTAACAACTATACAAAATTGAAGAACACTAAACCAGTCCAAGTATTAAACAAAATAGCTTACAATTGCAAGCATCAAAGCAGTTGACGGCAAAACAGCTGTTCCACCAGGCACATAAAGACCTACAGACCCAATAGATCTCGACACCCTTTTACATCTGACACCCTAACAAACTTAAGAAGGGAAGATCAGTATAGCATGTGAGATTGAAGGCTGCAAGAGGTAATTATGTCGACTTACTTTCATATTCTCAACGATTTTCTCAGTTGATTTTTGGGCCAAGTGGAATGCATAAATGTTCTCATACGCAACATCAAACGCTTCTTTAACTGAGGTGTCCAGCTGAATACAAGAAGCATTCCAAAGAAAAAATAGTAAATTACGGTATTACACATGAAAGACCACAATATCAGAAGTTAAACAAGAAGAAACAAAATGATATTATCATATAAACCTCAGGAATAGGAAGCTCAGAAACATCTTCCACCACTTTACTCAGTTGAACTTTGTCAAATTTCTCAGTGTATCTGAAAAGCATTTGCGTATAAGTTAATAAAGGCAGTTAAAATCTACAGAATTCAATCAAGATCATAAAAGAAAGAGTCCCCTTAAGCAAAGAGAAAAGTACAAACTCTTTGACAGCAGCATCCCCTTTGCTTCGAACAGCATCGATAATCGGGTTAACCTAAGAGTACAATACAGTACAAGCACATGTCACTGATAAGAATACTGAAAAAAATAGTGAAATCAATTTCGAGCTAGCCAAGCAGAGACAACTTACTGTGCTGAAAATAGATGAGAAGTCAATGCGAGGGCGTGCCTTCAACTTTTCAACTTCGGAATAACTAAGTTCAGATAATCTATAGGACTTCATTGAGCATCTAACCCTTGTTCTGTACCGAAGGTATCCTGACAACGTAATTGACGAACACTTAAACTCGTTCTGCATTCGATTTAAGCACATTCGATATAATACAATCAAATCAAAGCTAATAATCTCTTGAATTTGGAAACATCATTTCTCAACCAAGTGAAGAACAAAACGCCAAAATCAGCGGAAATCCAAAACAAAGGGAACTCAAATCGTACCTTTCCGGGAACCGTCTTCCGAAGAGTGACTTGAAATTGAGAGACGAGAAAACGAGGACAGGGAAAGACGAGACAAATCGATGGACATCTGTGGTCAACGACGGCGAATTTTGGGAGCTCAGGTAGCGTTCTCTACGAGAGCAAAGTAGTAAAACAGGTTACTGAAATTTGGATTTATTACCTACTGAAATCGACAGATTTTTATAACTATACCAACGCCAAAAATATGTTTTACAAAATTAGGTTTATATATATATATATTAATTTTTTTTCACACAGGGTTATATATTTTTTGTTAACGTTTTTGATTATAAGGATAGTGGATAATCCCGTGAAAAAAAAAAGGATAGTGGATAATCGATGTTAACTAAAATATCTAGTGTTTATACTTGTAAAATATATATTAAAGTAAATTAAGATTGTTGTTTCAGTAATTTAATTATAATATTATATTCAAAAGAGAAATATGTCGATGTTTAAATATAAATACTTGGAGAAAAATAAATAAATAAATACTATGACTCTCAAAATATGATTAAAAAAACTTGTTAATTAAGAAATACTCTGTCCATGTTGCTTTGTATTTTATAGTTAAAGTAATTTTTTACACAAACATTTTAAAATTTTATAATAAACTAAGATAAACCAATGCAATTCAAATATAGTTTATCATCTAATAAACGGATAAATTGCAAAAAAAAAACACCTCAACTATAACCAAATCCACATAAAAAACCCTCACTTTTTAAATATGCAAAAAAACACCTACATCTGCTTCTCCGTTAAAAAATTTAACGGGCGTTTCTTTAGTAAAACGGTGCGTATCAATCGACCTTTTACAAAAATTAAAACAAAAAAAAACGCAACTTTAAACGATAATATGCTTGTGGCGCGTTCTCTGTCTGAGTTTCATGACCTTTGTTTTGCAATTGACAAACAAAACAAAAAAAAACAAAACGAAAACAATCAACAATGTTTTGTATTTTGCTAACTAATCGATTTCAGGTACAATATAAATTAAGCAAGCAATAGAACCTGGGAGAAATTGGCAAACCCTAGCTACAGAAGCAGAAATAAATTACTCAAAATCATCCATTTTAGAAACCACCAAATCGAAATCGAAGCCTACAACAAAATCTGCTAATTTGCAAAATCATTAAAAGCACAGAAAGGGGAGTAAGAAACCCGAACCCAGGAAAAACATGGCATCAAAAGAGTGGGTGAGAGAAGAACCTTCGAATCTAATACGGAAGAAGAGAACAGAGAAAGTGGCTAGAAGATGCACAGAGTTGTTTACGTTTTTTTTAGGTTTAGGAATCCAACAAAACGCGTCGTTTTATTAAAGCAGATCTTTTCTGCTTATTTAGGGATTTTTTTTTAATTTAATTTTTGAATTTAATAAATTTTTGTTTGAATTATTGATTTTGGTTAAGATATTGGGTTTTGGTAACTTTATAATGTAATTGGTTTGAATTATCGATTTTGGTTAAAGAAATTTTTTTGGGTTTAATATGTTCTTTGGTATAATGTAATTGGTTTTTATTTAAATAAATTAATTTAGATGAAATAGGTTATCAAAATTTATGTCAGAAAATAAAGAGTTAATAAATTTGTAGGTAAATAGATTGTTTCTAAGTGGAAGGGGAAATACATTATTTTTCTAAGCAGGTTCAAGTGTTTTTTTACACATAAATCGTAAAATTATCGTAAAGTTTATTTGTCGATTTGATTATAGTTGAGAGTATTTTTAGTGAGAGTCTCCCACTATTAAAATGATAAAAAATAATATATTTTTTAGAAAACTATGATATAAGAGATTTAAATCACATTGTGGCTCATGATTTTTAGTCTAACTCTTATAATTTATACCAAAAATAATAATATCATACCTAATATATATTATATCAAGTTTTTTTTTGTTTTTTTTTTGCTGTTTACCAACTAAAAAAGTAATGCAAAACAATTTAAACAGACAATTCCAATTATAAATTTAATAAACAAATACAGCCTTGTATAGGCAACTATATAATATTGTGGAAAAAAAAGCAACTATATAATACAATATAGAACAATATATTATCTGACATAAATTAGGTGAATGAGAGTTTTGCCCTAGAAAGACCTTTTCTCTTAAAAGGGACATAAAAAGATATTTAACAACTAGTGGCAGTAATTAAATGGATTTAATAAAATCATATGTAATTAATAAAAATTTTAAAAAAACAATACAAATGTAATCATATTTGAACCGACCTAAAATATATTTATAACTTTTTTTTTTGCTGTAAACATATTTCCCTAATAAAAAAAATTAATAATAACGATAATAACTTTATTTATTATCATGGTTCAATTTTTACAGTAATTTTTACCAGTTTTTTTTTTTTTGTTAACAATTTTTACCAGTTTAAAGACAACAAAATCAACGAAGTAGATAAAAAAAAAAAAATCAATGAAGTAATCACTTTTTAACCTTTTGTAGGGAACCGGAGACCGGCACAACCAGTATCCAATAGCTGAGAAAGATGGAATGAACAAGTTAGTGATATGTTTCCCTTTCTATGGGGTTTTCTCTATGCCACTAGCCACGGTTTACGGCTCATCAACACTGCAGTATTCTTCCGGCGTCGATATCTTTCTTGCGGAGCTGCTCGCTGAGCATCTCTCATCCGTAATCTCGTATTTCTCCTTCGTAATCGAACATTCACTCGTTGCCGCTCAGAGAAACGAGAGCCCTGATCTTTTTATTGATTTCCGATCGTTGTCTATAGGATCGTTGGAATATGAACTTGGATCCCTGTTAGTTTTAAATCGGAAAGCGATCGTGAATTTTATAGGTCGCCTTAGTGTGGATTTGGTAGAGTCATGTGAAAAAACTTGATCAATGTCTAGAGGTTTCACGAATTTTTAGAGTTTGTCTACGTTTGTTGATGCTGGATTTTAATCTTGATGTCGAGTCGGCCGATTCTGCTTAGAACGGACGAGACTAAGCTGCTATCGAAGGGGTTTCTGGTGCTGTTTTATTTCAGATGGATGAACCGGTGACGTCGAACTCTTCCGTCATCAATGCTGATGCGTCTAGCTGTATCGATGGGGAGGATTCGTGCTCCACACCAGCTGTCAAGTTTCAATTCGAAATACTGAAAGGACGATGCGGAGAAGAAGATAGAGATGTTGTAATGACTATGGAGTTTTTTCCTGTTGCTGAAGGTGATGGAAACGGCATGAAATATCTGGATTCGAGCGCACAAAGTTCCAAGAACTTCGTTGACATTTGTTTCGGCGGAGGAACGGGTGGTAATGATGCGCAGGTGATGCAGCCACCGTCGCAGCCGGTGAAGAAAAGCAGGAGAGGGCCTAGGTCAAAGAGTTCACAGTTCAGAGGCGTCACTTTCTACCGGAGGACGGGAAGATGGGAATCGCATATCTGGTAACCTACTTCTGATTATGCATCGCCTGTTAGGTCTTTGGCTGGATTTTTCATTGCTTATTGTAGAACTGAGTTTACTTTCAAGGTCCTAGCTCGGACTTAGATCTTGTATTGATCTGTTTCCTTTGTGGATTTCCTGGTTACAGGGATAGCGGCAAGCAAGTTTATCTAGGTATGGGTGCGATTTTTTGTATATTGATTTCTTCTTTGTCCTTAATATATCTAATTACCTTACGTTTTGAATTCTGTAGGCGGATTTGACACTGCCCATGCTGCAGCCAGGTGATGCCTTTAAATTATGTTATTTTTTATGATCAACTTGATCTCTCAACTTTTTTTCTTTTTGATACAATAAGATGGGCAATTCACAAATTTAGCATTGCTCGTGTAGGGTGTACGATCGAGCTGCTGTCAAGTTCCGGGGTGTGGAGGCTGATATCAATTTCAATATAAGCGATTATGAAGAGGACGTCAAACAGGTTTTGATTATAGATGTGAAATATAAGGTGAAGACATGTTTGCTTTGATAAGTTCGTATCTGATTTTGGAACTTTACAGCTGGCAAATCTTACCAAAGAGGAAGTTGTGCAAGTACTTAGGCGTCAGGGCACTGCTTTCTCAAGGAGTAATTCAAAATATCAAGGAATTGCATTACAAAAATTTGGCGGGTGGGGAGCTCAAATGCAACAGTTTCATGGAAACATGTAATCAACTTCTCTTAAGATCTAATTTCGAGCTAGATATGTGATGTTCTTTGTGTTTTTACCCGAAGTACTTGTCTGTCATTGCTAGAAAGAGTGGTGTGCCACTGTGCCTCAGATGAAGAGTTTGCTTATTTTTCAATGTTCATCTATGTGAAAATAATTCTGCTAGAATCAGCAGTAGCGAACCCATAATGATGAATTAGATTCTAGAGATTCTTGTTTCTATGATGCAGTTAAATCTAAATTGGGTTGATTTTTTCATTTGAGTATAAGCTAAGACCTCTTGGTGATCTCTGAATTACATCATATTGAAATTTTTATCTTGAAATATTGATCTGTTAGGAGATTTTGCATGACTAATAGTCCTTTTTTTTATGGAATTAGGGGTTGTGATAAGGCAGCCATAAAATGGCATGGAAGGGAAGGTACTTTAATTGAGCCACATGCATCCCGGATGGTTCCCGAAGCAGGTAACTTAGGTACTACTCAGGTTTTTGCTTGTTAAACTGGACAGTGTTACACAGCTTTAGCTGCCATCCTTGTTATATGCACATCGTATACTTTTGTCAACTTTTCTGATTGACTATTGACTTTTTTCTTAGCTCATGTCAAACTCGACCTCAACTTGGGAATCTCTCTTTCACTGGGAGATGGCCCAAAGCAAAAAGATGGATCCCTTCGGCTTCACCATGGTCCCAATGGTATTGTATGTGGAAGAAACTACAAGGTGCACTTTTTTCTCCGTATTGCACTAAATAAGTCTATTTTACATTCATATGGCTATATGAGTCTTGATGCAACAACTAGTCAACGGTTTCCTTTTTGATATCTCATTGGAATCTGAAACTCAAAGCCACTCTCCCAAACAAGCTCTCTCCTGAGTATTCCTTGATTATTGAATTTCTCTGCCTTCTGTTTGATCTACAGTCACAGATTGAGAGCCACATGGCTGCAGCACCATGTGATCCGCCCTTCAATTTCTTGAAGCGGGGTCCGGACCATCTTATTAACCGGCATATCCTTCCTTCTGCTTTCTTTTCATCCAAGGTAAACCTTAGCACACTTTCTCTATATCAGACCCTTTGTTTACACTGCGACGGATTTGTTACATGCAAATGCTGCCATATGTGAATTTAATTAGATGTCAGCAGGTGGTTAGTGTCGTGTTATATAATTATACAAGTTATTCACCGGTCCTTGAACTCTTCCAGTGAAATCCTTTTACTAGAGTTTATTAGTCTGGAAAACAAAAAGTTTTCCGGTCAATAACTGCATAACAACATTGTTTAATTACAAGACAGTTTCTTTATTTTATTTTTTTCTGGGCTTACAGTTCAATTCTTCTCTCCAGGAAATAAAACCAGATAAAGGTCTTATGTCACATTCTCCTCGAAGCTTCAGGACATGGCAAGCACAAGATCACCCCAACGGTGGTACCTCTGCAACAGCTACACCGTCCCTTTTGCTCTCAAATGCAGCATCATCAAGATTCTCACTCCCACCTATGCGTCCACCTTCCTCCATCACTTCTCTTCATCTTTCTCAGCCATTCAATCTAAATCTTCCCGGTCTCCATTTCACCCACCCATCTGATACCACATCTCACCACCACCACCACCCCATGAACCGCCCAGAAGCTCCACCGTAGCCTTCTGCTTCCTCCGCCGAACTCAATGTAAGTAGCAGAAAACACTAACAATCAATTCATCGTTTTGCTCAGCCCATAAGCTCCACTTTTCTCCTGTCTAATACATTTCA
The DNA here is from genome assembly GCA_000411095.1 of Aethionema arabicum. Lineage (NCBI taxonomy): Eukaryota > Viridiplantae > Streptophyta > Magnoliopsida > Brassicales > Brassicaceae > Aethionema > Aethionema arabicum. The sequence goes on from KE150526.1 coordinate 135,616, forward strand.
ATTACAATCTAGAGTCCAACATGCTTTTTGTTTATTCATATCTCACCATGGTATTGGCATCATAACATCATGATTGAAACACGTGAATGTAGGTTTATCTCATGATTCTATTTAATCTAAAAGTGTTAAACTAACAATATTTTGACGTGAACGTGCAGGTTCTAAACATTCCTGAAGTTGAACACATGGTCTAATATCTTGACCACAACGACAGGACACCGATCAGATAATTTCTCCCAAAATCTATTGCACTATATTGTAATTGTATTGTACTGTATGCTTCTCTTTCTTCTTTTGATTTGTATCATAAACCCTAAACCCATTTTTCATTGCACTCTAATCTCTCTTACTGCATTGTAAGGACAGAACCCATGTATGTACAATCCTGAGTTATTTGTATGAATTTATTGATAAAAACTTGGTTTTTACTTGTCATTAGGAACTCTCTTACATGGAGTCAACACAGATGAACACAAACAGAAGCTAACACAGGTACTACTACATATCTTAGATCAAACATTAACAATATGGACTTTGATTTCATGAACTAGACCATTCTTGGTTCTTAACTCACATATCATTTTATCACTTGATTTCACCTCATTCCTTCTCTTTATACTCTCAAATCCCTTGAGATACACACTTCCATTCTTCTCTATAACCACTTTCCTCTTTATTTTCCCAAAGCTTTTCACTAATGGATCCACAATATCAATGGACTCATGAAACTTTAAGTTATAATCCTTTATGACTTTAGCTGGTACACGCTGTATAATCAAAGAGACATTAGTTGATAATTACATTTACATTAGTATCTTTAGTTTTCAAAATACTTTAATCTCTACTTACCACTCCGTGTCTTATTTTCAGCTTCTGGTTTATAGTAAAGAATGGATTCATGCGATTATCCAAGTAATCTCTATCATCTGTCAAAATTAACATGTAAGAAATTAAAGATTTTGATACTCAAATAGCTTCACACTACAAATATTCTTCTGGTACCTTTTACTTTTCTCCTTCTTTTGCCGCCCTCATTTCCATCTTGATCATCATCAGCATCATCATTAGCAGCATAATCATCATTAGCAACATTAGCAACATTAGCAGCATGAGCAGAATAATCATCATCATTAATGGTATGATGATCAGCATTATCATTAGCAGCATAATCATCATCATTAATGGTATGATCATCAACATTATCATTAGCAGTATAATTATCAGCATGCTCCTCATTATTAGTAGCAACATAATCATCATTTGAAGATATGATATCATCATTTGAAGATATGATATCATCATTCGCTTTATCTTTATCACTATCAGATTCGTCTTGAATGGCATCATCATCCTCCTCGTTATCAGTAGTAACATAATCATCATCATCACTAATAGGTATGATAACATCACTACCTCTCTCTTCTTCACCATCAGATTCAGATTCAACTTCGATTTCATCAGTTTGCCTTGAACTTCGGAGTCTTTTAACCATGGAACGGTCATATATGCAGAAACTGAAGACGTTAGAGCCATCAAACTCGAAAAACAAGAACTCTCTGCTTATCAAATTCTCAGATCTTGCAATTTTCTTCCATCCATTAACAAGAACAAATTTTTCAGTGCATTTCCTCAAACCCATCCTCCATCTTTTTCCATATCTGCTTCTAACGGTTACGTTTTCAGGAAAAGATTTTGAGAAGAATCTGTTTAGAAACATGGGTAACTCCTGCAACGAATCTCAAATCTTCAACACGATCTAGCTAAAAAAACTAACATGAAAAGAGTGAAAAGATCGTTCAGCAAGCTAGCGTTTTACCAGATCATCTTCATGTACTTCAGGTGCGTAAACTCTGAAAAACTTTGGAATAGAATCAGCCGATGAGTTTCCTGATCCAAAAAAACCAGATTATATGAGCTACAAAACACTGTAATTGGAGAAGAAATGGTTAAAGGAGAAACCTTTCTCCATTGTTGTCTCGTTTTCTCTGTAGAAACCCTAATTTCTTCAAGAAAAGATGAAAGAGAAACGTTTTTGATTATCTCCAGTCTCTTACTAGTTAGATTCAGAGTCTTTTGACGTTTGTAGCAAAAACAGAGCTTGTCGTCTCTTGTGTGTGCATATTGCTTCAAATGGGAAAGAAGACATTAATTGTTTTGGTCCTATGAACTAAACCGGTCCGGTTTAAATGGAATCAATAAACCCGAATTCCAGCCAAAAACCGGATAAAATAGGGCCTAAATTCGGCACAATAGTTTTGGTTTAAATGACGATATTGTCCTTACTTTATAGAAGAACGTTACGTAAAAACTAAAGCAACAGTGTGAATAAGGAAGGGGTGATTTAGTCAATTCGTTTGTTTCGCTTGGTTCGATCGTCTTTTGTGTCGTCATCTCTCAATTTCAACCTCTTCCCGCTTACGAGGCCGGAATATTCAAACGTCTTTCAACAGTTCGAATCAACATTCTCTAACCTATTTCCGTTTTCCGGCGAGGTTTATTCAGTGTAAGTGGGAAAACTCTCTCTCTCTTTGTTCAGATCTCGAAAGTTCCTTAAGGTGAGGGTTGAAAGAGGGAAATCAGTAATGGAGAAGGATCTCTTAGATATTTCTGGAGAAGATGAAGACTCTTGGCTTTTAAAAAATACGCCGAAGAAATGCCTTACGTCGTATTCCGGTGGTAATTCCGGTCGGAACAGGAGTTACTTTGATTGCTCTCCTTTCCAAATCCCTACATCGAATCGTATCACTCCCACTCGTCCTCCTTTTCCTCCAATCGGTAAGCGTTTTGATTTCTATAACTGAGTTACATTCTGAGAATTTCTTCGTTTCTTAAAGTGATAGCTTTACAGGTGCATTAGCGCTATAGGATTTTACATGGTTTAGTTGAGTTGAGTTAATTTCCAATTGCTGAACTAGTTTATCAATTCCAAATTCAGTGGTGATTCTTCACCGACAGATTAGTTTCTCTCACCTTAGGAAATGCAGATCTGAAGGACTTTTACCTTTTAGCGTGGTTTGAATATCTATTTGAAAAAGGAATTGGCAATTTGGATGTCCAGTATATAGTACAACACACTTGTGTATATTTTGGATAAATGCGTTCGTTTCTTTTCTCAGGGGGGCTAACAGGCAAGCAGCCAAGCCCTTCTATTGACGCAGACAGTATAGGTAAGGAGAATTCTGGTGGGAACAAAGTTGAATTGCCCAAACTGAGTGTAGAGCGACAACAAATGAAAAAGAAGAAAAAGCACGGAGGATTTAATTTGCGGAAAAGCTTAGCATGGGATAGAGCATTTTCAACAGAGGAAGGTGACTTCTTATGGATTTTACCTCTCTATTAGATCTCTTGTTTGTCATAATTTCATAGGATTGGTCTATGGTACTAAGCTGTGCAATACAATTTTAAACCAGGTGTCTTAGATTCGGTGGAGTTATCTATTATAACTGGAAGTGACTGCCAAACTGGTGGAGATCTGTTACCTACGATTCAGGAAGAGTACAGAGAGTCATTGTCAGCTTCCAAATGTCATAGTGGTTCACCAGGACTGCAAGCACTTGAAGAAAACTTATTTAAAGACTTGCCGGTGAACAGTAAACACAGAGAAAAGAAGACTTTCAGTGGTGTACTGTCAAAGTACGCATCACCATCTATACCCCAATCTTCTATGGTGAGTTATACTGGACATGAATTGGGGAAATATCTTATGGAGCTAGTGAGGGTGATCAGACGTTTCTTATAATGGTACTCTCTTAGCATAAAATGAAGTTATGGTGCATTGTATTTATATTGAATGTCTGCATTATAGGCCCAGAGAAAAGTTCTTCCAGCTACAGATTTGAGGAGTGGTTCCAAACGAAGTGGTTGTCCCCGGCCTCTTCCTTCATCTTCATATCCTTTTTTAATTTACTTGGGCTCGAGAATGATGTTTATTATAACAATCACCATCATTTGCTACATGATTTCTTATTTTGTTGCTTTCGTTTGTTAGCCTTAACTTCTCTGAACTCTAAAAAGACCTGCTAATGTGCATACAACGACACCACATAACAGGGAGCTGAGTGTATCTAAAGCATCCACTTGCAGATCTCTTCCACTTACAGTTGCAAACAATATGAAAAGGACTACTCAAAGTCCAAGCAAAGCGAAACCAATTGAACCTACTCAATCAAGTATGTCCTCAATTTTAGCAAATACTTTTACTGTTAATGCCTTTGGCATCATATATTTATGTTGCTACATAATTTCATTATCTTGGTTATTTCTTTTGATACAACAGAGAATTCTCAGAGGAACGTAGGATCGGTAAGTTCCTCAAAAAAAAAGTCGAGCACCAAGGGTAAAACACAATCCAGCGTAGCTAGCAAGTCCTCAATTCCTAAGCCTTCTCTTAAGCAAGCTAGAAGAAATGTGGTAAAATTATGCTGCCCTCTACAAACTAATATAGCAAATAGATGATGCCGAAGAAATTTCAACAGATGTTTTCTTTCTCATACTTTCCAATGGAGAGTAACGTGTTGCTTTTTCTTGAACTCTAGATCAGCAAACCATCAGAAGTTCCTTCAGTATCCAACCCGCATCATTCTGTTGCTGGGAAGTTGAACGTTGGCCCTATGACTAGGTCAGATGCGGCTGCGCTTGGGAATGCTTCAAGTTACCATGACTCTAACGTAATGGCCACATCTCTAGCTCAACGTTCTTGCAGTAGCCATGGAAACACACAAGCTGCCGTTTCACAAGTGGGCAAGCCATCAGGTTTAAGAGCGCCATCACCTTCAATTGGCTATTTCAATCAGGTATCCGTTCTGTTTGATATCTTTTAATTTGTTAATGAGGGTCATTATTACGGTTTTGAGCTCTTCTTCTCTCGTACTTACTATTCCTGAATTTTGCAGTCCAATTTTCAATTGCCGCACAGCACAGGAGACAAACATAGTCAGATTCCCAGGTCTGATGTTTCTTCATCTTCCCACGTTTCCAAAATACCTACCTTCAAGAAATCCCAAGTTGCTGAAAAAGTTCAGGGCGTCCACACCAAGGCAACTACTGGAAACATGGCCAGAGTAGGTTCGGCTGCAGGTTTCTCTTCTCAATCTTTATTTCTCAAACCTTCACAAGAAAAATTGAAAGTGGAATTGAAAAGAGCACTTGAAGTTGAACCCAAAGAGTTGCACAGTTCATTGAGTTCTCCACAGAATCAATGTATCATTCAAGGTGATGCTGAAAGAATATATCTGGATGATGTATCTATAACGCCTGAGAAGATTTCTACTGCAGAGTATGAGGAAGTCCAAACTAAAGGTGAACTGTCACCCTCAGGCTGCAAAAATAATGCCCAAGAAGCTAGTACGTCTGATGGTAAGAGGAATGACAAAAGGAAGTCTTGCTATTCTGTAGAAGTTGACTCTGCTTTACCGTTGAAACATGGCCCAAATTTTAATGATTGCATGGCTAACTCAGAGGTGAGTGACATGGACCTGGTTACTGAGTCAGATTGTTCAGATGAGGATCCTGAGGATAATTTGGAGCTGAAAAAGGTGGATCTGGCTACTGAATTAATGCTGACTAATAACATCGATGAATTTTCTGTCAAGGGCACTCTTAATCAAAGATATTCTGATCTAGAAGCTATCCATACTGCATTGGACATCTGTGAAAAAACGAAAACCCTTCTAAGTGAATCATTCAGTTCCTCACCTTCTATATTTGGAGGTGCTGTGAGACTAAATGAGGACTCAGACTTTTCCAGAATCTCTGAACGCATGTCGAAAGAGGATTCAGAGTGTGGATGCCTTAAGCTTAATGACTATGTTGGAAAAGCTGAAAGCCAGGTAAATACTGAAAAGGAACTAAGTGATCAGGCTGCTGATCAAGAAACTGGTTCCCATGAAAAAGAGGTCGTTCAAGTTATGAGAATCTCTGCTGATCATGTGGCTTTTGCTACCAGGGAGGACGAGTCAGTAATTCCAACCCCCATGAACAAGGCGTTCTCTGTAGGAGATGGTTTGATCACGAAACCAGTTACTGATCAAGGAATCGGTTCTGAAGAAATGCAAGTTATAAAGAATTCTTCTGATTTAGTGGCTTTTGCAACCAGAGTAGAAGAATCAGGAACGCCTACAACCATGAACGAGGCTTTCTCAGTGGGAAATGCTATGATCATTACTGATCAAGAAACTGATAACCAGGAAGAAGAGGGAGCTCAAATTTTAAGGATATCTGCTAATCCTGTGGCTTTTGCAAACAGAGAGGAAACATCAGGAACTCCAGCAACCGTGAAGGAGGCTTTCTCAGTGGGAGATGTTGTGATCAAAAACTCAATTACTGATCAAGAACCAGGTGCTCATGAAGAAGAGGAAGTTCAAGTTACAAGGATCTCTGCTGATTCTGTGGCTTTGGCAACTAGAGAAGAAGAATCAGAAACTCCAACACCAATGGACGAGGCTCTCTCAGTGGAAGATGTAATGATCAAGGAACCGGTTACTGATCAAAACCCTGTTTCTGAAGACGAAGAAAAACAAGTTCAAGATGTAATGATCAAGGAACTTCCTCATGAAGAAGAGGAAGTTCAAGCTACAAGGATCTCTGCTGATCCTGTGGCTTTTGCAACTAGAGAAGAAGAATCAGAAACTCCAACACCAATGGATGAGGCTTTCTCAGTGGAAGATGTAATGATCAAGGAACCGGTTACTGATCAAAACCCTGTTTCTGAAGACGAAGAAAAACAAGTTCAAGTTGTAAGGATCTCTGCTAATCATGTGGGTTTTGCAACCAGGGAGAAAGAATCAGGAACTCCAACACCCATGAACGAGTCTTCCTCAGAGGGAGATGTTGTGATCAAGAAACTAGCCACTGATCAAGAAATCGGTTCACATGAAGAAGATGAAGTTCAAGTTATAAGCATGGATGCCGATCCTATGGCTTTTACAGCAAAAGAGGAAGAATCAGAAACTCCAACATCCATGAACGAGGTATTCTTAGTCGAAGATATTATGGTCAAGAAACTGGTTACTGATCAGGAAACCAGTTCTCATGGAGAAGAGGAAGTTCAAGTTAACGCTGTGGCTTTTGCAACCAGAGAAGAAGAATTAGTAACTTCAACACCCATGAACGAGGCTTTCTCAGACAAAGATGCTACGAGCAAGAAACTGATTACTGATCAAGGAACATGTATTCAAAAAGAAGAGGAAGTTCAAGTTATAAGAATGTCTGCTGATCCTGTGGATTTTGCAAACAGAGAGGAAGAATCAGAAACTCTAACATCCATGAACGAGGCCTCCTCAGTCAGAGATGTAATACTGCCTAAGGAGAGCAGTGGACTACGGGATAACTCATGCATATATGATTCCCATTCATCTGGAAGCAGTAGCAATGAATCTGAATCTTCCACATGTTCATTAGAAGGCAACGATGAGACTATACAACTGTAAGTAATCTCCATTCATAACATTTTTTTCATTCCTAAGGCGCAATTTAAGGCGAAATTTTGTTAACCACAAGATGATGAATCTCTATAACAACAGGAATCACACGGTTGTGAAGAGACCTGATCCACTTATTGTAAAGCCTCCACCAAATGCTGTTCCATTTTCTGACGAATGGTTAGCTGCAATTGAGGCTGTTGGAGAGGTATAAACTAATATATTTCTCAAATATATGCACGAAACCATGATGATGAACTGAACCACATATAATGTACGTGCAATCTTGAGTATGTGATTTACCTATGCCTAAGCTGATCTCTTCTGCAAATTTATGCAGGAAATATTAACACTGAAAAGTGGACGTGTGCAACATTCACCACCTGAGAAATCTTCTCCTGAACCAAGTCCATGGTCTCCGGTATATAATAATCCTCCCTTTCATATATACCCCTCACTTTACATTTGCACACTTACATCTTCTAAATAATAAACTCTTTTTTAATGGCTATTCACATGTGAAATTTTTAGAAATCAACAACTGAGAAAACACATGAACTTTGACTAGTTTGTTTAACTAACTGCTGAAAGTTTGGCTTATGTTTACACAATTTAAATTTCTGAATCAATTTCACCCCTTTTTTGCTACAGTTTTCACTTCCCATAATCAGTACTTGACATAAAACTTGTTCATGAAACTAACTTGAGAAGTTTGTTGTCTCTTTAATCGTCAGGTGAAGCGGAAGAACAATCAAGAAGTAGGACCATTTGACTGTACAAAGTACACTAACAGAGGTCTCCCTCCACCTTCAGACTGAAAAAAAAACCAGGTTTCTTCTTCAACCACTTTTAGTTGTTTTTTCTACGTTGTATTACTACCTAGCCGTAAGCAAAATCTTTAAAAACCTCATTTTTTTGTATACTTAATAAATAAAAACTCGAGATAAAACTCGTTGTTCTTCCATAGTGTGTCATGGCTTGGCTTCAACTGTTTATTGTGTTGTGTAGATATGAATAAACTGACACTTCCATAAGAGCTAGTTAAGTTATATCTAACAAGAACTGAGTTATTTCACTTGTGTGTCTGCAATGTTTAGAAACAGAGGATGATGATCTTTAGCTATGGTCAGGTTCTAAGTAACTAGGTAGATTAGACCACAAGAAGACTATGTGTGAATTTATACAGGGGAAATTTATGAATTGCACAAATATTCATAAACGTTTTTAATAAATTTTATTTTTGAATATATGAATTTATACTGGAAGTTTTAGAAAAAAATTCTCAGTTAAAACTGTTTTGGAAAAAAAAATTCTGAGGTTTTGGGGTAAAATACAATTGTTAATGTTCTTAAAAAGAACATATTCTTAAACTTAAATTTGCACAATTTTTTTTCTTAAACAATTTTTTTTTTCTTAATTTGGGTCATAGACAAATTGTCTACCTTTTTATACCACGGTAAAGTTTTCTTGTGGTCCACATGCGGACCAAAAAAATTGAATAGTGACAAGTTTTAAAATATTATCATCAGTTTTTTTACCAAAATAGTAAAACTCAAAGGTTTTATTACTTTTATATATTTTTGTTTTTATAGACAGAAGTAAATTTGAATTATTGCTTTTGAATCTTGTTAATAGAAAATAATAATTTATCAAAATGAGGATTAGTATCATGTTATAATTTACAAATAATCTATTGAAATTATTTTATAATTTTTTTAATAAGATATATATTTTACATATGTGTCACAAACAGGTTCTATTAGATCATCATGTATAATATATATATATGTATAATTTAATGCACACAAAAATCACTTTTTGGAGAAGAAAATCACTTTTAATATATTTTTGTTTATAGCATATATAACATAAAAACCCCTTTGCATTTGATAGATAATTATAATTCCGTGTAAAAATTATTTATATCCAAGTAGTTTACATAAATATAGTTTAAATCATATTATATACATAATTAAATATAGCAAATCTATAATATTTTGAACAATATCTAAGGACTATGATGTTACATGGAGATATTTACTCAAATTTGTATATTAGATTTGAATATCGAATAACAATTTTTGTGGTTGTTTTGTGTTTGGTTAATAACTGAAAAAATTAATCCAGCCAATACAAGCTAAACCGGACTAAATAGTGGCAGAAACGTAATTTAAGTGAAAATCCATGGGCGAAGTTTCGAGAAACCCTTGTTATTATTTAACAAGACAGCAACGCGGATCTGGCAGAGTTTAAGGGTTAAAAAAGCCAGCGGCCAAAATCACAGCCATCCGTTTTCTCTCTCTCTCTCTCTCTCTATCGCTCGCAATCTCCAGCTCTCGTCCCGAGCTTCATCTCCTCATCTCAATCTTCATCTGCAATTTCAATTGATCTTTCTCAATCGTATGTTTACCACTTCACAAATCTTTTATCTGGGAGTTTGAATTTGCCGAATCTCAAAACCCTAATTCTGTTTCTTTTTAATGGTTACGGGGTTTTTATGGGATTATTGGCTTATAATTTGGATCGTTAATTACGATGGATTGTGAATTTCTCACAAGATTTATCTGTGATTGTTTCCGGACGATGTGTTTTTCGCTTTGTCCTTTTGATTTTGTCTGTCCGTTGACGCGTCTGTAATTGAACCGTCTCGGCGCATGCACAGATTCATTTTCTTGGACTTCTATATCACAGATGCATTATTTTCCTAGAATCGATCTGACAGTTTGAATATTTTGAGTAATTTATGAGTTTTCGTACTTATTTTATTTGGCATCGGATAAAGCTGATGACATGAGTGAACATTAAGTCTAGGGTTTGATTGGGAATATACTGGATTTGAAATTGAGTCGTGTTTCTTCTCATTAAGAGCGAAATTTATAGCCAAAAAAATGTTTTCTTATCGTTTTTGTGTATGAGGCAATGGACAACTTATATGCAAATCTAGGTTCTATAGGAAATTAACAAATTTTGTAGTTACGGGAGTATCAAACTTTAGCGTTTTAGTTTTTAGCTGGTGGTTGAGCTAGTGGTTTCAGTGTTATTGGCTTTTGTTTGTATATATGTGTGGCCCCTCAACAATTTTTTGCATTTAATCTCTTACTATGTGGCCCTAACTGTTATGATTAACGCAGCTCATTATCTTTCTTTTAGACCACCATGAGTGACCATGGCGAGAAGACTTGTCCACTGTGTGCTGAGGAAATGGATATGACAGATCAACAATTGAAGCCTTGCAAATGCGGCTACCAGGTCTTAGCATCTTCCATTTTCCATTAAGTGTGATTTTCATGTTACTACATAGTCTTAAAACTGATAAATGCTGCCAATGCCTCTCGACTTTCCCTGATCTCGTAATCAGAATAACACTTAGGTTAAGAGATACTTGTTGTGGTTTCTTTCAAATTTTATGCTGTAGAACTATGTGGCAGAGCATGTTCTGTTGATGATAATTTCGTATGTGTTTCAGATATGTGTATGGTGCTGGCATCACATAGTGGACATGGCTGAGAAAGATCAAGCAGAAGGGCGTTGCCCAGCTTGTCGAACTCCATATGATAAAGAAAGGATTGTAGGGATGACTGTTAATTGCGACAGGTAGTGCTATGATGCTTGATATGTAAACAGAAGGTTGTTGTCCAGATTTTCTTGTCCTTTGCTGATGTTCTATCTGTGTTTATTATTATCTTCTCCTAGCCTGGCCTCTGAAGGGAACATGGAGCGCAAGAAGATTCAGAAGTCAAAATCAAAACCTTCTGATGGGAGAAAGCAACTCACTAGTGTGCGAGTGATTCAAAGAAATCTTGTTTACATTGTTGGGTTGCCGCTTCATCTAGCAGATGAAGATGTATGATAACTTTCATCCTGGCCTTTTCAGTCATTCCTTTGCGGATTACTTGATGATAAGTGTTTGATTTTTGTTTCAGCTACTCCAACATAAAGAATACTTTGGTCAATATGGAAAGGTTCAAAAGGTTTCCATGTCCCGAACAGCATCTGGTGTTATCCAACAGTTTCCAAACAGTACATGCAGTGTGTGCGTTTCTGATAATTTCCCCTTAATATTTTTCTTTATTGTGTTTTCGTCTAATAAGAATTTGTTATCCCAGATATATTACTTATGGAAAAGAGGAAGAGGCTGTTCGTTGCATTCAGACTGTCCATGGGTTTATATTGGATGGTAAACCACTGAAGTAAGTTCGGCCTTGCATCCTTCTGAAACTATCTGGCTAATATTTTAAAATTTTGTTTATTCACTTGATGATCGTGTATTATATGTGGCAGAGCATGTTTTGGGACAACCAAGTATTGTCATGCATGGCTGAGAAATATGGTATGTCTTGTATGGGTTCTTGTGTTCCGTGTTCCCTAAATTTATTTTTGGTTTCCTCTTAGATAAAAGTTTAAATCAATGACTTTGGATTAATGATGTGTATGCTTTTATTTCCAGCCATGCATCAATCCTGAGTGCCTATATTTGCACGAAGTTGGTTCTCAAGAGGAAAGTTTCACTAAAGATGACGCCATATCAGCCTTTTCAAGGTAGTTTTATCATCTTATTCCATGCTTGTTCTCTTTCTGGCATCCATTAGGCTTAGCATATTGTAAGACAATGGTTGGTCATGTATTTTTGGATGATTAGTTAAGTCTTATAGTAATTTTGAAGGAGTAGAGTTCAGCAGATCACTGGAGCAGCAAATAGTATGCAGAATCGTTCAGGGAGCATCTTACCTCCTCCACTGGATGCTTATTGCAGTGAGAGTTCTACTGCAAAACCAATTGTAAAGGTTCCTCCTTCAACTGTAAGTTCATTCAAATTTTATTAACACTTTTAAAATCTGCTGGAACTTCTTTTAGTACTTTAAATAACATAATACTACAAATTATCAAGTGTTTTGTTGTTCAAAATGTTTGAAGTGTTTGTACATATACGTCCATGTGTTCAAAGTTGGACCTAACCTCTGGTTAGATCTTAAAAATCTAACTTTTCTGACCTAGATATAGCAGCAAAAATCTGTCAAAACCCTGCAGAAACCCTACAACCTGATAGAAAGCCAACGACTTCCCCATTCGTGGGTCAAGTTCATAGCTTCTATTTTGGTTAAAATCGTTTTCAACTTCAGTTGATATTAGTTCCACTTGCGTGATTTAATTTTATTCGTTAACTTCAATTTATTTGCTTTCAAGCTGAAAATTTTCTTTAATCTGCCTGATTTTCTTTCGGTTGAGAATGAGAAGATGATACTTTCTAAAATTATAATCTATTGTCATGATGTTCAAAATCCTATATATGTTATTTTGGTTGAAGTTAACAATAAACCTTTTTTCTGTGGAAAATAACATCACTTTTTTAGGTAAATTTGTGGATGATCTGATAAGCCTTGGTTTGGTGGTCAAGAGTAAGTTCAGCAATGGTTGGTCAGTTAGGTGTTGGCTGTGAGTGGTTAGGAATCTGTTTAGAAGCGCGATAACTTTATAAATAGTACATAGTTAATAGAGAAAAAGAGAGGGAAGAGATTTTGTGAGGATAATATCCTTTTGGGGAGTTTGGGGAAACTCCATAATAATCCCTAAGCATTGTATCTTTGATTAAAGAAGTTACTCTATCAATCAAGAAGATAGATTTCTATTTCTTGGTTCCTAACATAATCACTCATACTTCCATATAAACCATTTTAGAAACAATAACTTGTATCTAATTATATTAGATACGGTTTAAAACATAAGGCCTAGCAATTTATCTATAGGCTGGAGAAAACACCTTATAATAAGTGATTGGTCCGCACTCAAAATAGGCCAAAGTAGGTCTAATCAGGCTAACTGGCTTTCAAAAAACGATGTTTTGAATCAATCAAAAAACCGTAAGCCTTATCAAACTAGACTAATCTATGACTGTTTTAAAAGAAAATTGTTGGTAAGAGCTCAGTTACTGACCTTTTTCTTTTCTTTTATAAACATGCTTTGTTTTTCATTATCTTCTTTGTTTCAATAGTTCATATATAGAGAAATATATTGAATTTGAATCTTAGAGTAAGCAGATGATGTCTTTGAAAGAAAAATTAAAAAACATTAGTTATGTTTTAAATTTTAGTTTTCTTAGCATTATATTCGTTTTTATCATGATGACTATAGATTTCGTCATTATGATAATGTTTTGAGTATGTATTTAAAGATAAATATTTAGTTTTCTGTATTACATCATGTTGAAAGTTAAATGTATCTTACTGTATTGTAATTTGATATGAGCAGAGTGCGGCAAGTGTTCCCAAGTATTCTCCACCTAGTGGAAGCTCAAGTAAATTCACTGCCCTTCCTGCAGCTGCATCATGGTAATTTGCTAGTTCCTGCTGTTTATGTGAAGATTTTGAAATGGTCAATCTAATAGATTGGAAACTCTGTTTTCAGGGGGACACATATTGCAAACCAACAGTCTTTAGCAACTTCAATTTCGTCAAATGGATCTTCTGATAAACAAAAGTCATCATCAGTAAATGGAACATTGCCCTTTTCTGCGGTTGTTGCAAACGCAGCTAATGGGTCTGTATCATCTACTGAAATTCTTAAAAGACCATCTCGTAAAGAAGAAAGCCAAATAGTGGTTGATAAAAGCAAGCCTAGTGTATTGAAGCCTTTGCAGCATAATGTTGCAGTTAATTCTGGATCCAAGAGAACTATTTCGCCGGATAGAGATCTTACTAGCAGTCAGTTACCCCGCTCGATTGATTCTTCCTATGTTAGCAGAGGAAATGACAAGACTACAGCTGCTACTAACTCTTTTGATGATTCAAAAGAAGTTGCTGAAGATGGTCCTACTGTAAGCAATTTGTCAGATGATTTTGAATGTATGGGGGTAAATACAAATTCTAGGGATGAAGGTTCTGATAATTCAGCGGCAACTGGTACACATTGTGATCAAGGTTCTATTAGACAACCTAGTCATGAAGTACCGAAGTTGCTACATTTAGAGCAAAGTAGGATGGATAGTTCTTTAAATACTGATGAGGAAGCTATCCCATCAGAGAATGGGATATCTGGGTCATGGTCAGATCGGGACTGGACATCACGTTCGCAATCCCAAGTACAAGTTAGCTCAACATTGGAAGTGCAAGATCAATCATTATTTAATAGCCAACACCATTACACTGCAGAGGCGATTACCAACCCGCAGTTTCTTTCTAATTCATCAAGTACCATTTTCGATTCAGCCCATTTGGTTTCAAGTTCTTCGTGGCCTTGTGAAAGTTCAGGTGCGAACGAGACCTCTCTGAGTAGAGTCGGTGACAGATTGCATCTTCCAAATGGATTTGGTGAGAACTCCATGTCCAATATTGAGCACTCTTTGTTTGGTAATGAAGGCAGGAATAAAGTTCCCAATACTGAGAATGACATAATCTCAAACATTTTGTCACTTGATTTTGACCCATGGGATGAGTCCTTACCCTCATCACAAAACTTGGCCGAGTTACTCGGTGAAGTTGATCATCGTTCTAGTAATCTTAAGCCTTCAAATCTCCTAAAGCAACATAGTAGTCAGTCTAGATTTTCTTTTGCACGGCATGAAGAATCTAGTAATCAAGCGTTTGAGAATGGAAGTTATAGCATTTATGGGCAGCAGCAGCCAAGAGACCAGATTATTCAGGAGTCTGTAGTGAACCAAGATATCTATCGGCATTACCACGGGAACGTGAATGGATTTGCCTCAAATTCCTCTGGTGGATTGGAAAACTTTGCTCCTAGTCCGTCATTCTCTTCTTACAAGAATCCTGGTTAGCATTTATATTTCATGGTTTCCTATTGTTTCTTCTTGAATTTAACGCATTTTGATTCCCTTAATCACTGTCCTATTGCAGTTGGGCGCTCCCAAGTTACTGCTCCTCCTGGATTTTCTGCTCCTAGTAGGTTACCTCCTCCTGGCTTCTCTTCACATGAAAGAGTGGGCCTATCTTCTGATATTGCGCCAGGTATTTCGCTTCTTCTTTTGTACTGGGAAATAGCTCATGAATGTGGCTTTGATGGTACAGACTATAAGCTATTGTATCCTTATATTGTAGGATCTCGTTTTCTTGACTCTAACTCATTGTTGAGGAACGCATACCAAATACCACTATCAGTTGGTAATTCAAGTGGTACAGGGGATCTTGACTTTGAAGATCCTGCAATTTTAGCTATTGGAAGAGGAAGCCTTCGTAATGGAATGGAAAATGCAGATTTGGATATGAGATCAGGATTCTTATCACAACTAAATTCCTTTGAAAACGATTCTGCACTCCAAATGTTAACACAAAGATCTTTGTCTGCACAACAACAAGTCAATGGATTCCATGATCTAAGAAACGTCACCAGCAACTTACCTCCTTCACTTACTGATCCTTACGGATACAGTTCAAGGCTAATGGATCAAACACAAGGAAGTAGCAACTTATCTCCTTTCTCACAGCTCTCAAGACAACCATCTGCAAATTCATTAATATCTAATGGCCATTGGGATAAATGGAACGAAACTCAAGGAGGTAACTCTCTTAACATGGCTGAACTTCTGAGAAATGAACGGTTAGGATTTAGTGGGAATCTATATAATGGATATGAAGAAGCCAAGTTCCGGATACCTAGTCCAGGAGATATTTATAATAGAACGTACGGAATGTGATTCTGACATGGAAGTAGTAGTTTCTGCTTTGTTGGATTTACTTGTAAACCGCCAAAACAGAGATTCCAGTGTTGGAAGATTCATACTCAAAACTTGCTGCACATAAAAGAATTAGAAACGGAAATGAAACAGGCCAGAATATATAAGGTTACCCATGAACAGTTGAGACTCCAAAGGTATGTTAAATACCTGATTTTTGATTCCTAGATTCGTGTTTTTGATGGTTTCTGATAGTGTTGTATATGGTTGGTTTAATTTTTGATATATAGGAGGAAAGATGTTGATGTTGGGTGCCTAGGATTGATTTCTGCACATTACACCATTTGCCTGTCTAGTTCCTGATGTGTTGCAGCAGGAATATAAAAAAAAAGCTTGATTTATGAGAGAGACTTGTTTGTTCGTTTAGTTCCTTTGTAAAGTTTAACAACAGTTTGCGCCATTTTAAAGAGCTAAATTAATTGATTTGATGACCCTTTTTTTAATTCAAATTGAAATTATACTCGGCAAATTCAAAATTGAAATTATACTCAGCAAATACAAAATTAATGCAAATTCAAGCCCAAATTATACTCGGCAAATTCATACTCAAATTCAACTTAACGTAAATTCAATTTAATGCAAATTCTAATTATACAAAACAAATTTCAATTCAAAATTATACTAAGCAAATTCAAATTAACGCAAGATCAACTTAAATAATGACGATTATACCCTTTCTTTCTTATGGAATTTCTTAAAAAATAAACTAAAGGGTAGAATCGTCATTTAAGGATTTAATTGAAAAAGCGAGATCAGATTTTACATCTTCATCGTCATTTTTTTAGATTGATCATTGATAACGAAGTAAACGGGTGTTTATTCTGGAATCTTGGAGATTTCTTCAAAGGTAGTTGCTCATTTGATTACGCTTGGATAATTTAGTTTGTTGCAGCCAAAGTCAAGTATCATAGTGTGATAAGTCTTCAAGAAAAGTGCCCAGAAAACTTCGCTTCGTTGGTAATTTTGTGTAAGCAAATTTGTTTGAATTCAATATTCAGAACTACGGATTTGACTTTGGATTCTTATGTTGGGATCAGATTGATTCTCAATTGATTCAGTTGATCTTCCTAGAATATTTTATAGTGAACCGAAACTGTTCGACAAAATGCCTGAAAGAAGATTCTTATTCTTAGAAGTCTTTTAATTTTTGTAGATATACTCTGATTGTTAACAACACCTATGGTTACTGACCTGGGAATTTTTATATTAGCTGTAGTAATTGCTAAGAAACTAATCTTAATCATGTACATCGGTACATATTCTTTGGGCCAACACTGTACGGTTTGTTTCTTTCATATTCAAAAGATTTGTTTGTGTTGTATGCAGAACCCTAATTTCAAAGTCAGTCTCATTGCTGTAGCTCTCTCTAGCCAGTAGAGTAGAATTAAGGCTGAATTTCTCAACCGCTTTCGTTGTTTTGGCAGATTTGTTGCTCAATCTGCTGAAATATCATTTGTTTAGTAAGTCTTTATGCTTTCCATTAGAATCTCTGATAAACCTTCACACCTGTAAAAGGTTGAAACTCTGCAGTATTCCAGAGCTTTAGATAACGTAGGTAGTTATGTTTTCTCAATAGCTTTAGATAACGGTTTGTGGTAGTTTCAGTGGTATCTTCATGAACTAATCAATCCAATCCCATCTAGTCTTAACTATCTCATCTTACTGAAAACAAACAAGAATGCTTTCTAGCTTAAACTGTACGAATTTAGCTTCTTGAACCTCGTGGTCCTTTACACTAACTGTTTCGTCATGTACTTTCTGAAAACATGCTATCTCTTTGGTTTTCCATGAGCTTTTCTGATAGGATTAGTTTAGGAGTTAGAATAGTTAATAGTAGTTAGCTGGTTCATTAGTTAGATTAGTATCTAGAGAGATAAGAAAAGGGATTAGATTTGGGATTATAGGATTTGGGAGGATAATATCCTTTTGGGGATACTCAATAATAAACCCTAAAGATTGTATCTTGATCAGTTTGAATAGTTAATAAAGAGATTAAGAATCTGATCTTAACATTTTCACAGTTTAAATCTGCTCACCATCTGTGTGTATTGCAGGTTTTGTAGACTCTCCAGTATTCTCGTTTGAAGCTTATTATCAGCATCTATCATGGGAAGTACTAGTGGTGATGACAAGATCCTGAGCTACAACGATGTCGTCCTCAGGAGATCAGATTTAGACATTCTAGCCGGACCCCATTTCCTAAACGATCGTATTATAGAGTTCTACCTAAGCTTCTTATCCACAGTCCACACTTCCTCTGCAATCTCACTAATCCCTCCTTCTATTGCCTTCTGGATCTCGAACTGCCCTGACGCTGAATCCCTAAAAGATTTCCTAGTACCCCTCACCTTACATGACAAAAACCTCATTATCTTCCCTGTAAACGATAATTCAAACGTTGAATTAGCAGAAGGTGGATCACACTGGAGCTTACTAGTGTACTACAGAGAAGCTAACTCGTTTTTTCGTCATGATAGCTTCATGTCTGCAAATAAATGGAACGCAAGACAGCTTTACAAAGCTGTTTCTCCATTTGTGTCTGAAAATGATGCAGAATACAGAGAATGCAGTGATACACCGCAACAAAAGAATGGCTATGATTGTGGTGTTCATGTTCTTGCAACTGCTCAGGCTATATGCCAATGGTTTAGCTCCATGGAGAGGAAGGATTGTGGTGAGTTGTGGTTAACCGATGTGAAGGAGACTGTACCGGAATTGGTTACTCATTTGAGGGAAGATATATTGGAGATGATCAAAAGGTTGATGTCTGAGTAAGTAAGAGATAGTTGTTGAGTAAGATAGCTTGGATTTTTCCGGTTTAATGATTTTGATTTGTACCGGAATTAAATATGAATATTTGATGGTTTTATACCGGTTAAGGAAACGCCTTGTTTTGCCCTTATTTTCACCGGTTAAATAGAAAAGAATTGGTGAATTGATTTTCCAAATTATGAGTAAAAAATAAGAACACCCAATTTTTCACCTATGAGGATTTAGAAATTAATTCAGAATTTTTTATTTATGCACATTAAAGTTTAACTTCCGTAGTACTTCGGAATTATTTGTGTAGGATTATAAGATTGAATGTATTTTAGTTTAAAATTTATTATGAAAAATATTATTTTTATATATTAGTGTACAATTAAAAAAAATATTGTTTAGTTTCTTACAAGATTTTAAGACGAATTTCTTAACCAATTTTTATTCTAATTTAAAAAAATAAATTCTCAATATTTGATAAGAGTAAGCCCAATAATATTACAGCTTGGTCCTTGGAGGAGAAAAATGAAGCCCATATGTTAAAATAGTTTAAAATTAAATATTGAACAAGCCGGCAATTTTTGTATGATTTTGTAATTCAAACTTTTTTTGTAAAATTAACCAATCAGTTATCATTATCAATTACAAGATTGGTGTTAAACATATAATTTTTGTTAAAAAATTAATATTGTAAGTATTTTTGTACGGTTTAATTTTAAGATTATATTTTACAATGGCACATTGTAATACATAAACTTTAGAAATATAGTAGGGGTATTAGATATTCTCAATATTTGATAAATTTATTCATATGTATTTAATTACAAAAAAATAAATCGATCTTTGTGAAATCGAGAAAAATATAGATGAAAGTGGAAACACGTAAAAGCTTATAATAAGATTTACTCCATAATATTTAAATTAAAATTAAAAAAAAAGGTGCATGGGAATCTACGCTTTGATGCTTTGCTTGAAGATGGAGGCAAGAATATATGCGGGTCCCTTTGGAAATTGTGCCCTATTTTCCTCTCTATATTTAATTCCCATCTTAATTTTTTCCTTTTTTTTTAAAAACACACTATTAATTAGAGATCTATAAATGTTCAAGTTTAATTTCATTTTTAAAAATTAGCAGATGGACAAATCATTATATACCAAATATCCTTGATTTTTATACATTTAAAGAATTTTTATAACCAAACAAAAAAAATACAGAATTCTCCCTGCAAGTGTTAATCATTTTATTCAATAATATGTATAATTTATTTTATCATATTTCATTAGGGTATACCTGGAAATAGATATGGCTATATTAAAGTGGAGTATTTGATTTATTTATTTCCTCATTTAAAAATGAAAATAAATAAACAATTTTTTAAAAATAAAAATAAAAAGAAGTGGGAAGTGGGAAGTGTAGAAATTGTGAGTGAGAATGTGACAGCACATGCCGAAACCCTATTAGGCTGCGACCAACTTGGTCACTCGATTTTCTTCATTTTTCGTTAATTCTTTCTCACGCCGCCACGTGTTCTCTTATTAGCCGGCATATGGGTCCCACTTTTACCGCCAACCAATCATTCTGTTTCTTTTTCTCTCCCATTTCCCCCTCCGAATCTTTGTCTGTAAATTTCGTTCTTCTTTTTTTTTTCTAATAAATTGTTTTTGTTTAATGCTTAAAAATACACTCTTCATTTCTAAAACTAGAGTTTAGGGTTTATTTGGTTCACATGTAAATATAAATATGTATCCTCTTGCTTTGTATAATTGTATTAGTTCAATTATATTTTAGGGTTTAGAGTTTCAATTAGGTTTTCCATTTCGATAATCAAAGTTAAAATTTATTTAATCAAACCGATTCAAAAGTTGATTAAACAACAAAAAAATTACAAATTACAACTTAATTATTTAAAAAAAAACCCGATTCGTCTCAAAATAAATTTTTTTCAAGAGTGACACAAAATAATATTGAAACATTAATTACTTATAAAATAGATGTTAATTTTTATTTTTAGTTACATTTAATTTCAAACGGTTATTTTACAGTTAGAGCCATTTTTTTTAAAACATCAGAAATTTCTTAGTTAAATCTTTGAAGAATTCACGCATTTAACATATTTACTAATTTGAATTAAAGTTAGACCACTAAAAAATTAATCCTTTTGAAACAAATAATAAAATTATAAAGTCGTTATATGCAACATAAAGAGTACAATTTAATTACTAAACCGTTGATCATTATCCTAAAAAACTATAACTATATTGTAACAATATAATTTCTATTTGATTTATTTTTGTTATTTTTGCTATATATCTCTCTAAATCGTATATATATATACATGAAGAGAGTGTATATTATAGTATTATATCATAGTATAGATCGAGATAGATTGCAATAATATTCATGGGAGCTCGAGCTCTCTTATCAAGTACTGTCCACTTTAACTTCTTTTTATTAATTACCCCATAAAATTCTAGTTTCGTCACTTGTCTATTATTAAAGCAACTCCCAAAATATTTATAACTTTGACTAGTCAACACCAAAAATCCAATTATATTCATTTTCATTTGGTCCCACCACTTCATACCACATATACTATTATACATTTTTATTTATTTATTCGATCTTTGAATTACTGATTTTGAACAGTGTCTTGATGTTACGTGACTTTCGTCTTGTTACTTGACGATTTTTGTTATCTAATTTTTATGTCTAATATTTCGTTAATCATGGGATTTAATTATTACTTTAATTTTAAAAACTATCATACATTATCTTTATCCTATATCGGCTTAGTATTGTTTAGTATTAATCTATTCTCATAAATCATTGATATTAGATGATTTTTCTATTAAACCATTTGATTAATTTCAGTATTTCAAAAGCTTCATTCTCAAAAATTGTATGTGACATATCAGATCAATATATTGTCCTATTATAATAAGTACACACTATTTACTAGAAATAAAATTACACTATTTAAATTGACTTTAAATGGTTTTGTGTGTTAGTTTGAAAAATAACAACACACAAAATCAATACAATTCGTAAAATTCATAAGAAAGATCCCAAACCAACTAGCTAAAAGCTTAATTTATTTATTTTTGAATTTCGTATAGTTATTGTATTTTTGTAAACAAAACTAGCATTTATTTATTTATAAGAATACCACATATTAGTATATGATAAAATTACCAATGATAAATGTGATTGTTAAAGTCAAATAAGATGGGTTGTTAATAGAGAAAATATATATCAAATAAACATAAAAGACAAGTATGAAATATAGAAAATGATTAAAAGGTGTTTGAACTGTAGTGCTATAGTATTCTTATTATTATTATAATAATAATAGTAAAACAATAATAACAATAATAATAACAATAATAAATTATTAAAAATTAGAAATAAGTATTAAAAAAAACTGTGATGATTACATTGATAAACTTGGGAGCCACAAGTAAGTAGGGTCCAAAGAGAAAACTATAATGATCATCATTTTGTAATTGGAGACCAATGATTGTTTGTGAATAATCACCATTGTCGATCCTCTTGTATTAGTATATATCTATATATGCTGGTTATAATTAACAATAACACTGTATATTAGTATATATCTCTATATATATATATATATACGTATATTGTATATTAGTTTTTCAATAACTTAGATTCTATTTTTTTTCCAAAAACAAAAAAATAAAGATTGTAATATCTAATCAGGTTATACGACCATACATTTTTTGTGGTATTAAAAAATAAAGTTATTATATATCTACATTCCACACACACACACACACATATATATATATATATATATATATATATATACACACTCTATCATATAAAATAATAGTATCAGAACACTATTTATGAATATGTTTAGTTTTAGTCACTTCTTTCAAGTTTTGTTAATCTCTTTAATTTAGTAGTATTCAATAAGCATAAAAAATGATTAAGATACGTACGTTCCTAGCATTTGATCATTAGTTGGCATATTAAAACAAAATCAATATCTCTTTATATATAATAAACAAAGATATACTATATATTTCGTTGTTAATTAAAAAACTATGGTATCTTATAATTATTGTAAAAATTAGTATAATTTAGTTTATTGTTTTAATTGACAACTTCTTTTGATATACATTACTTCTCCGCTTAATTTCATACAGAAATAACACATTTAAAAATGGTATTGTAAAATAATAAAAAAATAATAGTAATATATAAATAGAATATCATATAAATAAACAAGAATGAATAGTTAATGATGTGCGTGGTGGATCTCCATGCAAATCTAATGGTTCTTTAGACCAAATCTTGGTCTCTCTTTTTCGAAAACCGATGTGTTATTGTTAATTGTGTGATTTAATTTGTGTCTCTATAAAACTTTAAATTAATATCCTCATGGGGATAATGCAAACCATCATGACCTCCACGTTAATTGCATGTGTTCCCTTACCATTTAATTTTAATTTCTCATTTTTAATATCTAAAATTATTTTTTTAATATTTTAATTTGGTTAAATGATGCATCATAGTGTCGAATATATTCTCATTAATTATTGCATATTCATAACCTAATTTATAGTATATATATACATATAGTTTGCACTATAGAAATAAAATAGTACTATAATTTAAAATAATTTACTAAATTGAGAGGGACATTTAAAACACTAATAGACACGAGAAAGACGAGACATATATGTTTAACCATTGATTACGTAGAATCATTAATTAAGTGATTATAAAAGTGAAAATAGAGTGGGAATATTGTAGACCATTATTAATTGTAATATGAAAAATATTAAAAACATACGTAACTGTGGTCCAATATGTTAGTAACTACAGAAATTTTTTAACCAAAAAATAATTTATTTAACTAGCAATTCTGAAATCGGTTTTCCACAAACTAAGAAATATATAAAACATAATCAAATTAATAATAAATTTAATTACAATTAGCTTAACTTATTAAAATAAATTATTTCAAAACTCAAAACACTAATATATATTATAAACACAAAAAAAACTTATAAATTTTCTAAATATATAATTTTTAATTTTTTACGTATAAAAGTTGTAATGTGGAAAATAAGTTTTTTTTTTTCGTCTTGGAAAATAAGTTTTAAAAATAGAAAGAAGAGAAGTGGGAATAAAAAGATTAGGTGGGTCCCATTAAGATGAGGAAGAAGACGACGACGTATGAGAATGAGATGGGAGTGTGTGTGGGCCCCATGTGGTGACCACTCAACGGACCATTGGGACATCATATAAAAAATTATTAAAATATAAAAAAAAATTTTAAAAATGAATTACGATATGATTGAGTTGCTTCGGAATCCGACGCTCACCTACTCTCGTTCCTTCCATCATCGTACGGTCACTAACTACTCCAAACAACTTTCATTTCACACTTATATTTTATTTATAATTTATACTATTATAGATTAACTTTGGTTAATTCAAAATTATAAATTTATAATTTTATTTTTATATGATATCAAGTTAAAAGAGAATTTTGCTTGAATATTTGAAGTTTTTTGTATTAGAATTTTATTTGTTTGTTTGCTGATTTTGAATTATAAATTATATATATATATATATGTAAATGGCAAACCCATTAATTTAGTGACTACAATAGATTTGATTTCATTTTCACATTATTCATAAAGATTGGAACTCATCATCATGTGTGTACATATTTTTTTTTGTCCATCATATGTGTACATATATTGACCCATATATATATTTATTATATGTCTGAAATTTCTATAATGGAATAACTAATTACTTCAATTTGAATTTTAGTTTTTGGGCTCCACCATTTAGTTGTAAATACATTGTGATATATATATATAATATATATATATATATATGTGTGTGTGTATATTTATATTTATATTCCATTCCATGTGATTGTATTTTGATCATAAAATCAAATTCTGAATAAGAAAAGTTCTTGTTTTTTTTTTCTGTATAAGATTGTAAAAAGAAAAGATATAAATGTTGGCCCTTTTTTGGTAAAATAAATCGAAAGAGGAGAATCTAATGCATATATATATATATATATATTCGTTTTTTTTTCCAAACATATATATTTGTTTTTTAATTTGAATATAATACAAGACGAACTTACTGTCAATTTTTAGATATTAAAGAATTCAAAACATTACTTTAGCTTTATCAAAATTTGGTTTGCGTTACCAATTAAAAACAATAACAAAATTTTAAAATTATAATGTCATACAGTTCTTAACACATTAATTACTTAATAATATAAATAGATGACCGAAATAATGTACAAACTGGTATAAAATTTTATTGATTATACCCCTTATTTTTATAAATGAAATTGAGTAAAATAAACAGATAATAAATGGCGGCTTTTATGTTTCGAATTGGTTCAAATTAATTCTCATAAATTACTAGTAGTACACTGTATAGTTATATTTTAAATAAGAATTTACAATTAATAAAAACATATGAATATTAATTATAAAGTGGATCCACAAACGACTGTCTCTTTCTCTCTCTCTTCACTCTTGTCTATATATAGAGAGAGAGTTGCCTTTCCCTTCTTCTTCAGCTTTAATTTCTCTCTCTTATCTTCATCACATCTAAACTCATCAAGAAACTTCTCAAATTCACTTCTTATGGATCATTCATTACTCCATCAGGTACAAATCGCACCAAGATTTTAATTCATTAATGGATTTTTTGTGTATGTATATATAAGCGTGAAAATAACTCTTAAATTTTGTTAATGTTTTCGGTGAAAAAATAAAATCACTAAAATTAAAATTTATTTTCAAGAGATTTTTTTGCTGAAAATACAAAAGTCTTGGAGGGTTTTGCCAAAAACTCAAAGGCTAGACTTTTTTCGTCAAATTTTAAACATTAGGGTTTTTTCGCACAATTTCAATCACCCATTCAAAACATAAAAATCCATAAAACCATATGAAACATAAGATCCAAAACAGAAAAAAATCCAAAATATAAAAGATTCAAAGCACATAGTTTCATTAAATGATAGGTTAAAGTTTAATTTAACGGTTAATTTAACAGAGATGAATTTTTTCTATAAAAAAAACTATGATCTTTTAACCGAGTTAATTAATTCTTCAGGGTTTGTTTCACCAAAAAAAACAAAATTTATGGATTTTTTTCGCCATCATCCCTATATATAAATTCAAATCTTGATATGTTTTGTTTTCAATTCTTGAAGGATGTTTTTGGGAATTACAAGACAAGAGAAACCAATTTTGGAGTATCTTGCTCATCAAATCCAACTCAAGAACATCAAAAGAAACCTTCACCGGCGGCGGTGAAGCCACAACCACCGGAATTAGCCCTAAGATGTCCACGTTGTGATTCCACAAACACAAAGTTCTGTTATTACAACAACTATAGTCTTTCTCAGCCTCGTTACTTCTGCAAATCATGTAGAAGATATTGGACTAAAGGTGGAACCCTAAGAAACATTCCGGTCGGTGGCGGTTGTCGGAAAAACAAACGTTCTACATCTTCTACTCCAGTTTCAAGAAGCCTTAGAACGACACCAGAACCTGCGTTTCACGACTCTAAAACGTTTTCAGCTACGAGTTTTGGAGGTTATAACAACAATAATGATCAGATTGATCTCAATTTAGCATTTGCCTTGCTTAATAAGCAATCTTCAAATCTAGGGTTTGCTTCTGGAGCTCATCAGTCTCATTTAGAGGGTTTGTTTGGGGCAAGTCAGTTAAAGGAGAACGGTGGGTATAATGCGTTAGGAAACGGTGGAAGCGGTGTGGATATGGGAATGGGAGATCCAAACAAGGTCTTATGGGGATTTCCATGGCAGATGAATGGAGAAAACTTTGGTCATGTTGATCAGATTGATTCAGGGAGAGATATTTGGAGTAATGTTAATTATGTTAATTCTGGTGCTTTAATGTAATCAAAAACCCTAATTTTTATTTGGGGTTTTGTGATTTAGGGTTTGGGGTTTTAAGGGGGGTAAAAGGGGAATATATATATATATAGTTAATTAGGGTTTCTTCAAAGAGTTTTAAATTTGCAAAATGGGGTTGGGGTGTGGTTTTTTTTTTAATTTTATTTGTATTTTATTTGTATTTTTTTTGTATGTTTACTATGTTTTCAATGAAATATCGTTTGTTTTTATAATTAATTTCTATAAGTATATAATATTTCACCCGTATCAAAATATTTGACGTTGTAGAATTTACACAAATATTAAAATATTTATTATGTATTAAGTATATATGTTACTTTGTTACTTTAATATGTTC
The DNA here is from genome assembly GCA_000411095.1 of Aethionema arabicum. Classification (NCBI taxonomy): domain Eukaryota; kingdom Viridiplantae; phylum Streptophyta; class Magnoliopsida; order Brassicales; family Brassicaceae; genus Aethionema; species Aethionema arabicum. Next base: position 162,775 of record KE150526.1, read on the forward strand.
TCTCCTAAATTTTTTATAATTATATAATATTTTTTAAAATTTTGTTAATTGATTGTTTTGAGAATCTACAATTTTAGAATATTTATTGATTTGAATAAAATAAAAAAATCAAGAAAAATCAATGTAAAAAATCATCATTTTTGAAACGGTGGAAGTATTAATTTTGCTCATTTTTGTCTCTAAGTAGAAACCCTAATTAAATTCTTCGCACGAGTTAATGTGAATGGAGTGGTCAATGATGATGTTGATGTTTCTACAAATTAAATTCTTTCATATGTTGACATAATGGACCGATCTTGATAATGATTCTGTCTTTGTATATATATATATTAATTTGTTAAAGTTGGTGTTGTTTTCTATATTTTGAATAAATATTGGTATATTTGTGGACCAAATTCAATATAAAATAGTAATACAAATATAAAATAGTAAGATTTAGATATTTTAAAACAATGTTGATATTAATTTCGGCGGTATGTGAGAACATAAGACTATAAAATGATGACTCAAGGCAAATATCACACCTAACCTACAACTTATTGCATCTTAATTATTTTAATTATACAATAATACATAAATAAATAGAGAAAGAGAATGTTTTAAATGAATATAAAACATTTATGATGGTTGGTAGCTGCTTTAATTTGCACACATAAACACGTGTTTACGCTTATGAATATACTCCCTCCGTGTTGAAATATTTGATGTTTTAGATTTTTTATTTGTGTCATTTTATTTGATGTTCTAGCATTTTTCAATTTAAAATAAAGAAAATAATTAATTGTATTTGTAAATTCCAAGAATTTAATTTAATACTCATAATTTATTATTTTTGTTTTTCTATCTAACCAAGTGAAAAACATATTAATTCATTTATTACTCCATCTAATTTACTTGCCAAGTGGACAAAATAATTAATTATAAATAATTAATAACACATATTTAACACTAATTAATTAAACAATAATTATTTTCTTAATCAATGTGAAAAGTCTAAAACATCAAGTATTTCAACACGGAGGGAGTATAAACAAATAAAAAAT
>KE150526.1:163966-207802 GCA_000411095.1 Aethionema arabicum
AATAAAGAAAATAATTAATTGTATTTGTAAATTCCAAGAATTTAATTTAATACTCATAATTTATTATTTTTGTTTTTCTATCTAACCAAGTGAAAAACATATTAATTCATTTATTACTCCATCTAATTTACTTGCCAAGTGGACAAAATAATTAATTATAAATAATTAATAACACATATTTAACACTAATTAATTAAACAATAATTATTTTCTTAATCAATGTGAAAAGTCTAAAACATCAAGTATTTCAACACGGAGGGAGTATAAACAAAGAAATTAAAGTAAAAAAGAGGCAGCTATAATAATAAAACGTAATAACATAAACCATTTAATTATAATTATGTGATACCTGACATACAAATTTCAAAATTTGTAATACAAAACAAATTATTTAGAGTTTGAATGAATAAATATGAAAGCATAAATTTAGTCCATTTTCATAAGGCTTATATATATCTTTTATTTTCGCATAATATATATAAATTGATACACATACTGTATAGAATAATTTTTATATCATAATCTATTTTTTTTTATAACGGCTGATTTTATTAAACAGTAAAGGGGGGATATAACGGCTGATTTTATATCATAATCTATTTAAAACTATAATAATCCAATTTTCTTAACGGCCCAACGAACATACCAAAGCAACCAGCAAAGGAAGTCAAATCTGCTAAACGGACCAGAGGCTCTTAAGCCTTTGATATTAAAAAACAAAGAAGTCAAACCTGCTAAACAGATCAGAGGCTCTTATGCCTTTGATATTAACAAGCAAGGAAGCAAAGCTGCTAAACGAATTAGAGGCTTTTGTGCCTTTGATATTAACAAGCAAGGAAGGGCTTAGTTTCACAGTGACAGATCCTTAACATAAAAACTACCACAAACTCAAATCTTCCAAACATGTATTCTTCAGAACATCAAATCTCAAACTACTAATTCACATCAATACCAGACTTCAAATCAGATAGTACCTGACAAGAGATGGGAAAAAGACAAAGTTAGTTCCTTTAGAAAATTCAGAGAAACCACCATTGAACCAAACTTTATGAAGAAATTACCTAATAATGTAGCCAATTTCTGGCTATTTCTGTGGCTTCTTCCACAAAACACCAAACTTCTTAAGAACATTTCCATTTTTCTTCTTTGTCAATTCATCATCAATATCCTCAGAGTAAGGAGAATTCGTTTGGTTATAATTCTCAGTGAATTTCCCATTGTTTCCAGCAGATAACATAGCTGTAGCTGCTTCAGCAGCTTTTCTCCATTGATTTGACTGAACTTTGAGTTTCCTGAGTTCAGTTTCCATCTCTGTGTTTGAAGCTTGAGTAGCATCTAGCTGCTCTGTAACCCTAGCTGCTCTTTTGCTTCCCTTGTCAGCTTCTTCCATTGCAATCCCTAATTTCATTAACACATCTTGTATATCTCCTTCCCTCTTATGGATTTCTGACTTCAATGTCTCGTTTTCGTCTAAAATGATTTGAAGTTCTGTCTCTTTATCCATTATATCTGCCTTGAAATTCTCCATTGACTCCCTTAGTTTCTTCAGCTCAATTTCAACATCTGTTTCTTCCTGATTCTTCAAGAGTTTCTTACATAAGTTATCTTTCTCCTCTGAAATTAACTCTACTTCTGTTTCTTTATCCATTAATCTTGCCTTAAGCTTTTCTATCTCAGATTTTGCTATCTTTAGTTCAGATTGGAGTTCAGCTTGTATCCGTAACCGAGACGAAGCTTCTACATTACCCTCTTTGCCTCTATTCTCAGAAACTTCTAGAGCTGTTCTCAGCCTTTCTACTTCACATCTCAAAGAAGATACTTCTTCCTCAATCTCATTTGATTCCCTGATTTTCGAATTTTCATAGTTTTTAAGCTGGATTTCACTAGGATTATTACCTTGAAGTTTATTCACTAGAGCTTCAAGCAATTCAATTCTTGATTTTGATTGTTCTAGCTCCATTGCCATCTTTTTGTAACTTTCAACAGCAATTGTGCCATCTGACTTGAGTTCCTCGACCGCCTTTTTAGCATTCTCTAATTGCCTTAGAGTTTCAGTAGCTAAAGCCTCAGTTTCAGCTTCTGTTACCTCACAATCCTTTACCTGGTTTCTGAAATTCTCCACAAGGAAAAGCGTATCCATCAAGTTTCCTCTCACAAGTTGAATCTCTGAGTTAAACAACTCAGCTTGCTTCACATGAACTGATTCAGAAGAAACCACCATCTCAATCTGAACCTTGAGTTGCCTGATTTCATGTACAATGGCAGCTAATATTGCTTTATCATCACCATTGATGTCCAAATCAGATTCCTGAGACACCCCTTCACTATCAAAACCCCCAGTTTTATCGGTTTCTATTTCTGAAACTTTCAAAAGCTGATCTTGACTCTCCTCAAGCTTTAAGGTAACTTCTTGTAGCTGTTTCTTGGATTCCTCTGCTTCTTGCTCTGCTAGCTTCTTCGATGTTTCAGACACCAATACTTGATCTTTCGCCTTCTTTAGCTCTTCCTGAAGCTGTGAAACTAGTGACTCTAGCTCTGTTATTCTGCTTGGTCTCTTCTTCTGTTACCAAAGAAACATGATGGCGTTAAAAAAGATAGACCAAATAGTTGTTTGAGTGAAAATTAGTTACATCATCATCTCTCAACTACCACATAATAAATGTTTTCACCTAATTTTATCCCATATGTCAATAAATTAAATACAGGAACATGTATGATGGAAAATACTTATCTTGGATCATGCAAATTAAAGAAAATTTATGAAATCTAGACCACCAAACATAAAAAAAAAACGCATTGAATATTTTCTTGAAATAAGCAAAACAGGTAACAGAAGGAATACATTGAATATTTTCTTGAAATCATACTTTTTTCATATGATCATTAGATTGAATCTGAAGCCAGTTTAGTACAAAAGCATCATACCTCAGAGACAGGGCTTCGGGGAGATCTACGGTCCAGAACTTTCGGACTTTTCTCCTTTGGTGTCCTATTACTCGCCGTAGCAGGAGATGAAGAAGAGTCAGGCTCCAATGCTGTTATCTTAAGTGGCCTAGCAGCTCGAGGAGACGCCTTCTTAGGAACATCCGGAGAGCCATTTCTGCCCCCAAACACAAATCCAAAAAACAAAAAGATGAGAAAAGTTTAGAAAACCAATAAGATATTTGGATTGCAAAGTTGCAAGTATTTGTCCTTCAGACACAGAATGTAGTAGCGGTTATAACAGCATTAAAGATCGAAACCTGCTGCTACATCAATTTCGTCTCCATGTTCCATAAGAGGTTAAAGAACATGAACAAAATCTTGATATGATTTGAAAAAAATAGAGAAACAAGAATAATACAGGACCACAAGAATGTAACCTTCAAGATTCAGTGTTCATAACCACATAATAAGAAAGAATCAGCCATAAATGAAAAAACTATATACAGAAAATACAAAGAAAAAAACCCAAGATTACCTTGCCTTTTGGGTCTGCATATTGTAATATTATCTCTCCAATGCACAGGATGAAACAAACCTTGTTTAAAGAAAGATATTTAATTTTCAGCTTCTTCTTTGCTCTTCAATGCTTACCTGACCCACCAAGAACTGAGAAAGATCAAGAATATTAAATGCAGAAAGATGGGGACATATTTAAGAATCCAATGGACAATGGCAGAGAAAACATGAGAAGATTTATTACAAAAAAGATAAGAAACTAGACTCCTATTAAAATCTATTAATCAAATCCATTACCAGAAAATCAACAACTTACAATAGAAACAAAACCTTTTATTGCCCTTTGTGTTCATGGTTCTGATCAAACATTTTATCTCTTATACCTTTAAGCTAATTTACACAACAAAAGTACAGTCAAAAGCTCAGGTGAAACAGGAACAATATGCTTTAATTCTTTAGTTCCTGTAGCCATTGATGCTAACTAAACAATAAGCTTGAGACTAAAAGAGTCAGATAAAAGGAATCTTCCATTTTTGCCCCTTGTTGACTATGTAATGGTAAACAAGCCCTGCTGATGATACCAAAGGGTCCTACACACAACTCTAGAACCAACATAACCTGGTAGATTTTACATTAATGTCCACTTCTAAATGGAGCTTAGAAGGGCTAAAAGGTCATTTTCTAGGCTAAGTTTCATCTTTTCCTCCATTATTGCCGTGAAAGGAGGAGATTATACATTGAAAAACTACATCATGAAACCATATTGTTCAGTTAAAACAAGAAAAGTAAACAGATGACTACCCACTCATAGACCTTTTTGTTGTTTTTCTTTAACAAGTCATAAACCAAACAGTAAGTAAATTTCTTGTTCTAGGAATAAAAAGAAAGAATCTAATTAGTAAAACCACTTGAGTGAATAATGTAATGATCATTGTAATTAAAGTAAAAATAAAGCATGAGGAAGCACTCACAGTGCAATATTGAAGAAAATTATTAGTATAATGTTTTAAAACCTTAAAAATTACTAAAAACACAAAAAGGGACTTCCTTTAATAACGTTAACATTAAATTATCCAATGTTTGACCAGTGAAGTAAGATTAACACAGAAAATAGGAAAAAAGAGACATTTTAATGCTTTAAACATTCAAGCTGGGACTTTTAAACCCTAAATTTCGTTTCTTGATAAGAAGATTTTTCACCACTAAAAAGGAGAAAAAGATTAAGAAATTTTGGTTTTTAAAGGAGAAAAACACCCGAGATTTCTGCAATTAAGTGACACCATAAACGTGAAAACGCGAAGGAGAAGGCTGAATATGCAAAAGGGGTAACGAAAAGGGAGAAGCAAAAATGACAACTTTTTCAGGGAAAGCAACTACATTTTCCAGGAAAGCTATTGCATTTTCTCGGAGAGTAAACAGAGTTTTTCAAAATTTAGCATCAGAGCCAAATTTAATGGAAGAAAAACAAAGAGTTCTTACTCTGCGAGGAGGAGTTATGCTTGGAGATACCAAAAAACCAGAAGTAAAAGCTTAATTTATCGAAAAAAGAAGCAGAAATGTGAGAAATTAAAGAAGGTAAAGAAGAGGCATTTGATGGTGGTAGATAGAGATTTAAGAAGTAAAACCTAATTTGGTGTTTGAATTTTTGAGGACGCAGATTTCAAGAGTAACAAGTGAGATGTGTGTGTGAGAGAGAGGGGAGTGGGTATGTGTGTTGTTGGCTTTGGGCAGTGAGTCAGAAGAGCAAAATCAAAAAAGAGAAAGAGAGAGAAAGAAGCAGAGGATTATTCCAAAACGCAGCGCGACAAATTGTACACCTTTGTCGTTTTGAGTATATTCAGATTTTTTTTTGAAAATCAAATTTCACTGATTTTTTTGAAATGTAATTTTTTTTGTTTTTAAATATTATTTCACACTTTTGACAAAAAAAAAAAATATATTATTTCACACTTATTTTATTTTCTTCAAATCGTTTTTTTACTATGATATTTTAAACCTTAACGGAGTTACAAAAAAAACCTAAATTATTTTATTGGATAAAAAATTGTTAGTTACCAAAATATTTTGTAAGTTTTGACCTTTGATAAAGAGAAATTTTTAAACCTTACAATTTAATAACCAAGTTTTAAACCAATCTTTCAAATTTAAATTTAAGATTATTGTCTAATTAATCCATAATTAGATCATAGGTTTAGTTTTTAGGGTTTAAAAATTCTATCAAGATTTAAGATCTAAAAAAAATTAATACATTGAAGAATTTTTCACCAAATATAAATAGTTCAGATTTTTTTTTTAACTCATAATAGTTCAGATTTAAAATACAATACATATATATATATATATATGTATCCTTATATATATATATCCTTATATAATCTACTTTGTTAATTATAACTCTAATCCACAATGTGTAAAAAAAATCTCTAATCCATAATAAAATCAATGTTTTTAAAATTAAAAGTCAAATGAAAACCTAAAAAGAAAAATCTTGTGTTGTAATTAAATCTTGTGTAAAACTATTCCCTTAAATGGGCCTTTCCGTTAAACTAGAATGGGCCTTCAATTAAAGTAGCATGAGCCTAAACTCCTTAAGTGGAGGTAATTAAAAAAGGCCCATATTTCAAATCATATACATTTTTTTTTCATTCTCAATATATATATTTATATGTTAGTAAATAATTAGTTTATTCAAAATAATAGTATAACTATGAGAAAAATAAACATTAGCACCGATATCGATATACACCAACAAACATTAGTATTAAAAATTATATCATTATATTTTACTTGAGATTTAAAATAGAATTTAGGATGGCAAAGCATGCAAGAGTTGGCTTAAGAATGGTCGGTCGAATAACACTTTTATTAAAAGCTGTAACTACTCTTTAAATGCTAAACCTTATCATTATTATCGTTTTATGCGACACTTTAGGACATGATGGGCCCAATTTATTGGTTGTTATTTGTTTTCTAAGATTAAATTTTGTCATCAATATTTCATACGCGTATACTTTCTCGAACTTTAACATATACTGAACTTCATACGAAAGGATATATTAATAAAAATCGCTAATTAACGAATCTTGATTTTATAATTTTGTAGCAAGAAAAAAACGTTATAAATGGAAATTAAAAAAAATGAGACGATGAATTCTGTTATAATAAAATACATTTAATTTTATATTCACTTTAATGTCATATTTATCTATAATATGCCACCGATTTTGGAACCATCACTAGACGTCAATTAAATAAAAGTATGTAACCGAAACAATAATCATACGAGGTATAACCGACACGTGTCACTATCACGTAGCGCGTGACTTCCTATAGCAGTATATGCACTTTCATCAGATCATATCATTTCTTCTTCTTCACCGCTATGCATTAACAACAGTAACGTTGCACAAGAAACAGAGCAATACACACTCTCTCTCTCTCTCACACTATTTTCTCTGAGAAATCAAATCCCTAGAAAATCCTCGAGAGAAAATTTTCTCCATAATTATGAGATCGAGCAACCACCTTATAGGTCTCGTTAACTTCCTCACCTTCCTCCTTTCGATTCCAATTCTCAGCGGTGGGATATGGTTAAGTAGCAGAGCTACCTCCACCGACTGTCTCAGATTCCTTCAATGGCCACTAATCGTCATCGGAATCTCAATCATGGTAGTTTCCTTAGCTGGATTCGCCGGAGCTTGTTACAGGAACAAATTCCTCATGTGGCTATACCTATTCGTCATGTTCTTCATAATCGCTGCTCTAATCGGATTCATTATCTTCGCTTATGCCGTTACTGACAAAGGATCTGGACGATCTGTGATGAATCGTGGCTATTTGGATTATTATCTCCAGGATTATTCGGGTTGGCTTAAGGATCGGGTCACGGATGATGGATATTGGGGGAATATTAGGTCGTGTATTAGGGATTCTGGAGCTTGTAAGAGGATCGGAAGATATTTAAATGGCGTACCAGAAACTACTGAAATGTTTTATTTCAGAAGGCTTAGTCCTATTGAGGTATTTTCGAGTTTATACTCTTCGTAGATGAACAAAATGAAATCAAATTCCCTTTAAAATTTCAAATGTTTTCTTACTGTTTTCTCTGCTTTTTTTGTTAGATGTTACAATAAATAGAAAGGTTGAATTTCTAAGAGAATCTGATAAATTCCATGAGTTTGATCGTTTGTGATTCTTAGATATTCTCTGTTCAGGATTAGAAAAACTAAAAATGGAAGATTCTGTTCCTCAGGATATTATTGTTTTTTTTATATTTTCAATTTAATATTCTGTGTTCACAATGACTGAAATAAATCATTTCTTATGATAGAATTTGTTGACTATGGTTTCTATACACTGTATATAGATCTGATTTCAGTTTTCTCGTCCGATTTTTTCCAGAAAAATAGATAAATATATTCGATAAATTAATGGTTTCAATTCCATAAATCATTAGACCGGAGCGAAAGGTAGATTTTCCAATTTAATTTAATTTTCTCCGATCTATTTTGGAAAACAATAAATGAAGCAGTTTGAGCATGTGAGTGGTCTATATTGGTCATGAATAGAGAAATGTCTCGCTGCGTTGACTGAACTTTGGCTCTTATTGGCCAAGTTAACAGCTTTTGTTGTTTTGTTCATAAATGTAGTTACACCCATTATCAATAGATCACTTTTTTTCGTAATTTATCTCAATATAATTATACCAAAAATCTGAGATTGCATATTTTGTTATTGATCTTGGTGTTAAGACTTGAGGGAATGAAGATAGTGTGGCTCTTTGGACCTAAACCATGAACCAATAAAATACTCTGTTTTGGTGTTAGCTCTTTTCTCCAGCGTTGTACACGCGAGTGGGTGGCACGTGATGCAACATAATCCTTGTGATGAAATTTCTCCTATAAACCCTTTTCAAATCCTGTCTTTAATGTCATCTCATTGATTTTAATCTGTAACACAATCTCATTTGTTTTAGCCTCTTCTATAACAAATGAGTATTGTAACTACATAAGCTTAGTTTTTTCACCTTATGATTATGTTTTTGTTTATACAATGTAGTCTGGATGTTGCAAGCCACCTACAGAATGTGGTTACACATACATGAACGAGACAGTATGGGGTCCAGGAGGAGGAATGGTAGGAGCAAACCAAGACTGCATGTTATGGAACAATGATCAAAGCTTCCTCTGTTACCAATGCAGCTCTTGCAAAGCTGGTGTTCTTGGGAGCTTAAGAAAGAGTTGGAGAAAGGTTTCAGTGATCAATATCGTTGTCTTGATCATACTTGTTATCTTCTATGTTATCGCTTACGCAGCGTACCGAAATGTTAAGAGAATTGATAATGATGAGCCGTCTGGTGAAGCTAGGATGACTAAATCTCACCCTAGTCATTTCCACATTTGATTACAGTTACTATGGAAGAAGCTGATATGAGTTTGTGTACAATCTGGTGGCTTATGTTGTTGTAATGTTAAATTTTTGAGTTTTTGTTGTGTTTTTTTTTGGCTATGTATTGTAAGATAGTGATGATCAAACCGGTAATTAGTAAACCGGGACCGGTTGGTTCAAAAGGTTTTCAGATTGGATTGGATTATGTGTTTCTGACGATAACCTTAATGAACTAATTTCACTAATGCAATTTTATTGTTTGATATAAGTAACATACATTACAATCCATCAAAATGTCCAGATTTGTTTAGTTTTTTTGGTTAAATAAAGACACCATTATTAATATTTAATACATTAGTTTTTTAGTTTTACTATGTGGTGTTCATATTGGTAGTGTTGTTAAGCAAATAGTATAAATGTGTCGAATAAAAACTTGTACTAAACTAATATACATAATTTAAAAAAGATTGAATGTATGTAAATTGTTTGTTTTTCTTTCAAATATGAATAGCACGTATAAATATTAAAAGATAATATAACTTGTATGGAAAATACTAAAGAAGAATGTGCTTATATCATTTGATCATTCACATTGTTTTTTCGATTTTGGTATAAACTTTTAAACAAAATATAATATTGTTAATAAATTCAGTCATTATTTTCACTTATTGTTTTATAAATTATATATAATATAATCTTATTGTTTAAATTATCTTGACGTGATAAATCATACGATACTTATATATAATATAACCTTATTCTTTAAATTTGAAAAAAACTCAAATACATGTTAAGTTTTTCTTACTTGGAACATCCATATACAGTTATTTGATTAATCTTAAAATTTAAATTGTAAAGTGATTAAATCTAAATTAACATATATAAAAGTATGTGTAACACAATAAAAACTATTTACTAAATCACGATTTTATAAAACATTGTACTTTACCTTTCGGAAGAAACTCAATTTTACAGTTTTGTAGCCATGTTTTCATATACAATGAAACTTCAAATACAAAACAGGTACAAAGAAGAACAAATTGATTCTCAGTCTCCATTTTTTAATAATCTCTACTTTAGTTTTGTGTGGTTTCTCTTCCACAATTACATAGGGAACTAATACATAATTTTGATACTTTTTTACATGACATAAACATACAAACGCCACACATAAATAAATCATTAATTTAAGAAGAAGAATACACAAAAACGCGAAATTGAAAGATATTATATTATCTTTAAATATAAATATTTGATTGATCAGATTTTACGAACATCTCAACATTATTTTCAATTGTAATTTATGTCCATAAAATAGAAAAATGTTATAGACTATACCTTAGATGTTATCAAGGAAAAAAAAAGTTATCGTGTGATTGAACGTTTATCTCAAAAATCCTACGATAGGAAGTTCATATTTTTAATTGCTATATATATATATATAACATTCAATTTATTCATTCGGTAAATATTCAAATAAAGTTAATGATCTCAAAAAATTATCATATAGACCGCTTAAATCCTTCTAGAATGAAAGTCACTTATGGTAACTCAATTCCTCAAAATGCGTATATAGATGGGTATTGTTTGAATATTATAAAAAAATATGGTTTATACACTTTGCGATTTGGTCAATTCCTAAAAATATGTATATAGATGAATATTGTTCGAATATTAAAAAAAATGCATGGGTTATACATTTTGCGATTTCCCAAAAAAATATTTACAATTTTCAAAAAATATTCAGATAGTAAAAAACTCTCCTAAATTATCTAAAGAAATTATTTGTTTTTTGGATTTTTAAAAAAATTAGGTTTGTAGAAGAACTTTTCCCGAACTGTCTCAAAAACTCATAACACGAAGGAGTATATTGTTGCTACCGTATAGCGACAACCTCAACTCGACACTGACTGATGAAGGAGTGGTACTGCCAACAATCTTAGTATCGGCATGATAAAGGGAAATGATATTGAATCTCGACAAAAACAGTGGTTCTGACAACAACGGCTAGACACCTGGTGGCAGTTGTGTAGGGGCTCGACCAAGAAAGTAGTCTACTATATTTAACCACTCAATCCAAACTCATGTCGTAGGGCTAAGATTACTTCTTCTTCTTCTACCATAAAATTGGGTTGTCAGACTCACACCTCTCCATCAGTTGTGTCTATCGAAAAAAAATTAATTTTAGTGATAATAAAATAATAATACAATATTAGTGTATACTTTTTATTAAGGTAAACCATAAATCTTAAATCATTATATTATTTTATTATTTTTTTTGGTTTAAACATTATGTTTAACTATTAATTGTGCAAAATTCGAACAATTGGATAACAAAAAGACATACACATAAATATTACTTAATTTTATTATCATTAAAATATATATTCAAATGATAAATTAACATCTTATATATTGTAAATTTTAATTTAATTATGATAATGATAAAATATGATCAATTAACTCACTATAGCTTAAATTTGTGATTGATTTGAGTTTATACAATAAAATATGATATTATGAGATCATAATAAAATTGACTTAACTTATTTCAACTTACTAATAACAATTTTCAAGTTTATTATCATAATAAAACCTATGTAAATCATTTAAATTTATTTTTGAATTTCCTAAAATATTGTCATCTTATCAATATATAACAACTAAAATTTCACTCGCATTACATGTGAGTTATTAATTTATTCTTAATTATTAGTATATGTTTTATATTTGTTATTTATTGAAATGCCAACATTTTTAATATCTTTTACACATAAATTATTGAAATGCCAACATTTCATCTAAAAGACAATCCCAAACCTTTGTATTTGTTGTTGATATTTTTCCTAACTCCAAACAGTGCTTCTTTTATAAATTTAGTTTTAATTTTCTTTTGTAATTCTATATTCATTTCAAACCATACTAAATTATACTATTTCCTTTTTTAGGTTGTTTTAAATTATAAGAAGTTATATGATTTTAATGTTTGAAAAGTTATAGTTTAACCAAAATACCGCTACTTGATTTTTTAATATTGTAATCATTACTCTAAAAAGTAAGATTATCTTTGTCATTTGAAGTATTATATTAATATGTACATTCATCTAATGTTTTTTTTACAAAACGATAGAAATATTAAATAAAAATAAATTACATAAATAAAACTCACGTGTAATTCACATATATAGTTGAAATATTAGATTGAGGAAGCTTCTCACCGAAATTGAAAACTTTTTTAAATAACGAAACACTAATTAGTTTATATTTTCTTACGATAAACCACCAAGATAAAACCAAACGTTGAAAATTAAAATAATCATTTTATATATTAAAAGAGTTAGAATTTGGTATAATTTTATTTTCAAATTTCGGCAGGACTAATTAACAACCTACGAACTTATTATATAAAGGAAGATATGTTTACAACTTATTTGGAAGTTAGGTATGAAATGCCTTAGAAGCTTCTTTTATTTGTCAAGGTATATTACTTTATTGTTAATTATATAGTTTATAGATTAATTAATTAATAAAATTAAACCTTAGTTTCCACGCTTGAGTTATTATAATCCAATGTTGACAATTTGTTTTCAAATCAATTTATCAAAGTCAACTCATATAATATTATGCAATAAAAATGATTAAATAATATAATTTATGATATTATCTCTTGAAATTATTGTTAATACGTAGACTTTTGCCGGTGATCACATATTCAATTAAAAACAAAAAAATATAATGAAATTCGGTTTTTATAGGTTTTTTTCTTATATTAATTACGATAATCGATGACAACAAATTAATAATAATGATAAAACTGTTTAGTACTCAGGGGCGGATGTAGCTTAATGGTAGTGGAGGCACGTGACCCAGTAAATTTTTATTTTTTCTTTATAAATATTAGGTAATTACATTTGTGCCCCCAATGGTTTGTTCATAGTGCCCCCATCCTTGTGATTAAATTGTCTTTTTTCATTTTATTTTACAAAATTATTTTTTTTTTCTTTCCAACGGGAGACTTTAATACATAATCAATTAATATTTTTTTAAATAAATAGAAATTAAATGATGTAAAAAAAAATAGAAATGAAATAAATAACCATTTCCTTAAAAGATTATGTAAATTTACTAACGTATTTAGTTTTTAGAAAAAAAATTAAATACGACGTTAAAAAAAATAAAAAAATTCAATTACGTAATAATTCAAATCTAATTATTAAATAATATAGAGGAATTACCTAAAATGCCCTAATTCAAGTTTTTTTTTTGCAAATGTGCCATTTTTGTAGGATTTACCAATTATACCCTTGAGTCTATTGTTATGATATTTTTGTAAAAAATGTTTCAATAGAGAAATTTTCTAAAAATCAATTATGCAAAATGTCCTAATTGAATACATTTTTCCAAATTTTTCATAAAGTGTGAGGGTATTCCACTTATAATGTTGGGTATAATGTTAGGGCATTTTTGTAAAAAATGCATGATTAGGGCATTTTTGCAAAAAAAGCTTGAATGGGGGCATTTTTGCAATTTCCCCAATAATATAATTGTTAATTTTTTTCTTTTAAAAAACTATAAGTTTTTCTTTCCACGACAAAAGCTATAAGTTTTAAGTATTATCTTTCTAAATATTTTTTAAATAATCTTATAATAATTTTAAAATATTAGATTACCCCATAATTTATCTAAACGCGAATATACGATAATATTAAAATTTTAATTTTATTATTATTTAACGATTTTGGTTTGATTTATAAAATAGTTAATATTTTTATAAATTATTATGGTTTTAATTTTTTAAATTTTATTTTTATATTTTATTTTAATATATATATATATATTTTATATCATATATTTGTAATTTAAATGTGACCCCGGTCAAAAAGTTTTCTGGATCCGCCCATGTTAGTACTTATTAGATTATATTTTTATTATGATGATTTTTGATGATCAGTATAATTATTTTTGTAGAAAGTGATAAATCAGACATAATTTTACCGATAAAATTGCTAAATTAGTTATAAACTTATAATAAACCAAAAATTGTTATTATTGAACAAATCAGTTCTACTATTGCTGTTTGGAGAATATCTCTTCCAAAATGCTTCATTTTGTATAAATATCACGTGGATAAAATATGTAAAGAATTTGATACTAGAGGGTCGAATAATCACATAACATATATGTATAGTTTGATTAGCGATGGAATATTATAAATTGATGGTTATTAAATGCCGCGTGAAATGCGTGGATTAACAGATTGATAACTGTTCATACTGAAGTTGACATTGACATAAAAAAGATAAATATTTAATTTTACAATATGATCCACACTATATATATATTTTATATCATATATTTTTAAAAATCAAATCTACACTTTTTTTTCCTTCTAATTGATCTCTTTTCCATTCTTGGCCATTAAGTCTCATGCCAAATTTTCTGTGTTCATAAAACTCATAAAACCCACTTTTAAAAACCTCTTTTTACCATAAATTTATACAAAAGTAAATAATATTCTAGGATAGATTCCAAACAGCTGTAATATTTGACCTGGAGATGTACAGAACTGACTTTAATTTAATTTCATATTCAATGGTCCTACAACTAAATTACAGAGACATAAGTGCTTCATAGCAATTCAAAGCATACATACCAAAACGTTTTCTAATTAATCATCTCTCTCAATGAATCCAAGCTTTCTTCTTATCTTTATACTCTACTCTATTTCTTCATCACTTTCACAAGAAACAAGATTTCTCTACAATGGCTTCCACCAAACAGATCCTCCTCTTCATCTTGATGGCAGTGCAAGAATCTCACCAAAAGGTGTTCTTCAACTTACGAATTCAACACAAGTCCAAATCGGTCATGCTTTCTATAACCAGCCAATTCAATTCAGTTCATCTGAATCTATCTCCTTCTCCACTCATTTCGTCTGTGCATTGCTACCTGATGGTCCAATAAGTGGCCATGGAATGGCTTTTGTTGTGTCTCATTCCATGGATTTCACTGGTGCAGAGCCATCTCGATACTTCGGGCTTTTCAACACAACCTCAAATGGATCTCCTTCCGCGCGTGTGTTGGCCGTAGAGCTTGATATTTCTCTGGCTACAGAGATGAAAGACATAAGTGATAATCATGTTGGGATTGATGTAAACACTGCAAAGTCTAATGTCTCAGCTAATGCTTCTTACTTTTCAGACAAAGAAGACAAGAACATAAGCATAAGTCTCTTGAATAAAGATCCTCTCCAGGTTTGGATTGATTATGCAGGAACAACACTTAATGTTACAATAGCTCCTTTTAAATCCCAGAAACCTACAAAACCTCTTTTAACATCAAAATCCATTAATCTTACAGAGATTTTACAAGGTAGAAGAATGTTTGTTGGGTTTTCAGGTGCTACCGGGTCAATTTCAAGCTATCAGTACATCCTTGGTTGGAGTTTCAGCAAAACAATGGCGTCTCTACAGATTCTAAACCTCTCAAAACTCCCAAAAGTTCCACATGTTAACCAAAACAAGAAGTCTTCTTCATCTCCAGTTCTTAATGTTCTCCTTGGCTTAATAGCTTTCATGGTGTTAGGAATTCTCTGTTTAGCTTATCTTTACAGAAGAAACAAGTATGCAGAGGTAAGAGAAGAATGGGAAAAGGAATACGGACCTTTAAGATATTCTTACAAATCTCTGTACATAGCAACAAAAGGATTTCACAAGAATGAGTTTCTTGGAAAAGGAGGATTTGGTGAAGTTTATAAAGGAACTCTTTCAAGAAGTAAAGAACTTAGAGAAGTAGCTGTAAAACGAGTATCACATGAAGGAGGACAAGGTATGAAGCAATTTGTAGCTGAAATTGTAACCATGAGGAGATTAAAACACAGAAGTTTAGTTCCACTTCTTGGTTACTGCAGGAGAAAACATGAATTACTGTTAGTTTCTGAGTATATGCCTAACGGAAGTCTAGATCATTACTTGTTTAGTACTGATAAACCTGTTCTTCCATGGGGGAAAAGACTTATGATTCTTAAGGATATTGCTTCAGCTCTTAGTTACTTACATACAGAAGCTGATCAAGTTGTTATACACAGAGATATTAAAGCTTCTAATGTGATGTTAGATGCTGAATTCAATGGAAGATTAGGTGATTTTGGCATGTCTAAATTGTATGAAAGAGGAAGTGATCCTACTACAACAGCTGCTGTTGGTACCTTGGGTTATATGGCTCCTGAATTAACCACCATGGGAGCTTCTACAGGAACTGATGTTTATGCTTTTGGTGTTTTCTTGCTTGAAGTATGTTGTGGAAGGAGACCTGTTGATCCTGGATTGGCAAATGAAAAACGATTTTTGATTAAATGGATTGGTGATTGTTGGAAAAGAGGTTGTTTAATTGATGCTAGAGATTCAAGATTGGTTGAATTTTCATCTGAAGAAATGGAGAAAGTGCTGAAATTAGGGTTACTTTGTGCTAACCTGGCTCCGGAAGCAAGACCTAGGATGGAACAAGTTGTGCAACATATCAATGGGAATTTAGCTTTGCCTGATTTTGGACCTTATACTCCAGGAATTGGAGTTCTTACTGCAATGGCGTTGCCTCATGAAACCCTAGATATTCGTTTATCATCTTTGTCTTCGTCTTCTTCCAACAATTCTATGTTTATTACTCATTCGTTCCTCTACGGGAATGGACGATGAAAGTAAATACAACTTTTTCTCTGTTATTTGCTGATTTTGAGTTTTGTTGGTGTAAATTTTCACATAGAAATCCTCCATTGTTGGCAATTCTCTATAAAGCTTTCATGTAAATTTCTTGCATATATACAATTTGTAAAGGAAGCTGTTGCGTTTGTTACTCTTTGAGCATGAAGAAACGTAAACCAAATTTAACCGGATTGAACCAGAGAAAATTCGGTTAGTAGAAATTCCATTGCAATAACCGAACTAAACCGGATCATGAACCTATAACCGTAGGAGTGAGTCGTCTTGGCCAATTGTCACTGTCTCGGAATCGGAATTTGTAATCGGAGATAGCGTCGTCTTTCTCGCTCACAGTGACTGTCTTCGGTGATGGCTTGAGGTTCGATCGTACAATTCTAATTTGTGTTGTGCTGATTGCTGCACATAAGGGATCCCACCCACATTTAGGGTTTAGGCGCAATGTTACACTTTCTCCATTGTCGTCGCTTCAGAATGTTCACCCCTAGCTGGTGTTATGTTCAGGATAGATCTGAACGTACCACGTTTCTACACTGTTCGAGTCTCTATCAAATTTAGGATTGCGATGTAGAATTCTCGCAGTCAAGAAGCTGTGGCGGGGCGGGGATTGAGATGAACTGCAATCATGTTTATGGAAACATCCTTGAGCTCTCTCGAGTCTCTACCGCACAAACTGCAGGTTTGTCATTCGTATTGGAAAATTTGCTTCACCCTATGTTCAAGTTATAATTGGTGATATATCTGTTCATGGACTATAGTGTGAATTTCGACTCTTTTTTCTGTTGATTAAGTTAATGACGTACTCAACAAAGGAGAAGGTAGTGCAGTAAGCAAGCCTTCTTTGGTATTCTAGTCATGAGTAGATGTAGAGAGCACTGTTAATGGTAATTTATTTACATTGTTGATAGAGTAGTTGTCTTGTAGATTTGGCTTAGTGTTCTGCAACACTTGTGGAGTGGAACGAGCCAGCAGGAGAACGATTTGTTCATGCGTAAAAACAAGAATCACAACATGTGATTAGGAGATGCACCTTTCATCCCATGAAAGGTAAGGTTACGGATGTTCTTACTTGAATTGCTCTGAGATTGTGACCCTTAAATTCCTACATTGCTTGAAACATAACAGCTCGAATTCTATTCTTATAGTTTGGTTCACCTCATTAACGTTTGCTGGTTCTGTGAACTAGAAATGTTATGAATTCAATATGTGAATCTAATTAACGTTTGTAGGCGTGCAGCTTATTTGAATAAGCCATTTGATATTTAGGAAATCGGTTGAATTTTGCCGTAAAATAATGTGTTGACGTGCCATGCTGAGCTGTTAGAGTGGGCCAGTGGGGTTGAATGGTCGTTGTTCAATGAGGTTGACCTTAACATAGTATAATATACTAGTATTATATTATTGGAAAAAATATTAACCTCATATTATCTTAAGTTATCTTAAAATCATTGAGTATTTGATTTGAGCCGCACAATTTTGTAAAGTATAACACGTTACATATTTTATTCGTGGACTTGACGACAATTTAAAGATTTGACTTTGAAAAATGGCATACAAATCCAGTGGTTGTGCAGTTGGAGACTGGAGGGAGAGGAGCAAAGCTGTATGGGTTTCTTTTATATGCCACAATCTGCTATGGTTCGAAAACAAGTATGAGCTATTAAAAACTTGCTTTGCATCTTCACCATCATCAGTGTTTGTCATTTTCATCATAAAGGTTAAACTCTTACTTCTTTTTCAAAGCACTTCTTTGTCCTGTCTTGACTAAAATGAAGTGTTTAAAAGTCTTACTAACGAAAAGCATATGCCAGAAAGATTCTAAAGAAGTTGACCTGGGAATTCCAAGAGTTGACTTTGAAGTCGTATCCAATGGCTTTGCAACCAGAGAAGTAATTGTTTAGCATTTGGAGAAGAGAAAACGAAAGAAAGAAAGCAGAAGCAAGAAAGCGAACTCTTATCTGTTTCATTAACCAATGATTCACGGATTGCTTCTGGTCTTGGTCTTGATATTATATGGTGTCTGCTCATCAGTTCAACAAGAGACGAATTTTGCCTACAACGGCTTTCGCCAGGCAAATCTTCATCTTCCCCTTGACGGTGGTGCAATGATCCTTCCAAGCGGTGCTCTGCAACTAACAAATGCAACGCTTCGTCAAATTGGTCATGCTTTCTATAAGCAGCCAATTGAGTTCAAATTATCTGAGTCTGTTTCCTTCTCGACATATTTTGTCTGTGCGCTGCTTCCTGCAGGTGAAGCAAGTGGCCATGGAATGGCTTTTGTTGTGTCTCATTCCATGGATTTCACTGGTGCAGAGCCATCTCGATACTTTGGGCTTTTCAACACAACTTCAAATGGATCTCCTTCCGCGCGTGTGTTGGCTGTAGAGCTTGATATTTCTCTGGCTACAGAGTTGAAAGACATAAGTGATAATCATGTAGGGATTGATGTGAACAGCGCACAGTCTAACGTCTCTGCTAATGCTTCTTACTTTTCAGACAAAGAAGGAAAGAATATCGATATAAAACTTTTGAGTGGAGAGCATATCCAGGTGTGGGTGGATTATGAAGGAACAACACTCAATGTATCATTGGCTCCTCTTAAATCCCAGAAACCAAGCCGACCTCTTTTGTCTTCAACATCCATCAATCTTACAGAGATTTTGCAAAGTAGAAGAATGTTTATCGGGTTTTCTGGTTCAACCGGATCAATAATGACTTACCAGTATGTTCTCGGTTGGAGTTTTAGCAAAAGCTTGGCATCGCTGCAGAGCCTGGACATATCAAAACTTCCCAAAATTCCCCACGTTAGCAGTAAAAAGAAATCTCAGTCTCTGGTGCTCGATGCTCTGCTTATTTTAATAGCTCTCATGGTTTTGGGGCTTATGATTGGAGCTTATCTCTATAGGAGAAACAAGTACGCAGAGGTACGAGAGGAATGGGAAAAGGAGTATGGGCCACTCAGATATTCATACAAATCTCTATACAAAGCAACCAAGGGGTTTAGCAGGAATGAATTTCTTGGGAAAGGAGGTTTTGGTGAAGTTTTCAGAGGAACTCTCTCTCGGAGCAGAGAACTGAGAGAAGTCGCGGTGAAGAGAGTGTCACATGAAGGGGAGGAAGGTATGAAACAGTTTGTCGCTGAGATCGTGAGCATGAGGAGCTTAAAACACCGGAGTTTGGTCCCACTTCTTGGTTATTGCAGGAGAAAACGTGAGTTACTACTGGTCTCAGAGTACATGCCTAACGGTAGTCTTGACCATTACTTATTTGATAATGATAGACCAGCTCTTCCCTGGTTGAGAAGACTTGCGATTCTTAAAGACATCGCGTTAGCTCTAAGTTACTTACATACAGAAGCTGACCAAGTTGTAATACACAGAGATATCAAAGCTTCAAACGTGATGTTAGATGCTGAGTTCAACGGAAGGTTAGGAGATTTTGGTATGTCCAGGTTATATGACCGAGGGGACAATCCAACCACAACAGCCGCTGTTGGAACTGTAGGTTACATGGCACCTGAGCTGACAACAACAGGAGCTTCCACTGAAACTGATGTGTATGCATTTGGTGTTTTCTTGCTTGAAGTCACTTGTGGGAGACGACCTGTGGAACTTAGTTTCTCGGCTGCAAAACGTTTTATGATCAAATGGGTTTGTGAATGCTGGAGAAGGGGTTGTTTAATTGATGCTAGAGATCCAAGATTGACGCAATTCTCATCTCTAGA
Organism: Aethionema arabicum; assembly: GCA_000411095.1. Taxonomy (NCBI): domain Eukaryota; kingdom Viridiplantae; phylum Streptophyta; class Magnoliopsida; order Brassicales; family Brassicaceae; genus Aethionema; species Aethionema arabicum. Next base: position 184,235 of record KE150526.1, read on the forward strand.
AGTCGAGAAAGTTTTGAAACTGGGGTTGTTATGTACAAACTTAGTTCCAGAAGCAAGACCAACGATAGAACAAGTGGTGCAACACTTAAACGGAAACATCCCTTTGCCTGATTTTTGGCCAAATTCTCCAGGAATTGGGGCTCTTACTCCATTGTCGTTTTCCCCATCAGCCCTCGTCATCCCTTCAATATCATTGTCTTCTACCTCCTCCAACAACTCTATGTTTATTACTCACTCAATCATCAGCGGGAGTGGACGATGATTGTTTCTTAGGCCTCCCCTAGATCTGTGCTTAATCTGTGTATATGCTTACGCATTCTTGTGTTGCCTTATGCCCATTCTTGGCATTCTCCATCAAGCTTGATCTGTCAAAGACGATCTTGTTTCTTAATTCTTGTCGTTACACTGCTAATTTTTTTTGTAAACAAGTTGTTGTGTTAACTCAGGCATCAAAGACCCTCCAAGCTTCAAAGTTGCTTGAGGTTTTACTACTACCACATAATCTCCGGGTATGTAATCGATTCTTCTTCGTTATGTAATAACGAGTCAACCTGTTGTATGTTGTCCTGTAATGAGAAAGCTGATATTTTTGCTTATGAAATTGTTCCTTTTGTGTTTAAGCTTATTTCATAAAATTGACAGGCATCAAGAAACACCTGTTCTGTCTTTAACCTTGTTTGGCCTATATATATCTCAGATACGTGCAATGTATTACATAACAGAAGTCCTAGGATTCATCCCCTTGGTGTAGGCTTAGTCCTTTTGTTTATAAAAGTTGAATTTACTCAGAGGTAACTTTCTGTATCATCTTTTATGTTAGCTGCTGGTACGTAATCGGTTCTTCTTATGTATATAACGAGTCAACCAGTTGTATGTTGTCCTGTAATGAGAAAGCTGATATTTCTGGTTTATGGAAAGTGTTCCTTAGTATTTTAGTTTTGTTTCAAAAAATTGACCAGAAACACCAGTTCTGTCTTTAACCTTGTTTGGCCTATATCTCAGATACGTGCAATTTCTTACATAACAGAAGTCCTGGGAAATACATGTTTCATCCCCTTGGAGTAAGCTTTGGGTTTCTAAAGAGTTGAATATACTCAGAGATAGTGACCGTTTAACTTTTTATATTCTTTACGAACACTAGGACTTGGTATTATACAATTTATGAAAAGGCTGCCTTGGAATAATGTTAAAGTACAAGGAAATTCTGTTTATTATTCTATGGACTTTGAATATTTTAATAGAGAAGACAAAATATGACAGGTGTGTATGATAACTACCATGTTGTTGAAGTCTTCTCTTGGAATTGAATTACGAAGAATGTTCTTCTTGAATTCATATAACTGGGAGTAATGATCCAATCTTGTTTTGCAGCTGCAGAGAATATAAATTAGAGAAGGATTTTTCTGAGAAGAGTAATGGCTCAGAGATTGCATCTGATCTTGATGGTGATCTCCTTTCTTCATCTGATTAACCAGTCAAGTCAACAAGAAACTGGGTTTATCTTCAACGGTTTTCGCCAAGGAGATCTTGATCTTGATGGAATTGCTCAAATCCTTCCTGGTGGACTTTTGCAGCTAACTAACACATCAGAGCAGAAAATGGGTCATGCTTTCTTTGGAGAGTCTTTTGAGTTCAATTCATCTGAATCACTTTCCTTCTACACGCATTTTGTGTGTGCAATGGTGCGTAAACCAGAAGTTGTTGGTGGAAACGGCATTGCTTTCTTTCTATCTCCTCTCAAGAATCTATCCAACGCAGATGCAACACAGTATTTAGGTCTTTTCAACATCACAACTAATGGATCTCCTTCATCTCATCTGTTTGCTATTGAGCTTGATACTGTTCAAAGTGCAGAATTTGATGACATCAATAATAACCATGTGGGTATTAACGTGAACAGCTTAACCTCTGTTGAATCTGCTCCAGCTTCTTACTTTTCAGACAAAGAAGGTTTAAACAAAAGTATCAATCTCTTAAGTGGAGATTCATTCCAGGTCTGGGTGGATTATGATGGAACTGTGCTCAACGTTTCATTAGCCCCTCTTGGAATGCAGAAGCCAAGTCAGAATCTTTTATCAAGACCCATGAATCTTTCTGAAGTTTTTCTAGATAAAATGTTCGTTGGATTCTCTGCAGCAACTGGGCAATTAGCAAATAACCATTACATACTCGGTTGGAGTTTCAGCAGAAGCAAAGAATCATTACAAAGCTTAGACATTTCAAAGCTTCCCAAAGTTCCTCGTCTTAAAGCTAAGGAAAAACCTCCTCTCCTATTGATTTTTCTGGTGATTGTACTTGGAATTATACTGTTAATGCTTCTAGGAGGAGCTTATCTTTACCGGAGAAACAAATACGCAGAAGTAAGAGAAGAATGGGAGAAAGAGTATGGCCCACACAGATACTCATACAGAACAATATACAAAGCTACAAAAGGATTCCACAAGAATGGTTTTCTTGGCAAAGGCGGCTTCGGAGAAGTCTATAAAGGAACTCTACCTCGTGACGGCGACATAGCCGTTAAAAGATTCTCTCATGATGCAGAACGAGGAATGAAACAGTTTGTAGCTGAAGTAGTAACCATGGGTCACTTAGAACACAGAAACTTAGTTCCACTTCTTGGTTATTGCAGAAGAAAAGGAGAGTTTCTTCTTATCTCTGAGTATATGCCTAATGGCAGTCTTGATCAGTTCTTGTTTCATAATCAAGAACCAATCCTTTCTTGGTCAAGAAGATTTGTGATTCTCAAAGGTATAGCTTCAGCTCTTCGTTACTTACACCATGGAGCTACACAAGTTGTTCTACATAGAGATGTAAAAGCTTCTAATGTTATGTTAGATTCAGATTTCAATGGAAAGTTAGGAGATTTTGGTATGGCTAGGTTTCATGACCATGGAGCCAACCTAACCACAACAGGAGCTGTAGGAACTATAGGTTATATGGCACCAGAGTTAACATCAATGGGAGCTTCTACTAAAACAGATGTTTATGGATTTGGTGCTTTTATGCTTGAAGTAGCTTGTGGAAGAAGACCTTATGAACCTAAAATGGCGGTTGAGAAACAACATTTGGTTAAATGGGTTTGTGAAAATTGGAAAAGGGATTGTATATTGGATACTAGAGATTTGAAATTAAGAGATGAATTGGGTCCTGAGTTGGTAGAAGTTGAAATGGTTTTGAAATTAGGGTTGCTTTGTACTAATCTTGTACCGGAATTAAGACCTACGATTACACAAGTTGTGCAACACTTAAATGGGCAACTTCCGTTGCCGGATTTCTCACCGGAGTCTCCGGGAATTGGGATTCTTACTCCGGTTTTCACCGGAAGTGGTTCCTCTCCGGGAACTGACTCTTCTCTGTTTATAAGTCACTCGATCCATTCTGGAGTTGGACGGTGAAATCTAAAGATTGGAACTTGAAGAAGATCATTGTTGTGTTTTGGGATTTTTAATGGTTGTTTATTGTCGATTTCTTGTTGTTTATGTATAGCTTGCTAATAATATTTTAACAAAAAAAGAAATTGTATTTTTGTAGGGATTACGGTGAAACAAATCTATGTAGTTTGATTGTTTAATAGAAAAAAATCACATTTTAATTTTAGTAAAAACAAATCCTCTATTTTATTTTATGGTATAAAATAAATCTTACGATTTAGATTGGTAAAACAAATTTTGCAATTTAATTATTTGGTAACATAAACCATATAATTTGATTGTTATGTAAAAAAATCTCGATTAGTTTTGATATAAATAAAATCAAAAGTTAATTTTCTATAAAATTTTGATTAATAAAAAAGAAATTATGATTAATCTGAATTTATAATTTAATTATCTAAATTAAAAAAAAAAAAAATTTAGTTGTGAAACTTTAGGGTTTGTTTTACCAAAGAAGTATAAGATTTGTTTTACCAATCTAAAATTACATAATTTATTTTGCCAAAACTTCTCATCACTAAATTGATTGATCACAAAATCGAATTAGTACTAAACTAAACGCAACAATTTCAGGTTACAAAAAAAAAAAATTGTGGTTATGCAACTTTAAAAGTGAAATTGGACCTACAAAGAGTAGATCCCACAGGGAAATTTTGGCAATTAGCACAAACTAATCCATTAAAAGATTCGTCCGCTGCTGTTGCCGTTGTCTACTTGGTGTGCAACTAACAATTTTTGTATTCTTCTCGTGATAAGCACTTGTTTTTATTACTAATTATAATTTCATGTTGATTTATTTAATTGTTTGAATCCAAATTATGTATTAATTACTTATAATATATGGATCGATTAATAATACATTTCTGTTTTATCAAAAAAAATAAAAAAAATAATACATTTCTATATTTTTTTCTTTTTTGAAATAAACAATGGCAAGATATATCAACTCTTTATCAACGTGGTGAAAAAGATTTAAAATAAATAGTTCTGAATTATTTATGTAGATTCAAAATAACAGGTGTTTCGTTATATTTGCTTCATTACAAATGATCCATTATAGGCTATAATTTATATCCCGTTAATTTAGCAACAAATTGTTTATATTAAATAAAATAACCAAAACAATAATTTACTCACTAACTAATCACAATTATAAATAATTTAAATAATGTAAAGAGAGATTTCAACAAAAAAAAAAGCGTCGGCCTTAACTTTATTAAAGAGTCGCTAAAATCCTACGAAACTATATTTTTTATTAACTAAAAAACCTTACATAACTAATGTTTTTTATTTAGCTTCCAAAGTTTTGTCATTTGACCAAAATGACCCAAAAAAATGTCAATTTAATTCACACTTCCTCATTTTTTTTCACACCGGTCGTCAAAATTTGAGGATTTCAAAATCGAAAAAATAATAATAATTAAGGTCCATTTCTTTAACAATAAATTATAATTTCTTTTTCATTAAACCAAAAACTTTGACATCTAAAATCAAAACTCAAACTTAACTAAAACTAGGCTAAGATCAACCCTGCACGTAAAATTAATAGTTGTCGGAAATAAGAAAAAAAAAGTTAGGTAGTTATTTTATTAAAAGGATAATACATAAACGTTATTAAGCATATTATACAAAAAAAAAGTTGTTACATTATCATTTAAAGAACCTTCATGGCTGTCATGAACATGACCATGAACTGATGAACCTGTCAGGCTATTATTACAAGACGTGAATATTTTGTTTCTTTATATGTCGGAAAGTTAAAAAAAACACATGTTTAAAATATGTCTTTTTTAATTTATTTTCTTCTTTTGGTAGATTCTTGAAAATAATGCAAAATAACTTCAATTACAAGTTGGCCCAAAATGATGTTAAAAAAAAGATGGTATTAAATCACTCGAAGTTGGTGCCTGATCTTCTCTAATACATGTTATATGACTGCAACTTGATAAATAATAAATATTTAAAATATGATCTAAAATCGAATCTTTTGAAATCCACGTGAAACTTTATTGATAATTTCTTTAATTTTTTTTTCTTTAAATTATTTATTTACCACATTAATTGAGTTCCAGTTTGTAAAGCAAAAAAAAAAAATCAATTAAAAGGGTTAAAAAAAAGGGAAAAAAATCAATTAAAGATCTTTTCTAAGTGCTTTGGATCACTAAAAACACCATTTTTATCTGCTTTAAAACTTCTCACAAGTTTTAGCTTCTTGATTTCCATCATCAAAAATGGCTAATTTCTTATTCCAAGTCTTGTTAATCTTTTATTTTCTTTCAATTTCTCAATCAAATCAACAAGAAACAAACTTTTTCTATGAAAATTTCCAAACCCAAGAACAAAGTCTTTACCTTGATGGATCTGCAAAAGTTCTTCAAAAGGGGCAATTACAGCTTACAAATGGTTCAGATCATGAAATGGGTCACGCTTTCTACAACAAACCAATCAATTTCACTTCATTTTCAACACATTTCGTCTGTGTTTTTGTACCTGTACCAGGTTTCGAAGGCGGCCATGGCCTTTCCTTTCTAATTTCTCCATCTAAAGACTTCTCAAAAGCTCAAGAAACTCGTTATCTAGGGATGTTTAATGTAACAGCAGATGGAATTACTTCTGGTAACTTACTTGCTGTTGAACTTGACACTATTTACAATCCAGAATTTGGAGATATTAGACCTAATCATGTAGGAATTGATGTTAGAAGTCCAATTTCTGTTGCTTTAGCTTCAGCTTCTTATTACTCAGATATCAATGGAAGGAAAGAGAATCTAACTCTTTCTAATGGAAACCCTGTCCAAGTCTGGGTTGATTATGATGGTTTTGTTCTTAATGTTACTTTAGCTCCTCTTGAAATCAAGAAACCAAGAAGACCACTTTTGTCAAAACCCATTAATCTTACAGAGATTTTCCCAAGAAATTCAAGATTCTTTGTTGGGTTTGCTTCATCTACAGGTACTGCAACTAGTGTTCATTACATTCTTTGGTGGAGTTTTAGTACAAGAAAAGAATCATTACAAGAACTTGACATCACAAAACTTCCTAAAACACCTCAACCCAAAGCTAAACACAAGAAACTACCTTTATGGCTGATTATATTGTTTGGTTTTCTGGGTTTTCTTGTGGTTGTTTTTGTTCTTGGAGTTTATGTACACAGGAGAAAGAAGTACTCAGAAGTGTCTGAAGATTGGGAAAAGGAGTTTGGAGCTCATAGATTCACTTACAAATCATTATACAAAGCAACAAAAGGGTTTAACAAAGATGAATTTCTTGGAAAAGGAGGATTTGGTGAAGTATTTAGAGGTGTTCTTGGTAAAAACAGAGAAATAGCTGTTAAAAGAGTATCACACAACGGAGATGAAGGAATTAAGCAATTTGTAGCAGAAGTTGTAAGCATGAGATGTTTAAAACACAGAAATCTCGTTCCACTTTTCGGTTACTGCAGAAGAAAACATGAACTTTTATTAGTATCCGAGTTTATGTCTAATGGAAGTCTTGATGAACATTTGTTTCAAAACAAGAAACAACTTCTTACATGGTCACAAAGATTTGGAGTTGTTAAAGGAATAGCTTCAGCTCTTTGTTATCTCCACACAGGAGCTGATCAAGTAGTGTTACACAGAGATGTTAAAGCTTCTAATATAATGTTAGATTCTGAATTCAATGGAAGATTAGGCGATTTCGGTATGGCTAGGTTCCATGAACATGGAGGTAATGCAGCTACAACAGCAGCTGTAGGAACTGTTGGTTATATGGCACCTGAATTGATAACAATGGGAGCTTCTACAGGAACTGATGTGTATGCTTTTGGTGTGTTTATGCTTGAAGTAACATGTGGAAGAAGACCAATTGAACCACAATTAGAAATTGAAAAACGTCATTTGATTAAATGGGTTTGTGAATGTTGGAAAAAAGAAGCTTTAGTTGATGCAATTGATTCAAGATTAAAGGGAGATGATTATGAAATTGAAGAGATTGAAATGGTTATGAAACTTGGTTTACTTTGTTCAAATATTGTACCGGAATCTAGACCGGGAATGGGACAAGTAGTTCTTTATTTGAATAAGAATCTACCTTTGCCTGATTTTTCACCTTATACTGTTGGAATTGGGACTTTTGCTCCTGTTTTAGTTGATGCTTCTTCTTTAGTTGCTTCAATGAATTGGTCTGCTCCTTCGATTTCGTCTTCTTCGGCGAATAATTCTTCGCCGTATTTTTGTCTTTCTACTGATCAGCCATGGGGACAGACTTTGGATACTAAGAACTCAGTTCATATAGGTGCAGAACCTGAAAAAGTTGAGATTTTTACACCTGATGAGTTGCTTATGGAAGATTTGGAGTCTGGTAATGGAAGCTCGGAGGTAGTGAAGAAGCAGAGGTAAGATATGATTGTATATATTGGTATAAGTAGATGTTTTTGACTGGTTTTTGAGGAGGATTTGTTTTGTTTTTGGTTACTTGTTGAAAAAAAAGAGAAAAAAAAAACTCAGTTTGGTGTTTTTGAATGTTTGTTTTAGATTGAAAAGTTGACATTTTTTTTAGTTGTGGAAATAATTATGTTAATTTTAAGCTTATGAATTATGAAAATGAATTGAATTTTAAATTGTTAATTTTCTGGGTTTTGTTTTTGGAATTAACATATGAACATAAGAAGAGTTTTTCAATATGCATAAAAATGTATATATTTTATAAGAGCCGTTGGATTGGAAAAATGTTTTAACGGCTATATTTTATCAAGAGAAGGATAAAAGCTTGTAGAAATTACGAAAAACCCCTATACTTTGACGTCATTGCAGAAAACCCTAAAACGTTAGGATAATTACGAACAGCGCCAGAATATCTGTGAATTTACAAAACGCCTCCAAACTTTCGCATAATTATACTGAAAACCCCATAACTTATGTATAATTACGTAAAACATCCAAAGTTCTCTCTTTTGCGAATTTTCCATCACGAGAAAGTTAAGTTCTCACTTCTCCCGCATCAAGCCTAAAAATGTGAAATTTGAGAAATTTGAGGGTGATTCTTCTCGTGAACAAACCACACCAGCTTCTCCTTCCATTTGCTGCTTCCCAAGAACTAGCAATCGAAGTTCAAAACCAACCTGAAGAAGAAGACGATAGGTCGATATTTTCCGACTTGTTTGCGTTGTTCGATTAAACTTTCTCTTCACTGATATGGTTCGCAGTCTATTTTTGTGATTAACAGTGGAGCTTCTCTACAGGAGCTGATGTTTATGCTTTTAATGTGTTTATGCGGCATTTAATCGAATGGGTTTGTTAATGTTGGAAAAAGAAATCTTTACTTGATGCAATTGATTCAAGATTAGGAGAAGATTATGAAACACAGTTATTAGCTGATTTCAACATCTTCAATTTCATAATATTCTCCCAATCTTGAATCAATTGCATCAAGATTGGGTTATTAATATTCTCCCAGTTATTAGCTTACCTTTAGTAATTTCATTTTTTTTGTGCATATGAGATGAATTGGGAGCTCAAAAAGTTTTAATTCCCAAGATGAATGTTTCAGAGCTGTCTTGAATTTGCCAGTTTTCACTAGTCTTGTTCCTTTAAGTCTGTGTCATAATTCTTGTGAGTATCTTTGCAAAACAAGAGCTTTTGTTTCTACAATGGAAGGATCAAAAGTAGGTTCATATTTGAAGTATCGTCTTTGACTCTTTGTAGTACACATCTCTTGTGGACTTTTTTGGTCAATGCATAAAATAGCTTCAACTTGAACTAGACGTAGGATCCAATGTTAATACTTAATTGTTTGTTTGACCCGTTAATACAGTTTTTGTATACACCACATGCAGCATTGCGTAGTTTCATTGGGTTCAATTTGCGTCTAGTTTATTGTAAAATAGTGTCTCACGTGAAGCTGAAGCTTCACCAAAACATAAGTTCATATTTTACTTGGTTCCTTTTTCTTCATCAAATCAGAAATGACTCGTGGATTGCTTAAGATTCTAATGATCTTTCTTGTTCACTTGATTTCTCTATCAAGTCAACAAGAGATGAGATTTGTCTATGAAAACTTCACTGGACAATCCAATCTTCATCTTGATGGATCTGCTACAGTTCTTCCCAATGGATTATTACAGTTAACAAATGCTTTAGATCATCAAATGGCTCATGTTTTCTACAAGGAATCAATTGGACTCAGTTCATCAAAATCCCTCTCCTTCTCAACACACTTTATCTGTGCTCTGGTTCCTCATCCCGGAGTAGAAGGCGGCCATGGCATTGCCTTTATACTATCTCCTTCTACAGATTTCTCATGGGCAGAATCAACTCGATACTTAGGGATTTTTAATGTATCAACAACAGGATCTCCTTCTTCTTACGTTCTTGCTGTTGAGCTTGACACTATTTGGAATCCAGATTTCGAAGATATCGACAACAATCACGTTGGAATCGATGTACACAGTCCTCTTTCCATTGGTATAGCTTCAGCAGCTTACTACTCTGACATTAAACAGAAGAACGAAAGCATAAATCTCTTAAGTGGGAATCCAATACAGGTTTGGGTGGATTATGAAAACACTATCCTCAATGTTTCTCTAGCTCCTCTTGAAATCCAGAAGCCAAGTCGTCCTCTTTTATCACAATCCGTTAACATTTCAGAGATTTTCCCCAATAGAAAACTTTTTGTTGGATTCTCTGCAGCTACAGGAACATCGTTAAGTTATCAGTACATTCTTTGGTGGAGTTTCTGCACAAGTGGAGAATCACTACACCAACTCGACACGTCAAGACTCCTTGAAGTTCCTGCTCCGAGAGAAGAACATAGGAATCAAGCTTCGTTTGTTATTGTCTTGTTTGGTTTGCTGGTTATCATAGGATTGGCTGTTCTTACAGGAGTTTTTGTCTTAAGGAGAAAAAAGTATGCAGAAGTAACAGAACCCTGGGAAAAGGAGTTTGGTGCACACCGTTTTTCGTACAAATCTTTATACAAAGCAACAAAAGGATTCAGCAAAGATGAATTTCTCGGAAAAGGCGGTTTCGGAGAAGTTTACAGAGGAAAACTTCCTTTAAGTAGAGAAATAGCTGTTAAAAAAATGTCACATGATGGGATTCAAGGAGTTAAGCAATTTGTGGCTGAAGTTGTTAGCATGAGATGTTTAAAACACAGGAATCTTGTTCCTCTTCTTGGGTATTGTAGAAGAAAACATGAACTTCTTCTTGTTTCTGAGTATATGTGTAATGGCAGTCTTGATCAGTACTTGTTTCATGATGAGAAACCTGTTCTTTCTTGGTCACAAAGATTTGTGATTGTTAAGGGTTTAGCATCTGCTTTGTTTTACTTACATACAGGTGCTGATCAAGTAGTTTTACACAGAGATGTTAAAGCTTCTAATGTGATGCTAGATGCTGAATTCAATGGAAGATTAGGTGATTTTGGTATGGCGAGGTTTCATGAACATGGAGGTAATGCATACTCAACAGGAGCTGTTGGAACTATAGGTTATATGGCTCCAGAGATTATTGAAATGGGAGCTTCTACAGGAACTGATGTATATGCTTTTGGTGTGTTCTTGCTTGAAGTAACATGTGGTAGGAGACCTGTAGAACACGAATTTGAAGATGAAAAACGAATTTTGATTAAATGGGTTTGTGAATGTTGGAAAAATGAATCTTTACTTGATGCAATTGATTCAAGATTGGTGGGAGATTATGAAATTGAAGAGATTGAAATGGTTATGAAACTTGGTTTGCTTTGTTCAAACATTGTACTGGAATCTAGACCAAGTATGGAACAAGTTGTTCTTTATTTGAACAGAAACTTAGCTTTGCCTGATTTTTCAGTAGATGATGTTGGGATTAGTACTCGTTCTTCGGTGCTGATTGATGCAGCCTCTCTTATAAGTTCGAGGAGTTGGTCAGATTCCTCAGCTGAGAACTCACTTTACTCAGTGATCGTATGTTGGTTGTTTTCAGGTTACTAGTTCTGATTACTGTATTTTAAAACAGATTAAAAAAATAGGTCTTTTTTAATTCTAATTGACTTTTTCTAATAGAATTTCAAAATTTGAAATTATAGTATAATTTATTTTAATTCAAATTATATATTTTTTTTTTTCAAATTTTGAGATTATGGTTTAATTTTGTGTTTAGAATTTAGTTTTGATATAGGTTAGTTTAAAAACTAACTTGATCATAATTTAGAGTTTAAAGGAGTTTTTTTACTAAATAAAAAATAGTCAAGAGTTTTACATTAAAATAGCTGAAAATTTAAAATATCATAATCCATTTATTTATAATAATAAGTTATGATCAATAAAGTATGTGTCTATTGTTTTATTCGAATTAAGACATTGTTAGAATTTAGAACAAGACAAATCACCACATGATTATTGTTCAAACAATTACATAAACCAAAGATATAAAGTAGCTGTCACACTTACACATTAATATAAATTCTATATAATATACCTATAGGGAATATTTTTTCTTGAAGAACATTGAACTTTCTGGGTCTTGAACTCATGTCTTTAACAAGCTATAATCTAAATTTCCTACTTAAAATCCAGAAATCAAACCAAGTTTTCTTCTATTTCATCAAAAATGACTCAAAGATCACATCTCTTTTTATTACTCTTCTTCTTTAACCAAATCATTTCTTTATTAAGTCAACAAGAAACTGGTTTTATCTACAATAACTTTAAACAAGCTCAAGCTGATCTTCATCTAGATGGATCTGCAAAAATCATTTTACCAGATGGATTACTTCAATTAACAAACGCCACTAAACAGCAAATGGGTCATACTTTTTTCAAGAAACCATTAAAGTTTAGTTCATCTCAGAAACTATCTTTTTGGACTCATTTTGTGTGTGCACTTGTGCCTAAACCAGGTTCTGATGGTGGCCATGGAATTGCTTTTGTTCTATCTCCCTCTTTAGATCTTTCACAAGCAGATCCAACTCAATATTTGGGACTTTTTAACATCTCAACAAATGGATCTCCTTCTTCTAAGCTTCTAGCTATCGAGCTTGATACAGCTGAGAGCTCTGAGTTTGATGATATTGACAAGAATCATGTAGGAATTGACATAAACAAGTTACCATCTGTAGAATCTGCTTCAGCTTCTTACTTTTTAGACACCAAAGGGAAGAAGAATCAAAGCTTAACACTCTTGAGTGGTGACCCTATACAGGTTTGGGTAGATTATGAAGAAAATATACTCAATGTGACTTTAGCTCCTTTAAGAATCCAGAAGCCAAAACATCCTCTTTTATCAAGATTCATCAATCTTACAGAAATCTTCCCTGATAAAACCCTATTTGTTGGTTTCTCTGCATCTACAGGATCATTGGTCAGTTACCAGTATATCTTAGGATGGAGTTTCAGCAGAAGTAAAGTGATTTTACAGAGCTTAGACTTCTCTAAACTTCCCCAAGTTCCTAATCCCAGAGATAAACATAAGGAAACGTCTGCACTGCTTACTGCTCTGCTTATGTTACTGATACTCATTTTGTTACTGATTCTTGGAGGAGTTTACTTATACAGGAGAAACAAGTATGCAGAAGTTAGAGAGGATTGGGAAATGGAGTATGGTCCGCACCGGTTTTCCTATGAATCTTTATATAAAGCAACAAAAGGGTTTGATAAAGATGGTCGTTTAGGTAAAGGCGGTTTCGGAGAAGTTTACAGAGGAAATCTGCCTCAAATTGGAGATATAGCTGTGAAAAGAGTGTCACATGATGCAAAGCAAGGGATGAAACAGTTTGTAGCTGAAGTAGTTACTATGGGAAGTTTAAAACACCGGAACTTGGTTCCTCTTCTAGGCTATTGTAGGAGGAAACATGAGTTGTTGTTAGTTTCTGAGTTTATGTCTAATGGTAGTCTTGACAGATACCTGTTTCACAGAGAAAAACCAGTTCTTTCATGGCAGCAAAGGGTTAAGATTTTGAAGGATATTGCATCAGCGATCAGTTACTTGCATACAGGAGCTAATCAAGTTGTGTTACACCGGGATATAAAAGCTTCTAATGTGATGTTAGATGGTGAGTTTAATGGAAGATTAGGAGATTTTGGTATGGCTAAGTTTCAAGATAATGGAGATAGCAGCTTACCTGTAACAGCTGCTGTTGGAACCATGGGTTATATAGCATCTGAGATAACAACAATGGGAGCTTCAACAAGAACAGATGTATATGCTTTTGGTGCTTTTATGCTTGAAGTAACCTGTGGAAGAAGACCATTAGATCCAAAAATGGCAGATGAAAAACGGCATTTGAGCAAATGGGTTTGTGAATGCTGGAGAAAGGATTCTTTACTTGATGCAATTGATTCAAGATTGGGAGGAAATTTCTCAAAGGAAGAAAGTGAAATGATTCTAAAACTTGGATTGCTTTGCACAAATGTTATAGCAGAATCTAGACCTAGTATGGAACAAGTAGTACAGTACATAAATCAAAACGTACCATTGCCTCATTTCTCACCAGATTCTCCGGGAATTGGTGTTCCAACTCCAGCGTTTATGGAAACAGCTTCCATGGCAATTGCCTCCATTTCAAGGAGTACTTTAGCACCTGCAAGATCTCTTCCTTCACCTAACAACTCCATGTTTGTAACTCATACAATCACATATGGAGATGGACGATAAAATCTGTGAACTTTCTTAGTTCTTCATAATCTAAACAGACTCAGATCACAAATGTTAACACCAGATAGAAATTCATCTCAGTTTTGAAGATATGAATAAGCAACACAAGAACTATGCAATAACAGGCGAAACCATTTCAAAGTAAGGGATCTCATAATCTAAAAACAGCAGAAATGAAAGAACAACACAAGAACAAGAATCACTTTAACCATTTGTTAGAAGTTTGGTGTCATTTTTTCCTTCAGTCTCCATGACTTTCCTTGAATCCTCTGGACGTCTTTTACCATCAGAATCAATTATAATCCTAATCTCGATTTTATCTGCATCACTTTCCTTCAAAACCTGGCTAGACAAGGGAGAAGAAGCAGAAGTAGTACAAGTACTGACAACAATTGTGCGAGTATTCTGTGACCGGAGAATCCACATGAGGTTGATACCTTTGGTCTTATGCAGTAAGATTACTGTAGAAGAGATCAAGAGTTGAAAAATCCAAGGTGAAGTTGTAAGTACTGTACCGGATGCAGCAAAGAATGTGATGTAAGAAAGATTGTGATGGTTCATGGTTGCTAAAGAGAAGAAGAGGATTCCGGTGAGAGTTGTCCATAGAGAATGAAAGAGGATTGGTTTGAAACGTAAACCTCGAGAACCCACTTCTCTGTTTTCCATATCTGAGAACTTTTATGTTTTCTTCTCACATTGATAAAAAATGAAGTCTTTAGAACGTTACAAACTTAAAATGTTGTTAAGAGAAATAAGGGGACTTTTAATATAAAAAATTGAAAGAAATTAAATTGCAATTTTCTTTAATGGGATTTAACTACATTTGAAGATTTAAAGTTTTAAGTTGAAAACAAAATTTTATAGAATCTTGAAAATATCCCAGAAAATAATCCTAGAGAAGGGGAAAAGATGTTGAACTGCTCAGAAGAATAAACTTTAAACCAAGATGAACAAAATTCAAAAGAAACTTACAGATCTAGGATTTGTTTTCGGTCATTCTGGAACTTGGCTGCATCATCTCTAGGTTTGGTAACATTGCTGTAGCTTCACCATCAAGAACAACACTTTCGGCGTGGTTCTTGAAGCATTTGGTTGAGAATTTGACACTGATACATAAAGAGAAAAAGATATGATATAGACTAGAAAGTATATAGAGTTTTGATTCCAGGTTTAAATTTAGCTTACATATACTTCTCCTTTGTTACTCTCAAACTTGTGGCTTGAACCAATCCAAGAATTTCATCTCCTAAGTAAACTGGTGAACGAAAATGCAGACTTTGAGAAACATAAACTGCTCCTGGCTGCAAAAAATCCCAAACTCAATCAAGTTTCTGAGAACCTAATGTGATTCAAGCATTATGAAATAGTTGGAGGATATAGATTTGCGAGCTAGAGAACTTACGAAATGAGCAGAGATAATGCGTGGAAACATTGAAGCAACAAGCATTCCATGGACAAGACAATTCTCAAATCCAGCTTTACGGGCAGATTCTGGATCGAAATGGATTGGATTGCAATCATGGCTAACTTCAGCATATGCTTTAACATCTTCATTAGAGAACACTCTAGCTTCTCTTATAACATCTCCTATTTTAAGTATTTTAGAAGTAACCGATGAGAAACACCTTGATGCAAAGAGATATGTCGGGATATATGTTTTCGCCAACATTGCTTCACCTGAAGAGAAGAAGACTCATCAAACGAAAGACCCACCTTGAGAAAGACCTTCACTTAACAGTTTTTCTCGTTTAGGCATTTTGTCAAACACCTTGTAGGCACACCATGAAAATTCAAAATTTATGATATACAAACCGGGTTAAACCATTTGATAAAATTGCTAGCAACATAGGATCGGTTCCAAATCTTTGCATCAAAATTCTCAGAAAATAATAATGAACAGAGAAATCTACCTTCAGATTTTTCTTCTTCTCTGAATTTCTAGTTCCGGACTTTGTTCAATTGCTTAGCATTAAACAATTTATAAGAACCAGGTTCGCAAATTTTGCAACTTTTGAAGACAGATTCAAAAAAACGACCAGAAAAAGATTTTTTTTTTTAATCTTAAATTAGTATTGAAAGGAGCATACTTGACCGCAACATCAATATGCAATCGTAGCAAAGGTTGGGATTCAGAAAACACAAAATGAAAATACTAAAAACTGAATAGTAAAAGCTATAAACTAACACCATAACCAGATCTTCACCGTATGATGTTGATCAAGGCCGCCATGTTCTAATCCACTCCATCAAACTTGTGACATTGTTAGAGATATCTTCGATTGTGTTACTTTGTAGGGGAGTAACAATTTCCTCTCGATAACTCTCCTTTGCTTCTTCAAGCAGAACTTGAAAGATTTCACATTCAATATTGTTACTAAGCTTGGTTCCTGTATAACCTCTGCTTTTGTTGAGAAAAAAAGAATCAGAAACTGTTAAGAACTACACTATTTTGGAAGATGAAGAAAGACTGATACAATCCTCACCTCTTAGTTAAACGATCGTATAAGACAGAGTTCTCGGTTTGAAGTACTACAACACGATCAAACCATCTCTCGGGAAAGAAGTCACAGCCATGGTAGTCTACAATGTTTCCTCCTCCTTCCATTACATCTTCAAGCTCATCACACACCTGATCTAGTTCAAAACAAGGTTGGGAGATTAGGGTGACCCTTTGCATAAGCAGGGGAAGATTACAAGGGTCAAAAACAAGTTTTCAGAAAGATGCAATCGACAATTTCCTTTGTAATTACCCTAAATCAGACAACTTCTAGATCGATTTCAACATCGTAAAATGATATGGCATTTAGTTTTATGAAAAGCAAACCTTTTAAAACCAACCCAATCGAGAAGAATTGAAAGACATTGTTTGTATAGCTAATCAACTTCGACCTGCTAAAATGGCTAAGTAACAAACTCCCTAACACTACAGAACATTGATATTGCCATCAAATTACTTTACATTACATCAATTTGATTACAGATTCATGCTTAAATCCATTCATACAGAAATTCTAAAACGATGAGCAATGTTTATCTAATAAACGTAAGAATTAAGAGAAATTGAGGCTACAGAAGACTTGAAATTTAGGGTTTAGGGGTTAGGTTAAAGTAGGAAACTCACCAAGTCTTCATCGAGGACATGACACTCGAACTCATCATCCCAGCCTTCGTGCAGGTTTTTCTCTTTAACCAGATCTCCGACACAAATATGCTTGAAATTCGTTGCTTCAGCCAGAGCAGAAGCCGTCGTGGATTTACCGGTACCAGGAGTTCCGGTAATGAGTATATTCGGCCTTTGTCGCCTTGCCCCATTGTTATGCTCCGCCATGGCTCTTATGCTATTAGCCTAGAAAGGATCGGCCAAAACTAATACGTCAAAATCAAGGTAAGCATATAGATCAATGAACAATCCGATCATAATGGCGTAACAGCACAGAATAAGCAATCATCGGAATCTAAATACCACTTATAATTCGATTTCAAACAACTTCTACAGATTTGAGCGTAAGACAGAGCAGCAGGCATGAATAAACTAAGGAGAAACTAAAGAGAGATTTTTCACCTGTAAGTCTAAAGTATCTGAGAGAATTCTAGCGGCGACGAAAGATAGCGAACTCAGGGGTACTTTGAACTCTAGGGCTTTTGAATTTTCTTTTGTGATTCTAATTACCGATTTGCCCCCTATTCCTTTTGTAATGATAAAATAAACCGGGGAGAACCGGAAACAACCATAAACTTTTAACCTTTGAATTTAATTATTTTTATTTGATGATAAAAATAATGTTAACCATGAAACTGATGTTTATAATTTGATAATGGGGTTTTTGTAAGGTGCTGATTGGTTCACCTGCCACAAGCCGATGCGGTTGTGTAGCAGTTTTTTGCGGTTGATACCAATCACATTAACCGCTGTGTATCGCTCTGAATCGCTCCGAATCGCTGAAAATCAAAAGCTCTTTTCCGCTCGCGTTTGCGGTTGCGGGCATTTGCGGTTAGAAAAAAAAAATTAAATCAAATATTGATGAAAAATAGAAATTAAATCATAATAAATACTAATATGTATATATTTCTACGTAATTTATATTTTTTGGATAGTCTATAATCTAACAAATTTAATAAATATATAATTTTATGTAGTTATTTTTTCATAACCTAACAAATTCATTATATATATTTTGAAGATTATTCAAATTACATATTTTTTATGATTATATGAGTGTATTTCTTTATACTTGATTACTTGTAGTATGGTGTATTAGTGTTTTTAATCATTATATATTATGTTAAATTTGGTAATTTTTGTTAAACCGTTTTCACATCCGCTTGTCAACCAGTCACAATTATCCCGCAAACGCACTCACTTTTAATCGCTATACCAGTCATACAAACAGCTAAATTCCGCTTTTAACCGCAATAACCCGCTTCAGCAAACTCTCGCAATCGCAACCGCAACCGCGGCGTTTAAACCAGGCTCTAAACACACAAAATAAAAACACACAAAATTAAATCATAAATTTTAGTATCAGGAGTTTTAAAATCAAAATTAAATAAGAACACACAAAATTAAACCTAATAATATAATCCAAATTTGGATTAATTAGTTTCTACTTTCAAATTTAAATTTTAGATTTAGGTTTAAAAAACTTGATTATTAAAATAGAAAATTTAAAAGCTTTCAAAATTTAGGGTTTAAAAATCGTTCAAACTTTAGGATTTAAAAAATTTAATTATCAAAATTGTTTTTTTATCAAATGAAAATAGTTTAAAATTTAAAATATAATAGTCCTTTTTGAACTTCATAAACTAAAAGCTAACATTTTCAAATGATACAAATCAAATTCTAAGTGCTAACAAGTTCGTGTTTATAATTTCATTTGCATCATTTTAAAATACTAAAGAATTTATTTATGCATTTTAAAACGTAAGAATTTAAAGTACATAAAGATGTTTATTAGAATTTGAAAAATAGAATCATATAAAAAAACTTTGTTAATAAAGTAGAGATCTTTGGTAGACAAATATTTGTAAAATAATTATGTTATTTTTTTATAATTTTGATATTTTGTTTAAAAAAATAATTGTTTAGGTAAAATTGGTTTGGACCTTTCAAAAAATTTAGGACTGCAAAATCAATAAATGCCATAGAGTTGATTGTTTATGGACCTTACTTTAAATGTTTTAATTGTTTTATTAATGTTTTTATTGTAGTGTTGTTAATATAGCTCCATCTAGAATCTTTACATATCTTGTATTTACCACTTGTTTTGTTTTTTGTCGACTAACGTAAGAATCCTTCTTTTAATTTTTTTAAATCGCTATGCCACCTACAAAAATTGATACGATTTTTATTATTTGCTCTTAAATATTTTTATAGAATAACAAAGCCAATAGTTTTTCTTAAATGTAAGGTTTTTAGTTTCAATGGCAAAACCAACGAGTAAATTAATAATTAAAAAATAAAAAAACAACAAAACGAATAAAACATCATTAAAAACTCAAAATTTGTATTTTTTTTATTTAACGAATTAAGAAAAGGAAAAAAAGCTAACTAGTATCAAAAACAAAAATTGATGAATTATATATATAAACTGTAAATGCTAATCGTATATAAGAATGTATGTGTTTGATCAAAATGAACAAATTTAAAAAAAAAAGTATGATAAAAATTAATATCTTTCAGATGTAGCTCTAAATAAATAAATATCACACTCATATTTAGAGTTTTAGGGTTTTAAGGTTTTAGGGTTTAGGGGTTTAAGTTTCAGGTTAAGAGTTAATTCAATTCCTTTTAAAAATAGAGTAAAATAACTCCACATAATATTATTTATTTTTATTTTTATTCTTTGACTTATTCAACAATTATTGTTATCGGTTGAATCTTAAAATAAAAATAAAGAAATAACGTGGCATCATAGATAAACCAAAGTTTTGTAATATTTATGATTTTGTGGTTATTGCATTTACCGTGCCAAAATGGTTAAATCATATCTAGAAACCGAAAGTGACATATCTGAATGATATTTTTAGAAATGACGTCACTATATACTACTGGTTAAAATATTCCAAGTATATAGGACGAATGATCTCTAATCACAATTTGCCACGTGTCTCGATAACGTTACCGGCTCTATCTCTCCCTCGTCTTTTTCTCTTCTTATATCTCTCCCTCACAATCGCTCGAGATTACACACCACAAGCAGAACTGCAGAAGCGTCGATCAAACGTGAGAACGAGAAGGAAACCATGGCTATGAGATTAACCTTATCATCTGTGGTGCTGCTCGTTCTCTTTGCAGCTGCGGCAGGTAGTATCCGATTCGATGATACAAATCCGATCCGAATGGTTTCCGATCGTTTTCGGGAGCTTGAAGAGTCTCTTGTTCAGATCCTAGGCAAGTCTCGTCATGTTTTCTCATTCGCTCGCTTCACTCACCGGTAAGTAGCATCATCCACTACTGTTGGATTTTGACTGTGAACGAGACTGTCAGAGAAATTGATAAGACAGTTCGTTTTGGTGATTTAGGTATGGGAAAAGGTACGAGAACGCGGAGGAGATTAAGCACCGGTTTTCAATTTTCAAAGAGAATCTGGATTTTATCAGATCCACCAATTGGAAAGGGCTTTCTTACAGACTCGCTGTCAATCGTAAGTTTATCTTCTTCTCCTGAAATTGTAATTTCGTTCTCTTACGAGCCTTACTTAGCAGTAGTAGAGAAACATTTTGCGGTTTTATAAAAGGAAGTGGAGTAACATGGAACTGGAAAGTGACCTTTCAGTCGTGAGATTGATTTTAGCTTTTGTTAGTGATCAGAGTGTATGAGTTTATACAATTGAGAAACTGGCTTCGAATCAAAATTGAGCATCAGAAAATTGTTTTGCTTCTTTGATATCGAGCAGTTGTGGCTGAATTTGATGTATGATGATAAACAACCACCTGACTGTTTCTACTGTCTCTTGAATTCATACAGAATTTTCTGATTTGACGTGGGAAGAATTTCAGAAGACCAAGCTTGGTGCTGCTCAAAATTGCTCTGCCACCTTAAAAGGCAGCCACAAGCTCACGGGAGCTGCTCTTCCTCTAAGTGTAAGTCAAGGAACCAATCTCATTGTAGTTAACCACTCTGTTTCCTGTTCTTCAGTTTTAGCTTCTGAAAAACAAACGTATCTAGCTGCATCCGTTTTTAAGTCATGATACATAAAGAAACCATGGTTCTGAGTCCTTAGATTTTGTAACTGCAGAAAGACTGGAGAGAAGATGGTATTGTTAGCCCGGTTAAAGACCAGGGAGGCTGTGGATCTTGCTGGACATTCAGGTAACTATAAAGAGAATCCTTATATCTCCTGATTCCTGAATCTTTTGAGTGTTTCTTGAGGTTAGTCAAGGTCAAGATTGTATTTCATGTAATTGATTTCGTACCTGCAGCACCACTGGAGCACTTGAAGCAGCATACCATCAGGCATTTGGAAAAGGAATATCTCTATCTGAGCAACAGCTTGTGGATTGTGCTGGAGCTTTCAATAACTTTGGTTGCAATGGTGGACTTCCTTCACAAGCTTTTGAATACATCAAATCTAATGGTGGTCTCGACACAGAGGAGGCTTATCCTTACACAGGAAAAGATGGAACATGCAAATATTTGTCATCAAATGTTGGTGTACAAGTTCTCGGCTCAGTAAACATTACTCTGGTAAACATCTTTACGAAACTTCTACTTGGCTGAAAAAAAACAACAATTTTGTAAGTCTATAACGAAAATTCAACAAAAACAGGGTGCAGAACATGAACTGAAGCACGCAGTCGGATTAGTACGGCCAGTAAGCATAGCATTCGAGGTTATAAACTCATTCCGACATTACAAGAGCGGAGTTTTCACCAGTGAACACTGTGGAACTACTCCAATGGTGAGTTTTTTTCTTCAAAACTGCAGAAAAACACCATAAATTTTATGGATTATGATATTTTACATCCTAAACTATAGTCTATATACCTCCTTTTGGTGAAAAAAACCCTAAACTATTAAAATGACTTTCGAAACTCTAAATTTTGATAACCAGAGTTTTTAAACCTTAAAGCTCAATAATCAAGTTTTCAAAATCGAAATCTCAAATTTAAACTTGAAAGTATTGTATAATTTTGAGATTATGGTTTAATTTCATGTTCAAATTTTAATTTGATTAAAAAATATCGTAAGATTTAAAAAAACTGATTATCAAAGTTCAGAATTTTAAAAATTAGTTTCATAATTGAAAGTTTTTTTTCATGAAACAAAAGTATATATATATATATCGGGTTTAAGATCTAAAATACCATATTCAGTAAATTTTACATTTCATGAGCAGGTAACATCATCTTAGGAAAAAATTAAATTCGTTTTTTTTTGTATGTAACCACAGGACGTGAACCACGCGGTTTTAGCGGTGGGTTATGGAGTTGAAGACGGTGTCCCATATTGGCTAATTAAGAACTCATGGGGAGCTGAATGGGGAGACAAAGGTTACTTTAAAATGGAGATGGGGAAGAACATGTGTGGTAAGTGAAGTCATCTACTTTTGTCTAGTTCAAGAGTTTTATAATCTCTTTCTTTTGTTGATTATTTATGAATTGCAGGTGTTGCTACATGTGCGTCGTACCCGATTGTGGCTTGATGCTGCTCGAGAGGTGACTGCTCAATATATAAATCGAGTTTTAAAATCAGGTTACATACTTGGGAATTAGAATATGGGATTGTGAATAGTGTAAGATGCTTGTATGCAGCATTACGATCTGTTCATATGTCAAAAGAATGTAAAAGCTATGTATTATTATAGATGTTAAATTTAAGATGTAATAATAAAATTGATATAAACAAAAGTGGCCTCTGTTCTTATCTACTATTTGTATATATCATGAGAGTTTATAAAAATCTAATCTTTACTAAACCCAATAATTTTTTTTATTGGATTTAATTAAAAAGATTACAATTTACAGACTGTTATTTTAGGGGTAGACGATCTATTTCCCCATAAAAAGTAACAAAAAGTATTAAATCCTCCCGAAACTTTCACCTCTATCCAATTGCACACAAATTGATATTTTGGTACCCAGTTCCACATAAACCGTGGTTTAGGGTGGTTTGGGCGGTTTTCTTCCTACCCAATCCGTTAACCAAGTTTAGTAAACCATAAACCGAGTTTTTACCCGATTTCGACCCGATTAAACATGACCCAACCCGATTTATTAAACCAGCTTAATAACCAACCCTAACCCAAATTAAAATCCCCAATTCCCAAATTAAACCCTAAATCCCCCTAATTCCGACAAACTCAAACCCCACAGTCCGACGAGTATCAAGAGTAATTCCGGCGAAGAATTCCGACTCGTTGAGCTACAAATCCAGCCATGGCGATTAGCTCATCCCCAATATGAAAGTAATCGGTTTTGTTCGGCGCTCCTCTCCGGTTACGGCACCGTCGGACCTCGCGGCAACGATTCTCGAGCCACACCGCCACGCGGCGCTAACGTAAACGTAGACCGCGCTCTCAACTCCT
>KE150526.1:207916-233019 GCA_000411095.1 Aethionema arabicum
TCAACTCCTTAGAACGTTAGATCTCTAGCTACATCGCAGAGGAACGGCCGATCTGGTCTGATCCCGTTGACTCGCGTGTGTTTCTCGATGCTATTGATGAGCTAATCGCCATGGCTGGAGATTTAAGATCCATGGCAGGAGATAAATCTGTAGCTGTATGTCGCTTCTGTGCCGATGAATTGATTCAACAAGTCATGTTTAGGCTTCAAGAGGAATTAGGTTTTGTAATGGACCGAGTCACTGAGTCAATTGACTCGGATGAAGACGATTTCTCCGAGGAAGAAGACGACGACAGAAATTACCAACACCAGGTACTAAAATCCACTTCTAATTTCAAATTTGAACAATCACTCATCGAATTTGACACACATTTGAACAGGTAATCGTTGCTCGTCCGATTTCTGATTTCAAAATCGTAATCGAAGCGTTGAAATCAAGCGTTATCGGCGATCTAAACGCAATCGCATTACGAATGGTATCTGGTGGATTTGGTAAAGAATGTTCACGAGTTTACAGTAGCAGACGACGCGAATTTCTAGAGGAGAATTTATCAAAGTTACGTTTAAAGGGATTAACAATGGAAGAAGTTCAAGAAACTCCATGGCGAGACCTTGAAGACGAAATTGACCGATGGATTAAAGCTATAACAATGGTGTTTCGTGTTTTCTTCCCAAGCGAGCATCTACTCTGTGATCGAGTTTTCTCAGATCTTCCTTCTTTAGTCACAGATCTCTCATTCATGGAAGTTTGTCGAGGAAGAACCAGACAGCTTCTCAATTTCGCAGATGCAATCGCTTTAGGAAGTCGTTTACCTGAACGATTATTCAAAGTTATGGATTTATACGAAGTGATTCAAGATCTAATTCCGATTCTGGGGATTTAGGGTTTAATTTGGGAATTGGAGATTTTAATTTGAGTTAGGGTTGGTTATTAAGCTGGTTTAATAAATCGGGTTGGGTCATGTTTAATCGGGTCGAAATCGGGTCAAAACTCGGTTTATGGTTTACTAAACTTGGTTAACGGATTGGGTAGGAAGAAAACCGCCCAAACCACCCTAAACCACGGTTTATGTGGAACTGGGTACCGAAGTATCAATTTGTGTGCAATTGGATAAAGGTAAAAGTTTCGGGGGGATTTGATACTTTTCGATACTTCCTATGGAGAAATAGATCGTCTACCCGTTATTTTAGTATACTCAATTATATCATACACAAAATTTTGTGTAATTACAATAACTGTGTGTATGTAATTGATGAAAGCTAATTTATTTTAAAATTTCATATTTATTTACTTGTTCAATATATTTTGAGTTTGATGCATAAATTGTTTTAATCAATTGGTAAATTTAAAATTTAAATCCATAACCACCACTAAAAATTAAGGATATAATACCAAAATTTAAACATTAGTCTTTATGCATCAAACTCATAACCACCACGATTCATCTCTAGACTTAAAATGCATGTTGTGGTAAAGATTTGAGACATAATCAATCAACAAAAGTTTACACTTTAGTCTTTAGAACATCTTTTAATAGTTCTTCATTCTTTTTAAATGATTCCTTAAATTCGAAGAAAGATAAAGAATTCTACTCCCCAACAGTACTTTTTTTTTGTTCAAACTAAAGAAATAGCTTCTCTTTTATCTTCAAATATTTATGTTTTTTGAAGAAAAAAAAACGAAATATCCCATTAGAAATGGTCTTACTATAATTTTGGACATTAATAATTGTATTTAAGATCGGTCCAACATTAAAGGATTGAATCATTCATAGATAAATCATATCATAAAGTCTCCATCGTTACGTGGATCCCACCATATTCGAATACTTAGTTTTCAAGAAATCTATATGAGTCATATAATATGACCAATTGATATTGAGAAAAAGCTGCAAGTAAAGTATAAAAAATACAAAACATTGACACAAACTTTTATCTAACAATTAAATTAGAGACTAGAGAGCATACTTTTAATTTGCTAATTTTACTTTAATAACTAATCAAACTTTATAGTTTTTTTGCTTTTAGACCTCCAACGGTTATTTTTTAAATTTTATTATTTTTTTGCACTGTTTCTCACCGTCGCACGACACCACACGTTTCGTCTCCTTAAGACATGGCCGAGTCACCCTCCGAGTCAATCTCTGACTCGCCAACCACAACCACTAACCTCTCTAAGCCCGTTGAATCCGCCACTGTAACTATTTCAACCCAAGATAACCACCATGCTTTTCCTGAGATCCCAATCGAGATCATCAGTGAAGAAGAAATGGCTATTATCGATGCAGCGCTTGCAGCTACGCGCTCTATTCTTCCTTCAGCTATCCGCTCCGGTTCTCCTTCACGAGTCCTCCCCGGAGGTAGCCCTAGATCTATCCGTTCAATTACTCTCTTCTCCAAAAGGAAATTCTCTGGTTGTTTAGATATCGAAGACTCGTATTTACATCGATTTAAGAGAAATCAAGCTTTAGGTGTCACGGATCTCACCGGCACTGTAAGTTGATCTCTCTCCTAATCTGTTAAAAAGAACCTAGATCACGGGATTAAGAATTAGAGAGCAGAACCTGTGACATCGATTGATCTCTATTCTTTTTGTTGGTTGGGTATAGGAATGGTGTGAAAAACAAATGGAGAATGTTCTTTGTTTTGGGAGACGAAAAGTCAGCAAAGCCATGAAACTTGGTCAGGCTCGCCATTTAGAGCTTGAAGAAGAGGTATCATAATTATGACCTTAGACTTATCAGATTCCTAAGTTAGTGGTGCCTTTTCATGGTGTCTCATCAAATCACTGTTCTGCAAATGCGCAGGTTGTTAAAAAGGTCAAAGTAAAAATTGAATCAAATGAAGATAGGTGGGCTTTGAAGCTAGCAAACTCCATTGCAGGTGTAAATCAGTTCTTGTTTGAAGGACGAACACGTGAATTACCACTGTGAGTTTCTTCTGCAGCTCTTTCACACAGAGTTTCCACCTTTTGCTAGCAGGATAATGTTTCCTAGTATACATCAAATGTTAACTTTAGTTATGCTTTCCTTTCCAAGTTATGGCGTTGCCCTCTCGTTACTTGTCCTGATTTTGCTCCAAATTTTGAAAGTTTTAGTAATCTAGCCTCTTTTATGGTCACTTAAACCTGATGTATAGTGTTATCCAATTCCTAATTGTGCAAAATGCTAATATGATCAGCGTAGGCTTAGTTGAAGGTCAATGGATTGTGGGAATTATTGATGAAGTTAGAAAGGCATCTGCAGAAGAGTCTTCAGAAACTGGCCCCATCTTGATAGATACAAAGACTCGTCGCCGTGACACACTTCCTGCTGAGCCACAGAGAAGGAATGGAAGGTAACTGCTTGTATAGTCTTTAGTTTATTCCTTGGAACTTCAGAGATAAGTCTCTAATGGCATATTGACATACTTGTTGCAGGTTTCAATTAATGCTTTACAAGCTTCTTTGGGACACTGTTGTCACAAAAGGGTTCCCAGCAGGACCCTTTTTCAACTACTTCTCTTTGGATCGCAACTTTGTTTTATCGCAAGATGTTAGAGACAGCATCACTAATGCAGGTATTCCCGCACAGGTAAACTAATCTTTGACTCTACAGAACTTGGTTTGTGATCATATCTAAAGATAATTACTCACTTCTTGCCATTTTTACTTTTGGAACAGACACTTGAAGAGATGGTAATGTACTATGAAAACACTTTTAAAGTGCTTCCAGTAGCAAATGATCAGTTACTACTAAGGTAAAAACAAGGCTGCTTAACAAAATTGAACAAATTGAGATATCTGATTATAGCAAACCTTGTAGCTGAATAAGAAACTTGGGTTCTAAACTATGATTTCAGGTACGAGTTTCAGCAGGATCAATCACTTATAGCTGAGATTAGATTTGAACATAAGCCTGAATGGGTAATGAGCAAATATAAAGAAACCATGGAGTTTTGGAGAAGTGAACGAGAAGCTCAGTACACTCCAGAAGAAGAACGTTGGAAATGTCAGTATTGCCAGTTCTCTAAGTCATGCCCTGGAAACCCTAATTTCGAATCTCCTGGTCCAAGCTCGCCATTGAAAGAGACTCCTCCTTTAGCAAGCTAAAGAGTGAAGAGGAGAGAATCAGAGAACAGTAACCAGCTAACACTTGCTAACATGAGTATCATATCCGGTTTAACTAATTTATTGTGGTTCCGGTTTAGGGTTGGTTTGGTTTGCCATTATTTGAATACTTTTTATAAGAAATGTTATTATGTTGTAACAGTATGACCACGATTTGTTATGAAAATATTTTATAGAAAATGTTACTCTTTATGTTTTTTATATACATTACAAAATTGATTATATATGTCGACATATAACTAAAAGATGATGATATATGACCTCATAATGGTGTTTGAAGATATCATTTATTTTTATTATTAGTTAAATAATAAACTTATGAATTATGAAAAAATAAACATAGTTGGTTA
Source organism: Aethionema arabicum (assembly GCA_000411095.1). NCBI lineage: Eukaryota > Viridiplantae > Streptophyta > Magnoliopsida > Brassicales > Brassicaceae > Aethionema > Aethionema arabicum. The sequence continues at coordinate 212,374 of KE150526.1, forward strand.
ATTTTGATTACAAATGTAAATGATAATTCAATGTTAATGAAGATTGTCGAAAAATTAATGTTTAAAAAATTTAAATTTTACATAATAATAAAATAACTAAGTAAATCTTGAAGTACCAAGATTATAGAGAAACAAACCCTACCGTTTCTAACAAATATTGAAATTAATTTAAATTGTCCGATGAATTAGCTGTAATTAATATAAATCTAATTGATTTGTTCTTTATAATTTTATTTTATTTTAATTTTTTTTAGTAACGACGGCTAGGGTTTTGATAGATAAGAAAGATCTGGAATCCTTTCTCCCTCATATGACTTAGTGAAATTTTCCCGATTAGAATTTACTTAAAAACCCTTCTAACATCCAAATCTTAATATTTAAAAATTTATCAACAAATCATATAATAATAACTTTGCATAACTTTACATAGTGGAAAGTCGAAACCCTAACGATTTATTAGTAGAGAAGATTTCTTTTTGTTATATTATTGCAAAAAAATAGAGAGACGGCCGCGCAAGGGGTAAATTGGTAAATTGGACCACAAAGGAAACGCGAAAACCCTAGACTTCGTACCTATAAGTAACCCTGAGGTGTGCCAATTTTAGGGTACGCTCTCATTTCGTTACCTAGCTAACTTTATCGCCGCAGGACTTCTCTCAGAAATTTTCGTCTTGCAGGTGAGAAATCTCTCTTTTGCTTGTTCTGATCTGTTTCTTCATACATGTTTCTGCACGATTATTCTGTTTAGCGTTCAAATTTCTTGAAGTCGTTTAGATTCTTCTCATAAGTGCTCTCTGGTTTGCGATGACTGCTTCATCAGTGTTTTTTATGCTGTTTTGATCGATCTATAAGTAGATCTATATCTTAACTTGAGTTTGACGAATTGGTTTTGCCAAATCCTCTACTTATAGAGTTAGCGTTTACTTTTGTATACTGTGTTTTTTGAGCTCTTATAAGATTATGTTCTAGTGATTTCGATGCGTTAAAATACGATTTGTAATAATCACGATCTGGATTTTCACTGCTCGTATTGTTAAGCTGTGTCACTAGTCTGGTTGATTATGTTCTTTGTTTTTTATGTATACTGGCTATAGTGGTTAGATCTGTGGTTATATAGTATTTAATATATGGTTGTTATGGTTTAATGGATCTGAGCTATATTTAGTTTTTGTGTCACTTTATTATGTATTCTGGTGATTATTGGTGAACATGTTTGGGATATAGTTGATTCATGGTTTTTGTGGTACTGATAGTCTGAGGTGTTTTGATTTTGGTTCTGATGTTTCTTTCAATCTATCTTGTTGATTTCAGCTATGGGTAAAGAGAAGTTTCACATCAACATTGTGGTCATTGGCCACGTCGACTCCGGAAAGTCGACCACCACTGGTCACTTGATCTACAAGCTTGGTGGTATTGACAAGCGTGTGATCGAGAGATTCGAGAAGGAGGCCGCTGAGATGAACAAAAGGTCATTCAAGTACGCATGGGTGTTGGACAAACTTAAGGCCGAGCGTGAACGTGGTATCACCATCGATATTGCTCTATGGAAGTTCGAGACCACCAAGTACTACTGCACAGTCATTGATGCTCCTGGTCATCGTGATTTCATCAAGAACATGATTACTGGTACCTCCCAGGCTGATTGCGCTGTCCTTATTATCGATTCCACCACTGGTGGTTTTGAAGCTGGTATCTCCAAGGATGGACAGACCCGTGAGCACGCTCTTCTTGCTTTCACCCTTGGTGTCAAGCAGATGATTTGCTGTTGTAACAAGGTAAAACTATCTGTCTGGTCCGTATCTTATGTCCAAATGTAATCTTTCTGTTATGCTTTGTTACTAACCATTGTTTTTTCTGTTTCTTGTTTTCAGATGGATGCCACCACCCCCAAATACTCCAAGGCTAGGTACGATGAAATCATCAAGGAGGTGTCTTCATACTTGAAGAAGGTTGGATACAACCCTGACAAAATCCCCTTCGTCCCAATCTCTGGTTTCGAGGGAGACAACATGATTGAGAGGTCCACCAACCTTGACTGGTACAAGGGACCAACCCTTCTTGAAGCTCTTGACCAGATCAACGAGCCCAAGAGGCCATCAGACAAGCCCCTCCGTCTTCCCCTTCAGGATGTCTACAAGATCGGTGGTATTGGAACGGTGCCAGTCGGACGTGTTGAGACAGGTATGCTTAAACCCGGTATGGTTGTTACCTTTGCTCCATCAGGTTTGACCACTGAGGTCAAGTCCGTTGAGATGCACCACGAGTCCCTTGTTGAAGCCCTCCCAGGTGACAACGTCGGATTCAATGTTAAGAATGTTGCTGTCAAGGATCTTAAGCGTGGTTACGTCGCTTCCAACTCCAAGGATGACCCTGCCAAGGGTGCCGCTAACTTCACCTCCCAAGTCATCATCATGAACCACCCTGGTCAAATCGGTAACGGTTACGCTCCAGTCCTTGACTGTCACACCTCTCACATCGCCGTCAAGTTTGCTGAAATCTTGACCAAGATTGACAGGCGTTCTGGTAAGGAAATCGAGAAGGAACCCAAGTTCCTTAAGAATGGTGACGCTGGTATGGTTAAGATGATTCCGACCAAGCCCATGGTTGTTGAGACTTTCTCTGAGTACCCACCACTTGGGCGTTTTGCCGTCAGAGACATGAGGCAAACGGTTGCTGTCGGAGTTATCAAGAGCGTTGACAAGAAGGACCCAACCGGAGCTAAGGTGACCAAGGCTGCAGTTAAGAAGGGAGCTAAATGAGTGTAGTCTTCACTTCGTGATGTTACTCTCGTTTCTTTACTTTTGAGACTCTTTTTCGTTTATGTCTTTTCTATTTCTCTCTCTCCTTTTTGGATATCTCTCAGACTTTATTATCGTTTTTGATTATGCAGTTTTTTTGGTGAACAATTTTACCTAAGTTTATTTTAGCAAGTCAGACTTTGTGTGACGTTTTTATCCTCTTTCTATTTTTACACATATCTCTACTATATCACTTGATGGATTAGACGTTACTTATAAAACTTGTTATAAAACCTAAGATTATATTTATTTTAATCTTTGAATGCGCAAGTTGGCCGAAATTAAAAGGCCGCGCATGTTAAACTTAGGGTCGCACAAGATGGCCTAGGTTTAACGCCTCGCAAGTTAGCCTAGTAAGACCGCGCTAGTTAGCCTATTAAGACCGCGCAAGTCAGTAAGGGTAAATCCGGCGTATGTTAGTAAGGGTAAACCAAGCGCAATTTAGTCGAGGGCTAACCTGTCCCAAGTTAGCCGGGGGTTAACCTAGCGCAAGTTAGCCGAAGGTTAACCTGACTCAAGTTAGCAGGGGGTTAATCCGGTGCAAGTTAGCAGAGGGTTAATCCGGCGCAAGTTAGGAGAGGGTTAATCCGGCGCAAGTTAGCCAAAAAATGATAAGGAAGAGAACAAAGTATAGGATAAGGCCAAAAGAAGGCAGGACATCAAATCCAAGACATGGAAAACAAAGAACGTGTTTTGCAACAACAACAACAATGAGAAACATTCAGGAATATTTTTAATGTGCTCATCCCTCTTCTCCCTGGCCAAGATTTGCAGCTAAAATTTGATCAGGTAATTAAAGCATTAAATAAAAAAAAACAGTAAAAGATTTCTAACACTTTAAGCAGCTTTAGCAGTGTGAGAAAAACTCCATGATTCTATTCCTAGATCTTGTAATAAAGCAACTAGATCTTCATCTTCTTCATTCTCTCTCATCTCTTCTAACCAAAATTTGTCTTTTTTACCCTCTGATCTCCTTTTCTTCATCCCCTTTCTTCTCTTATCATGATCCGCCATCCTTCAACACACACACATACAGAGATTAAACACAAAAAACAACTAAACAGAAAGATCTAAGAAACAAAAAAGAAAAAATTTAACAAAAGATTTTACTCTTTGGAGAGACCCAATTGCTTAGTGATCCCAGAAATGCAGAGAGGGAAGCCATAGTTGCCACTAAGAGTTGTTGACAACATTTCTTGTGTTTCAAAAATTTAAAAGAAGAAAACTGTAGATCTTTGATTCTTGGAGCTAGATCTTGAATTGGTAAAAGATTAAGGAGAAATAGTACTATGTAATAAATATATTTATATATATCTCTGTCTTTTTTTTTCCCCTTAAATATTAAAATAATTAAATATATTTTTACAAGAAAATATGGGTTGAGCTCTGTTTTGTCTTGTGGTGTGCATTTTATAATTTTGGTGAGTAGTTGGTGGTATAGACTCTACTTCTTCTTTCACCATTAAAACCCATTAATCTAACTTTAAAGAAACAAGATAAAAACTTAAAGTTATAGAATCTTTTTTATTTTTTAGAAATTGTATAATTTTTATTTTTTATTTTAAATTTTGAGTTTTTAAGTAAAAAGTATATCTACTCACTTACTTTATCTTTCGCATGAATAATAAAGACAACTCTTGTTTGGATTCTTGTCTTCTTCTTCTTTTTTTTTCATTTATTTTTATTTTTACTTTTGTTTAAGACACAGATTTTTTTTTTTGCAGAAATGTGTTGGTTTAAAGATGATTGTTACCGGTTATTGCAAAAGGATTAGATATGACATTAAATATACAGATTTAGAAATGGGTATTAATAAATATGAAAGTTGGGACCAATCTCTTGAGTGGTTTACATGAAAGTAGAGTGTCATTTGATCAACTTGATGATCATAAAGAGATTTTTGTGGTTAATTCTATTAATGAGATTTATTGAGTTTTGGTTTGGGTACTAAAAATATTTCTCATAGTTCTGTAATTTTGAAGATAGATTTTTGAAGATTAAAATGAAGAATATTATTGAAAATATATTCTTCATTTTAGTTTTCAACTTTGATTTTTTTTTCTTCATATTTTAAAGAAAATTTATAAAATTATCATTAGAGATGGTTTAACACAATTCTGATTTTTTTAGTTTGCCGTTTTATATTTGAGTAATTAAAATATATTAGTGTTTTAATGATTTTTTCCCCCTAATTTTAATTAACTTCTTATTTGATAAAAACTTAAAATCATTGATTATAAACCGGTTTACATACGTACAAAATCTATAATATATAAATCTTTGTAACAATGAATAAAGATACGACTTTGGTATAGTAGATAATGAAAGCATTCAAATAAACGTCCAACTATGTCGGTGCACGTGAGCACACAGGAATTTAACCCGGGAGTATTGACGTCATTAAACCGGAATTTATAATCGGCGACGAGTCCGGTTACACTTCATTTGTTTCCGTTTTGGTCTTGGAGAATCGACCATATCGGTCTGGTTTGTTACTGCATTTCGTGGGAACGAGCAAGTCGGCGTTTTTTTAAACCTGTGGAACCCTACTTTCGAATCCTTCGCTAGTTAATAAGCTTCCATATGTTCTGATTCAGTAACCGATCTCTGGGTTTGTATTTCCGTTTTAATCAATTAATTTCTCATCGATTTCTCTTTGGAAGTCGAAGGGTTTTTGTTTACTGCAATTCATCATGTTCTGAGTAAATTTTGTTTTTGTTGTTATGTTGCTCAGACCGGCTGCTGTATGCTGTAAAATTTCCAGTTCACTAGTTGTTAGGGTTTACGTTCGTGTGTTTTGAATTGAGCGGGATTTTCGTTGTATTGGTTCAAGACATGGATTTGGAGGCTAGTTGTAAGGTATTGGTTGGAAGATTCGTGCGTCGTATTATTTGAATGCGTGTGCTTTATCTGTGTTCATTTGAAGTTGTGATGATAGATGGTTCTATTTGTGTTATTGTCTGATTATTCATTAATGTAAAGAAATAAACAAAAGTGCTAGAGCTTAGTATTGGAAGTCATGGGAATGGTAGTCTCTACTAATTGAGAATGCGAAGCATGGAATTGTTTTGTTGTATGTCTTAGCTAGTTGATTTTTGTCAGTGGATTGATCTTGCTTTTGTTGGGTTCAAAGTTTAGTGGGATGTCTTTGCAGAACACACTTGCATCTTTTCGGATAAAAGAGCTCAAGGATGTGCTGACTCAGTTAGGACTTCCAAAACAGGGAAATAAGCAGGTTAAAATCTTCCTCCTATTCTTGCACTTGTTATAAGTATGATTCTGATTTTGTAAGTGATTCTCAGCACAGACTATGATATTTGGATAACTATGATTGAACCTTTGAAGATGAATATTGTAGCAGTTGCTAATACAAGTCTTCGACATAGAATTCTCAAAGAGTGTTTCATTTGAAAATAGCCGATTTATTTTCTCTAGTTTATGTTGGCTAGATACGCTTTGTAGTCTTTTGTGGTTCATTTGAAACCTTTGACAAAGAGTGTTTCATTTTAAATTTGCTTTTGCAGGACCTTGTCGACCGGATCTTGACCATTCTTTCTGATCAACAAGGTTCATTGAGACACTTTCCTTTGTTAGTTCACGCCTTTGTGTACTCAAAGGAAAAATATTGTGTACTTCTCTTCCATGTTTTGATAAGCTCTGAAAACGCTTAATGACAGATGCGAAGTTATGGTCTACAAAGAATGCAGTGGGGAGGGAAGCAGTTGCCAAACTAGTGGACGATACCTATAGGTAAGTGTTTAATATAGATTTCTTATGGGATTCCATGCTTTTTCTGTGTAAATTTTTTATCACAGTGTTTTTTTTTGTGGTACATAGGAAAATGCTACGATGTGGGGCAAATGATTTAGCATCAAAGGAGCAAGTTAGTTCAGAAACCAGTAGTCTGAAAATTAAGGGGGAACCTGAAGATTATTTTCCACCAGATATTAACGTAAGGTGTATTTGTGGAAGCTCACGAGAGACAGACTCAATCATACAGGTAGTTTGATACAACTCTTAGTAAATTGTGCTGATGACATTTTGTTGACTTAACAAGTGAAGATTAGCGATATCTTCTGGTCTTTAACTACTTTTTCTGTCAAGTTCAGTGTGAGGATCCAAGATGCCATGTTTGGGAGCATGTTGGATGTGTTGTTGTCCCAGAGAATCCCACGGATGGAATTCCACTGCTTCCTAAACCATTTTACTGCGAAATATGCCGACTTATCCGAGCTGACCCGTAAGCTTTTCAAGGATTTAAATTTATTGTCTGAGCTTAACATTTTGTGATTAAGGTTTCCATCTGCACTTACCCCCCTGTTAGAACTCGGAAAACTTTGTTTGCTATTTTCATGCTAACCGCTTCGATTATCCCTTACTAATTATTTTTAGTTTTCCTACATCCCTGTGCAGATTTTGGCTTACAATGGGGCATCCCTTGTTTCCAGTGAGGTTGACTGCTACGGCAATTCCAACTGACGGGTAAGAATTTCACATTTTCTTTGTTGTTGTTGTTTTAGACTTTTGTCCTATTAATGCCTATTCAAAGTTACATTTGGTAGCATTGTTATGTTTGGAAATCTAAAGCACCCCAGTGAGCTATTCTTGATAAACCATTTGGCGACATTCACATAGTTCTTTCCTGAGCACGCCCTTTTGTCTTTAATAAAGCGTTCACTAATGGTGGGATAGAGTCTCGATCAAGGACTAGTCAAGCCACTCTTTAATTGGGGACTGAAACAAGAAATTTGTTTAGTATTTAGATAAATGCAATCACAGTTGTTTTCTAGCTAGATGCACTGCACCTATTAAAGGAAAATCTTTACTGGTGTTTGTTCTTATACTCCTATCCAAAACTTTCCAGTACAAACCCAATGCAGACTGTTGAGCGAACATTCCAAATAACCAGGGCAGGCAAGGACTTACTGGTGAAACAAGATTACGATGTTCAGGTTTGATTTTTTGGAAGAGGTTAAATATGTGAAGCTATATCTTTTTATCTGCTTTCTTACTGGTTGCTCTATTTTGTTTAGGCTTGGTGTATGCTCTTGAACGATAAAGTTCTGTTTAGGCTGCAGTGGCCTCAGTATGCTGATCTGCAGGTCAATGGTACGACAGTGACATCTTCAAGAGTTTTTGTCTGATATCAACATTTCCCTAGAAACATGAGGGATAGGGTTTCTTGAAGATTACCATAAACCATGTGTTTGAATAGGCATCAAATGTTTCTGTCGCATTATCTGTGTCTCATAACTTATCTGTTTCTTTGATCTTACTCTTTATAACCACTTTATGTATCATGAGATGGGATGCCTGATATACACACTATAATTTTATAGGTCTACCTGTTCGGGCAATCAATCGATCTGGATCACAGCTTTTGGGGGCCAACGGTCGTGACGATGGAGCTATTGTGTGTGTTTTCATCCTCTTTCAGTAGTAACCGCTTAGCCTGAATATAGGAATCAATCTCTCGTGCATTGAAAGTCTTGCAATCAATGGTCTAATGTGCTACCACCACTTTTTACTGTTTGACAGATCACACACTGTATTAAGGATGGTGTTAACAATATATCCTTAAGTGGATGTGATGCTCGCATTTTCTGTTTTGGGGTTAGACTTGTGAGGCGCAGGACTCTGCAACAGGTACTGGTCAGATATTGCATGAGAAACATTTAAAAGACTTGGTCTAGGGAAGCAGTATAACTTGGTCTTTGAAATTTCTAAAAGGAAAAGTACTGACATCTCAAGAAAGTAGTCTGTTTTAGTTATTCTATGGCTATAGTTAACTTTTACCTTTCCACCGCCCTATAGGTTGTGAAATGTTTGTCTGGTTTCAAATTTTTAGATTCCTATTCTTTCTTCGTCTCTGTCTCTCAGATATGTCAGTGAACCTGGTCTTGTATAATACGTGGTGTACAAGATGATGCTTCATTGGAATACAGTTGTTTACCTATGTGTAGGATGCTCTTGTACTCCAACAATTTGTTTCCTTTTTTCTCTATATTCTTTACTATTGTTAGTGTCAATGCTTAGGCATTCAGTTAGTGTTTTAAATATGTCCAAGTTCCCTACATAGTTACTCATTTTTGCTTCTAGGTTCGAAATATGATTCCAGAAGAGAGTAAAGGGGAGCCTCTTGAAGAAGCTATTGCGCGTGTACGCCGATGCATTGGAGGTGGGGCTGGTGATGATAACCCTGATAGTGATAGTGACATTGAAGTTGTTGCAGATTTTTTTGGTGTCAATCTCCGGTGTCCTGTAAGTCATTAGTAGCTTGTAGCAAAGTTTTTATACATGATTGCAGTCATATATTATGGTTACCTTTCGTGTGGCCATTTGATGTTGTACATGTGTACATTTCTTGTAGACTGAATTTTTAATCTTCGCTGTTGTGTCACTAGGTGAGTGGTTCTAGGATGAAAGTTGCTGGAAGATTTTTACCTTGTGTGCACATGGGTTGTTTTGACCTTGAGGTGTTTGTAGAGATGAATCAACGCTCCAGAAAGGCAGGATTCTATCCTAGTGTAGATAGTTGGCTTGGTCCCCTTATTTTCTGACTTCATTTGTTTTGTGGTTTGTCTACCTACAGTGGCAGTGCCCTATCTGTCTGAAGAACTACTCAGTGGAGGATATAATTGTGGATCCGTATTTTAACCGTATCACATCTAAGGTAAACTTGTGCGAATACTAGACTTTTGGATATCTCTATTTATGCTTTTATTCATTTCGTACGATTAAAGGCTTTTGTTGGCTTCCTGCAAGATAGATGAAGCATTGTGATGAAGAGGTGAATGAAATTGAAGTGAAGCCTTGTGGTTCTTGGCGTGTAAAGTTCAAATTTGAGCGTGAGCGTAGGGATTTGCAGGAACTCTCATTGTGGCACGCACCTGATGGTAGTCTTTTCCCGTCTGTTTGTGAGACAAAACCGAAGATGGATATGTTAAATCCAGTGAAACAAGAAGGTTTTTCTGATGTCCCGTCCCCGCTGAAACTTGGAATAAAAAAGAATCGAAATGGTATTTGGGAAGTTAGCAAACCGAATACAAATGGATTGTCTTCCAGTAACAGACAAAAAAACGTTGGGTATGAGGCACAAAATACTATTCCAATGAGTAGTAGTGCGACTGGAAGTAGCAGGGATGGTGATGACTCAAGCGTAAACCAGGACACGGTTAGAACTTTTGAATCTGGAACACCCGGGATTGAACTTGATTCCATCTCCATGAATGTTGGTTCAGGTCATAATATTCCTGATAGAAACCAGCCTGCAGTTAGCAGAAATAGTGAAGTCATCTATCTAAGTGATTCTGATGATGAAGAAGATGAAGTAATAATCACTGGCGGAACTAATGCTGCACCCATTTGGTCGTTTCCTTCTCCAGCCCCAGAAAGCACTGGATTCCAACAACTTGCATCTGATGCTGATGCTGATGTTTCAGAGGGTTTAGTTCGTTTGCGTCATGGTCAACTAAACTCCGCCCCTGGCATGAACGGTGGTTACACGATGGCTCCCGAGGCCTCCATGGCATCTGTTCATGTTGATCCAGACACAGATGGACGATCAGAAGCAATAGCAAACGATGGCTTAATTGATAATCCTTTGGCATTTGGTAGAGACGATCCCTCACTTCAAATATTTTTGCCCACAAAATCAAGTGCCACTGCTCAGCCTGATCTCAGAATCCAATCTAATACCTCAAATGGTATCCGTCGTGATGATTGGATGTCACTTAGGCTAGGCGATAGTACCTATGGGAATCACAGAGAATCTGTCCCTGCAAATATGCGGACAAGCCAACAGAAGTCTTCAAGAGAAGAAGATGTGTTAGATACTTTGACTGAGACTGGTTCGTTCCTTGACTGAGACTGATTATGTTTTCCTGAACATCAAGAGACCCATAAAGCAGAGTATTGCGTTACATTTTGGTTCACTTACTAACTAGCTACTGGTCTCTTGTAAACAACTGAACGAGACAGATCTGTTTTGCTTAAATGTTTTCTGTTGTCATTAACGATGTTTCCTTGTATATATAATTGCTTGTAGCTCATGGTAATGTGTACTAACTGTTACTGCTTTGCAGCTTCATTGCTTCTGGGTTTGAATGACAGTAAACAAGAGAAGGCAAAAAAGGCAAAAATCAGATGATCCTCGGCGAAAACGTTCTGTAAGACCTCGACTGTTCCTCTCAACTGATTCAGATTCTAAGTGATGAATCTTTCCCCAACGTATCTACTCTTCCTGTATTGTTCATCTGATGAGATGATTTAGTGTTCCTTCTATATTTCTTTATATGCATAGAACAATCAATAGGATCATCAGAATCAGACAAAGATGCTGGAATCTACCAAAACTTGCTTGATTCTCTGAGGCAAGAATCCAACCGTTGTTGAACTTTCTTTTGTGATGTTTCCAGACTTGTCTGCAACAATGCAGGATCTATTTTGCAAAGCAAAGAAAGTGTAGATTGGTTAAGTTATTGATAGGCTAGGGAAGCATTGCACAGGTAGTTCTGGTTTTACTTGTGATTGCTATAGTAGTGTAAAGTTGGTCTCCAAATTTTGATCTCATCTATTCTTATATTAGATAGTTTTTTTAGCTAATGTCACAAAAATACAAATATATGAGAAACATCCAAATTTATTATTTATTTGAAGTATCACAAGTGTAGTGTACCAAAGTATTAATGATATTATTAGACTTGGTTTTAATTTGATCATAAAAATATTTGAAGATTAATAAAGTAATTTTTTTTTATATATAGGTTTTAATTACAATATTAACGATTAGATTTGAAAGATTTTGTTCTATTTAGGGTTTTCTACAGCTGTGGTTTCTTTAAAGTTAGAAAATAAAAAATTACTTTAGTATAAAAAAATTTATTGAATATGACAATAATACAAAGAAAAATGAAACAACACTCCCTAAAAAGAAATCTATAAATAGAATTAAATCAAACTAATTAAAATCATCAAATAAAAGAATTTAAATTTGTTCGTCAATATTTTATTTTTTATACTTTGGAATTTTATTTTTTCTTCCCTATTTTATATTTAACGAATTTTTAAATTAAATGAAAATATAGATTTTGTTACCGATTTAAATGTTCTATTCAAAGCTACAAAGGCAATAGATAGATACAATCAATATATTGAAAAGTCAAAACTAAAATTTTAAAGTCAATCAAAACTCGGAACGACATTGTGGTGAGAGAGAAGAGACGTTAATTGTGGCGGTGCACGTGAGCACACAGGAACTTAACCCGGACGTATGCCCCGTCACTAAACCGGATTGGATTATCGGCGACGAGTCCGGTTACCCTTCTTTTGTTCTCGTCTCGGAGGATCCTTTTTCCTGTCTGGGTGGTTGGTGTCTTTTCGAGGGAGCAATCCAATCGGCGTTTTTTTAACCTATGGAACCCTAATTTCCAATCCTTATTGGTTTATCAGTTTCCTTATGTATTGATACGCAGTTTCCGATCTCTGGTTTTGTGTGTTTCCGTTTAATTCAAGACATTTTTCTTTGGAAGCTCAAGGGTTTTTCTTTACGGCAATTCAATGCGCTTTGAGCAATATTCTTTTGGTTTGTTTCGTAGTTTTTAGATCGGCTGATGTAGGGTGTCTGTATGGTGTAAATTATCCGGCTTTTTTACTAATTGTTGGGGTGGTTTACGTTCGCGTGTTTTGAATTGAGCCTGCTTCTCGTTGTCTGGGTTGAAGACATGGATTTGGAAGCTAGTTGTAAGGTATTGGCTGGAAGATCTGTGCTTTTGGATATTGAATTATATAAACGCGTGTGTATTGATTTTGTAGTTGTGATGATGGTTCGATTCTCTAGTTCGTTTTATCGTGAATGAAAAGATATGCTCTAGCTCATAGGGATCGTTACTTCTATTTGTAGTATTGATTGCGTATTCATTGATATAAGATGCTAAACAGATGTTATCCCTTAGTATTGGAAGTCATGGGAAGGGAGCAAAGAAGCATGGGAGCAAACAAGTTCTTTGTTGATTTAGGGTAGTAGATTTTATCTTGTTTCAGTTAGGCTTAAAGTTTAGTTTGATTCTTTGCAGGATAAACTTACACATTTTCGGATAAAAGAGCTCAAGGATGTCCTTACACAGCTGGGACTTTCAAAACAGGGAAAGAAGCAGGTAAAAGCCTATCTTTCAATCGTGAGCTTGTTAATTTTGGTAGTCAGATAATTATATCCCATGACATGTTTTCTTTGATACTTTTTCATTAGTATTGTAGCGGTATCTGTTTCATTTGCTAATATCAGTCTTAGACTTAAACCGCACAACTAATGTTCTCTGTTTCATTTGAAAGTTATCAACTATATTGTGTTGGTAAATATGCTTTAGGTATCAGATATGTTTCATAAGAGTAGTGCTAAATACTCCGAACTCCAACTTGACTTGTTGCCATTCTGACACATGGCATTTTTTTTCTTTTTGAATTTGCTTATGCAGGATCTTGTCGACCGGATTTTGACCATTCTCTCCGATGAACAAGGTTAATTGAAGCACTTCCCTTTGTTTATTCACGCATGAGTGTATGCAAAGAAAAAAATTAAGTGCTAGCTCTGTCATCTTCTAATAAACTATCTTCATTGCTGGCTGACAGCTGCAAAGTTGTGGTCTAAAAAGAATGCAGTGGCGAGGGAAGAAGTTGCAAAACTAGTTGACGATACGTATAGGTGAATGCATGTTTTTTTCACATAGCTATTTCTGTGTGCTTCTTTTTATCACAATGTTTTTTTTTTTGCTTTTCATAGGAAAATGCAAGTATCTGGAGCAAGTGATTTAGCATCAAAAGGACAAGCTAGTTCTGATATCAGTAATCTAAAAGTAAAGGGGGAACCTGAAGATCCCTTTCATCCAGAAATTAAAGTTCGGTGTGTTTGTGGAAGCTCACTAGAGACAGACTCAATGATACAGGTAATCTGGGTCAAACTCTTCGTGTCTCTTATATCTGAGGTGGAAGAGAGTATCTATTACTGTATTATGGCTGATAACTTGATGGGGCTTTGGTTGATTCTACTAGTGAAGTTTGGTAATTCGTGTAAGTTTTAATTTTATCTTTGTTAACTTCAGTGCGAGGATCCAAGATGCCATGTTTGGCAGCATGTTGGCTGTGTGATTGTTCCAGAGAAGCCTATGGATAGAACTCCTCTGGTTCCTGAATCATTTTTTTGCGAAATCTGCCGTCTTACCCGAGCTGACCCGTAAGTTTCAAATTGATTTTATACTTATTGTCTGAGATTGAATTTGTGATTGATTTTCCATCTGTTTTTCTTCCTTGCTGCATGTATATTCTCTTCTGTTAGAATATGAAAAGAAAGACTTTGAAATTCGATCTGCTTTCCATTTTAGTTGCTTTCTCTCCTTGCTTTTTGACTATTGTTCTGCTTTAAGTATTGTTTTCAAAGTAATTTCGTATTGTTTTTGTATTTTAGTTTTTATTTTCTTGTATCACTGTATAGTTATCCATTCTCGTCTACGTGGTCTTCCCTGTGCAGGTTTTGGCTTACAATGGGACATCCCTTGTTTCCAGTGAGGTTGATTACTACGACCATCCCAACTGATGGGTAAGAATTTATATTTTCTTTGTTGTCATTTTGAAACTTGCACTTTCATGTCATTCTTTAGAATTTCAATTATTAGCGTTTACGTTTTTGGGAATCTGAAGCACCTCAGTGGGCTACTCTAGATGATAATGGTAGACACCAACTCACTCGCATACCTGGGGGATGACGTGGGTGAATTAGAATTAGGATACTTCTAGAAGATTTAGTATGATATGTAGTAGAATATATAGGTGGTAAAATATATGATCTCCCTTATTTTCCATAGGGGTTTGCCGGTTTGTAGCCTGTAAAATCTTGTTCGATAAGATTATCAGTGTACTGATCAAGAAGGAGATTTTGGTTCTCTTGAAGTAATGATCTGGGAGATTTGTCAGTCTTTCAAAGCCTCAACCATACCTTAGGTTTCATCAATTGTTATCAGAGTTGCGATCCTGGCTGCAAAAAGAACAATGGCGTTGACACAAATTTATCTAGAAACCATATCCACATACACAAGCGTAGGAGAGGTGATGAGAGCCATGGCACAGCTTATCAACCAAATGCCCTTTTTGTAGCAAAGAGAATATGTGTGGCTCATGGGAAGGTAGATGAGAACCCTAGAGGCAAGATTCTCATACCAGAACTGGAAATGAACAGAGTTTCCTTCTAAAGAGTCCCTTAACTAGAGAGGAAGAAGGATTTGTCTTGGTAGAAGAAGTTGAACCAAGTAGAACAGACATGTCTTATGGTTTAATTCAAAGGCATACTGAACTCTTACAGCTGGAACTATCAGATGATGTAAGAGTCAGAAACACAGAAGCACGGTAACTATTCTGTAAGCAGCTGATTCTCTTAATCAAAGCTCACATAGACAGAAGTCGAGGATGGATAAGGGGTGCTGCAATAAGATCAAGGACATGGAGGAAAATATAGTGTATCAAGCTGAAGAAGAATGAAATTCATTCCATGAGGTTAAAACTTGAGCCCTGGAACTCATTTCAGAGTCAAAAGCCATAATTTAAAGAAAATCTGCAAAGGTTTTAAATCCAGAAAAAATGGTCGTCATGCATGAAGTTTAGGACTGGATAACGAAGTAGGATACAGTATCTTGGGCAGTGATTATCACAGATTTGCAACCTCCTTGTGGTGACTTCACATTGGAGCTTGTCTTGAAGAGAAAGATGTATCAAAAGCGGGGATATATGAGTTCTATAAGAACGTTGGTACCACGGTTTATCCTGCTCATGAACATGTTAACAGCAAGTTGAACAAGACTGTGGCGAGAAGTTTAATAATTGGTGTAGTTAGGGTGTAGTGCCTGGCTTGATGAGACCGACGAATCTCCTAATTTTGTTACTTTGATCTACTTTTAGATCAGAACACTCGATAAGTATTATATTAGATCTTCAAGAAATATTCAATTCTAATTCCCCACGCCATTCTTTTAGTGAGTTATGGTCTATCTCCTCCCACACTTTTTCTTGTCCTCAAGGTGAAGCTTAATAAATGGGTGGGAATAATGCAGCAAACATTGTTACTCGTTGAAGTTTGTTCTAATTCTCTGACTCAAAACTTTCCAGTACAAACCCATTGCAGAGTATCGAGAGAACATTTCACATCCCAAGGGCAGACAAGGACTTATTGGCGAAACAAGAGTATGATGTTCAGGTTGGATTTCTTTTTGAGCAAATTAAATATCTAAAGCTGTATCCACTTGTGTGATTTCTAAATGGAAGTTCAATGCTGTTTAGGCTTGGTGTATGCTATTCAACGACAAAGTTCTATTTAGGATGCAGTGGCCTCAATATGCTGATCTACAAGTCAACGGTATGGCATCGACATCTTTTAAGAGTTTTGGCCTCTTATGAGCATTTACTTAGAAACATGAGAAATAGGGTTCTCCTGCATATAATCATGAAATCTTGTGTTAGAATAGGCATTAGGGTTCTCCTGCATATAATCACAAAATCTTGTGTTAGACTAGGCATTGAGTCCTATGTCACATTCACAGTGTGCCTTAATTTTTCTGTTTTTTTGTTATTTCTCATGTGGATTCATGATATATACGTTATCATTCCATAGGTGTACCTGTTCGTGCAATAAACCGTCCTGGGTCACAGCTTTTGGGTGCAAATGGCCGCGACGATGGACCTATTGTATGTTTTTTATCCTTTTTTTAGTAGTAACCCTTTTACCTGAATATAGAGTTCATTCTCTCGTGCATTAAAGTCTTCCAATCAAAGGTGTAATTTGGTGCCATCACTTTCTACTGTTTTGGCAGATCACACATTGTATTAGGGATGGCGTTAACAAGATATCCTTAGGTGGATGTGATGCTCGCAGTTTTTGTTTTGGGGTTAGACTTGTGAAGCGCAGGACTCTACAACAGGTATTGATCAGATATTGCATGAGAAAATTTTAAGAAATGGTTAGCCGGTCTAAGACAGCAATAAAGACATGAATGCTAACAAAGAAATACTCGATCTTCTGAATTGCTGATAATAGTAACCAAATTGGCATCCCAAGGAAACAATTGAATGCTTAGGAATTTAGTTATTGTGCTTTAATGATTTTCAGATGCCCTATATATTTACTCATTTTGTGACCAGGTTCTAAATATGATTCCAGAAGAGGCTAAAGGGGAGCCTTTTGAAGATGCTCTTGCGCGTGTACGCCGATGCATCGGAGGTGGGGCTGGAGGTGATGACGCTGACAGTGATAGTGATATTGAAGTTGTTGCAGATTGTTTTGGTGTCAATCTCCGGTGCCCTGTAAGTCATTAACTTTTAGCAAAATTTGTGTACACTATTGCAGTCTCGTATATTATGCTTACCTTCCATATGACCATTTGATGTTGCGGGTAAATTTTCTTGCTTACTGAATTTAGCTTTCTCTGCTTGTGGCTTTAGATGAGCGGTTCTAGGATGAAAGTTGCGGGGAGGTTTTCACCCTGTGTACATATGGGCTGTTTTGACCTTGAGGTGTTTGTGGAGTTGAATCAACGTTCCAGAAAGGCAGGTCTCCTATCCTAGTAGATACATAGTTTTTCTTCTTGTTTACTGATTTTTTTTTGTTTTATGGCTTGCTTACCTGCAGTGGCAGTGCCCTATTTGTCTGAAGAACTACTCAGTGGAGCAAATAATCGTTGACCCTTATTTTAACCGTATCACATCTAAGGTATACTTGTGCGAACACAATAATTCTTGGATCTTGTCGCTCTGCATTTATTCATTTAGCAGATTATGATGTTTGCTGTCTTCCTGCACGATAGATGAAACATTGTGATGAAGAGGTGACTGAAATTGAAGTGAAGCCTGATGGTTCTTGGCGTGTGAAGTTCAAAAGTGAGAGTGAGCGTAGGGAATTGGGGGATCTATCACAGTGGCATGTACCTGATGGAACTCTCTTTCCCTCGGCTGATGAGATCAAATCGAAGATGGAAATGTTAATTCCTGTTAAACAAGAAGGTTTCTCAGATGGCCCAGCCCCTTTGAAACTTGGAATAAGGAAGAATCGCAATGGCATTTGGGAAGTTAGCAAACCTAATATTAATGGATTATCTTCCAAAAGACAAGAAAATGTTGGATATCATGAGCAGAATATCATACCAATGAGTAGTAGTGGTACTGGAAGTGGTAGGGATGGTGATGATCCAAGCGTAAACCAGGACCAGGACGCTGTTGGAGCCTTTGACTTTGGAACCAACGGGACTGAACTCGATTCCATTTCTATGAACGTCGATTCAGGTTTTAACTTTCCTGATAGAAACGCACCGGCTGTGAGTAGAAATAATGAAGTCATCGTTCTAAGTGATTCGGATGAAGAAAATGATGTAGTTATCACTCCGGGTCCTGAATTTAGTGGCAGTCGAGCAGATGGCGGCATAAACTTTCCACTGCACCCTCCTGTAATCATTAACTCGTTTAACGATGATCCACACACCATGGTTGGGGGCAGTTCACGCTTAGGTCTTTTCAACGATGATGATGACGAATTCGATACACCCCTCTGGTCTTTTCCTTCTGAAACCCCGGAAGGTTCTGGATTCCAGTTATTTGCACCTGATGCTGATGTTTCACAGGGTTTGGTTGGGTTGCATCATGGCTCACTAAACTGTGCCCCTGAAATAAATGGGGGTTACTCCATAGCTCCTGAGACATCGGGAGCATCTGTTCCTACGCTTCCTGGCTCATCTGGACGATCTGAAGCAGTTGCAAACGATGGCTTAGTAGACAATCCTTTGGCATTTGGTAGAGACGATCCCTCACTTCAAATATTTTTACCAACAAAACCAGATGCTTCAGCTCAGTCGGGTTTTAAAAACCAAGCTGATATGTCCAATGGTATCCGCAGTGATGACTGGATCTCGCTTAGGCTAGGCGATAGTGCCTGCGGGAATCACGAAGACCCTGTACCTGCAAACGGGATTAACTCAAACCACCAGATTCCTACAAGGGAGGAGGGTGCATTGGATACTTTGACAGAGACTGGTTCGTTCCCTGACTGAGACTATGCATCCTATCTATAAACATCAAAGGACCTATAATACCGTTCCTGGTCATAATGTTGCATTGCATTTTCCTTTATTTGTTAGCTAGCTGCTGGTCTTGTAGACAAGACAGAGATCTTTTAGTTAAATTTTGTTTCCCTTTCAGCTTCTGACTGTTACTGTGTTACTTGCAGCTTCGTTACTTCTTGGTATGAATGACAGCAATAGACAAGAGAAGACAAAAAGGCAAAGATCAGAGAATCCATTCTCATTTCCTCGGCAGAAGCGTTCTGTAAGACCTCGGCTGTTCCTCTCAATTGATTCAGATTCCGAATAACGATCTTAGCCCCAACGTATCTATGCTTCTTCCTGTTTTGTTCTCTAATGGGAATGATTTGGTGTTCCTTTAAATTCTTAACACTATGCACAGAGCAAGAGTCAGACCGCACACTGGAGTTGCTTGATCTGATCCCAAGGCAAGAAAGCTGGTTATTTAAACTCTCTTCACCGCTTATTAATGGTAATAATATCATTTCAGAATCCTGCCATTTTCTGCAACACTGCAGGATGTATTTTGCCAAGAAAGCAAAGGCTGGTTAAGTTATTGATAGGAGGAGACTGTGGCATAAATGGGTTCTGGTTTTTATTGGTGATTTTGTATACTCAGATAGGATTTTTTTTTGTATTGTGGAGACACACTGATAAGTTAACCGGAAGCTGTTCCCGGCAGTGATAAGAGAAGAGTGAGCTTTAGAGAGAAGTAGTTTTGTAAATTTGGGGATCTGATTATTGTTTCTTTATTATAAAAGTAAGCTCTTCTCTTTTCTTCCTTTACTCTTCATTGGTCTATTAAGGCATGTTTAATTCGGGTTAAAACCAGCGGGTCGGTGTGGCCTGGTTTTGAAAAACAGTGGATTTAGGTTTTGATATTAGGTCGGATTGTGTCAGATATAAATATTTGCGGGTTTTACTAGTTTTGGGCCGAGTTGGGATGGACTAGTCCATGAGATTTAAATAATTTGGTTTTTTTAATTTTTTAAAATAACTTCTTTTTCTCTTAATTTGGATAAAAAAATATTTTATTTTTCTTTTTATTTAAATATTTTATTTATTATTTAGATTGAATTGAAATATTTTAACGTTAACTTTAAAATTTAAATATATTTTATAAAATATTTGTTCTTAAATTTTTAAGTTAATTTTAAGGTCGAAATAAAGTAGTCTAGTTGATTAATGGTTTATTTTTTTATTTTATGATCCCTAGGATTTTAAATTTTCTGAGTGACCGAATATTACATTTAATTTCTGTTTCAGTTAATGAGACCAACTTGAGACTCATAGAATTAATGAAACTCGGTTTGTGGTCCATAGATGTCAAAAAAAAAAAAAAAATCTAAGTCTAATTTGAATAAATATTGTTTTTAAGAAAAGAGTAATTTATATGGAAATTGTTCGTGATAAAATTGTTAAGCATATATGGTATATAAATCAACGTGGTTCGAGTTATTCTTATTAAGCATTTGTTTCGTAAAATAAAACAACACATTTTTTTTAGAATTTAATAATAATTTTTCTATTTATAAATAATAATTTGAATACGGATTGTTTTTAAGAAAAGAGTAATTTATATGGAAATTGTTCGTGATAAAATTGTTAAGCATATATGGTATATAAATCAACGTGGTTCGAGTTATTCTTATTAAGCATTTGTTTCGTAAAATAAAACAACACATTTTTTTTAGAATTTAATAATAATTTTTCTATTTATAAATAATAATTTGAATACGGAT
>KE150526.1:233040-246693 GCA_000411095.1 Aethionema arabicum
AAATAAAACAACACATTTTTTTTAGTATTTAATAATAATTTTTCTATTTATAAATAATATATATTTTAATATGTTTTATTCATCCGAGTTCGTTTTTATTCATTACAAAAAAGTTACTATATAACTTAATTATTTATTCATTTTGATGATTCATTTTTTTTCGTTTTGGTCATCTAAGGTGCAACTGGATTGCAGTTATCATGAACAAAAAAACTGAAAATATGATGAATGTCAAATTCTCTGACATCCAGAATTTAAATTCTCCAAGCGATGGAATATTTCATTTAATTTATGTTTCAGCTAAAGAGACTGGCTTATGACTCATAAAATTAATGAAACCTGGCGTGTGGTCCATATATGCCAAAAAACAAATAATTATAAGTTTAATTCGAATAAAATTGTTTTTGAGAAAAAAATAATTTATATGGAAACTGCTCTTGGTCAAATTGTTGAGCATATATGGTATATAAATCAACGTGGTTCGAGTTATTCTTATTAAGCATTTGTTTCGTAAAATAAAACAGCACAATTTTTCTTAGTATTTAATAATAGTATATGTTAAAACAAGTTTTACAAAATATTTTTCTTAAAATATTTAATATATTTTATTCATCCGAATTTGACTTTATTCATTACAAAAAAGTTACTATTTAACTTCATTATTTATTCGTTTTAATCATTCATTTTCTTTATTTTATTCATCTAAGATGTAATTAGATTATAAAGAAAAAAAAACTGAAAATTATGATGGATGTCAAATCCCATAATTTTTTCACCAATTAAAGTTTGAAAAAACAACTGAATGGTTATTCTAGTTAGTCATATTAATTTAGCTAAATTCTTTATAAAAAATTTAATTAGTTATTTTTTGTAAGAAAAATAATTTTATATATTAGAATAATATATATGTGTAAATATATATATATATGTTCGTTGGTAATATAAGTATTAAAAGATCAAACTGTATATGTTTTTAATATAAAATTTACTTTTATTTTTTTTTTAATTTTAAATATCGATTTGTTAATTACCATTCATGTTACATATTTATTTGTCTATAATTATTCATTTTATCTATTTTAATCATCTAAATCTAAAATTTCTGATCGATTTTTGTTTACTTCATTTTGTTCAGTTTATCCATTTTAGCGATAACGAGTTAGACCCTAAAATTAACTTTCCCGTTCATTTTTTCCGTTTATTTTGTAAGTTTATCTATTTTAGCTGTCACGAGTTAGATCCTAAAATTAACTTTTCCGTTCATTTTCTCGAGTGTATCCATTTTAGCGATCACGAGTTAGACCCTAAAACTAACTTACCCGTTCATTTTTTCCGTTTATTTTTTCGAGTTTATTTATTTTAGTGATCACTAGTTGGAGTCTTAGTTATGGATACTTATTAAGTATTTTTCAATTAAAATGGCATATTTTTTCCCATTTTTTCCCATTTTCAATTAAAATGGCATAAAAAGATTGAAAAATGACATTTCCTATATTGTGAAGAGATATTCTACTTTTGTATTTTTGTTATCATGTGAACAACAAGATAGACACTAATACACATATATATTGATTACCTGTAAAATCTGAATTAAATCTAAGAAACAAAATTGTAATATCTTAATTTTTAAAACAAAATTTCAACATCCACATATCTACCTATATATATATATATATTATTTTTATAAAATAAACGCATAAAAATATCTCACACATAATAAAAACCACATCTTTTTCAAAGATTTTGATACATTGTACAAATAAACTTATAATATTACATCCAAAAATAATATAAATTTCATACCTTATATTGATTAACCACACATATTAAGCAAAATACTTAAAATAGTAAATAATATAAAGTGAATGAACCAAATAATAAAATTCAATCAGAAACAACTCGGCGCCAACTCAAAATATTAAATATTAATTGTCTCTATGTAAATATTCAACTATAAATAAGACACAATCTTCACACCACAAACACATCAATCTATAAAAAATCATTTTAATAATAAAAAAAAAATGGTGAGAAAAAGTAAAGGTCGTCAAAAGATTGAGATGGTGAAAATGCAAAATGAAAGTAATCTTCAAGTAACATTTTCAAAGAGAAGATCTGGTTTGTTTAAGAAAGCAAGTGAGCTTTGTACACTTTGTGGTGCAGAAGTCGCCATTGTTGTGTTTTCTCCAGGTCAAAAAGTTTACTCTTTTGGTCACCCAAATGTTGAAAATGTCGTTGACCGTTTCTTGAACATTAATCCAATTCCTCAGCATCAATGTAACAATATTAATGTGCAATTGCCACATAATGAAGCTCAACAAAACTCCATTGTTCAACATCTCAATGATCATCTTACTAAGGTCAATTTTTTTTTATAATATTCTATTTTATTTTAATATTCGAAAAAAATTATATATAACGCCCTTTATTTTTTTATTATTATAATAAGAATTTTGTGTTTTAAAATACAAGATCTTGTCGGTTTTTTTTTTTTAAAATTTAATATAATTTTATAGTTTGATCTCAAAAACTCGTTATTAAATTTTAAAAAATAAAGATTTTTTTATTAAAAAATGTTTTTGTAAAAAAATGTTTTGTTTTGAAATATAAGATCTTTTAGGTTTTTTTAAACAAAAATTAATATATTTTTACAGTTTGATCTTACTTCTACTCGTTATTAAAATTTTAAAAATAAAGATTTTTTTTTCTCCTTTATAAAAAATAAAGATATGTATGAGATTTTATATATTTTATTAGTTTGTGTAGATTTTAAAGAATATTATAAAACGGGAGAAATATTTATCAGATATAAATTAAAAAAAAAACCTTAGTTTATGTACTAATGATTAATTTACATAGTCTTGATATAACTGTTTTTTTGTCCCATATTAAATCTCTTTTTTTGATAAATAAATAGTCAATATTTAACGAGGCCCCATATTTAACAATGAAAGATGAAAGCCTCCATATTTAAAAATGAAAAATAAACTAAATCTTTGGGACATGTTCATTTTTTTTAACAAAAAGTTTCATACCATATAATATCAATTTATGGTAGAAAAGGATACAATTCATATGTGAATTGAAATTATATGGTATATGAAACTTAAGTCAAAAGATTAAATTAGTATTCTCATTTATTTATTTATATTATTCTATTTCATAATTAAAAAAATTAACTACATAAAATGTTAATTATTTTGCAGGTGGGGAATCAATTAGAAGGAGAGAAAAAAAAGAATGAAAACTTGAAACAAATAAGAAACAACAACAAAAACTCTGAATTTTGGTGGGAAAAACCAGTAGAAGAACTTGATTTAAATCAAGTTAATCATTTGAAATCAACTCTTGAAACTTTAAAGAACAAAGTAAGAGTTGAAGCTTCAAAATTACTTCAAAACACTGTTAATGTTCCTCATCAAAACTTCTATGTTGGAAGCTCCAGCAATGGCGGTTTCAGACATGGTTCTGATCTTGAACTGTTTAATCAAAATAGAATGATGACAACAAACGCAAACGCAAACGCAAACGCGTTTGGTTACAATCACAATATGATTGGTCCTAGTGGTAATGTTAATGAAGATTATGTTCGAGATTATAATATGAGGTATAGATTTGATTATGAACAAGAGCAGAATCGTCAAAATCAAGGTTTAAAGCAAGAAAATGTTTCTGAATATGAACAAAACTCTCATATTCCATTCGGACATGGTTATTATTAAATATCTATGTCGAATTTATAATGATTTATTTCGTTATAAATAAATAAAACTATTGAGAAAAATGTTGCAAATTATTTGTAATGTTTTTTTTTCTCAATTTGCTATGTTTTAAGTGAAGTTTATGTTTAAGTTTGTATTTGTGTTTGTTTTCTTTGTTGTTGTTTTCTTTGTTGTTGTTTTCTTAATAATAAATAAAAAAAAAACAAACAATTTTGGCTTTATTTTCTTATTTCGTTTGATTTTTAAAAATAATAATTAAAAATATTGAAAGAAATATAGTATTTAAAATTTTTAGAGTATATGATCACATTTTGGTAATATTTCTCTAAGTGGGACTCAAACCTTATATGTGAAATGATTTTATTAAAAAAAAGGTTGATTTTAAAAGTTTAGAATAAAAATAGATGTAATCATAATCGTTCATGCATCTATGTATTTGGAAATAAACATGAAAAAATTGACTTTATTGCATTAAATTTGAATATAATTCATACCTTATATTGAGATATATATTATGCAAGTCATAAAAAATATTCCATTTAAAAAAAAAATTAGCTATATTATATATTTGAACTTTAATACTCCCTCCATATTTTATAATATAGATTATAAGTTTAAAATATCTTTAATACTCCATATTTTATAAGTAATTTTATACATTTTAAAATTACTTATAAAATATTTCATAACCAAAAAAAACTTATAATCTAGAATTTAATTGTTTTAATTTTTAAACCTTATAGTAGTTTACACTTAACAAGTCTCTTAAGTAAAAATACACCAAATCCATGAGAAACTAAAACCAAATCACACACAGAGACAAACCCAGAAAAACTAACAAAACACAGATCAAATCCAAGTCTTTTACACAAACATCAAACTCTAGTTTACCGTTGGAGATGAAGAATCAAGTTTGACTTACAGAAGAAGACTTTGAAACTTCCATTAACACAACATCTTGTTCCAAACAACTCTTATTATCATCATTATTCAAATTTCCATTGCCAACATTCATCTTCTCCACTTCTTCTTTAGTATACAAATGTATCTTCAACACCACATTGCAGAAATCACTGTTTTCACATTCAAAAAAAAAACCAGTGATTTGATCAAACCCTAAAACCCAAAATTAAATACCCTTTTTGTCTGAAATTGAAAGAGATGAACTTTTTTACACTTACTGCCATGGATCATCACCAACAACCATCATATCATTTTCACTATCTGTGTACAAGATTCTCCATCCTTTTTCGGTATCTTTGAGCAATCCTTCCATGTTGAATAAACGTTCAAGCTCAGTAAGAAGATCATTGTATCCATTTAGTTTTGTTAAATCAATAGCTCTTCCCACTAGACTCCCTTGCTTATGAACCTTTTCAACATTAAATCCAAAGGGATTTTTACTTTTTAGAGATCAAATGAAGAGACTTTTAGGGGTTGTAAGGAAAAAAATAGAGATTATGAAATTTTTTAAACCCTGAATTATTTTCATTTGGTGAAAAAAAATCCTGAATTTTGATAACTTGATTTTTTAAATCTTAATAACTGAGTGTTTTAAACCAAAATCTCAAATTTGGATTGTGTTTTTTGAGTCTAATTATGAGATTAAGGTTTAATTTTGTGTTTATTGTTTAATTTCGGTTTGATAAATTCAGTTATCAAGGTTTAGTGTTTAAAAAAACTCGTCATCAAAAGTTTAAGGTTTAAAAAACCAATTCAGGGTTTCTAATAGAGATTATGGTATTTTAGACCCTAAACTGTTTCTGTTTGGTGAATAAAAAAACCTCAATTACCAGAAAAGTTTTTCAGACATTGAACTTTGATAACTGGATTTTTTTTGAGATTTCGGTTAAAAAATCTCGGTTAGTAAAGTTTAGCCTTTACAAAACCCGGTTATCAACGTTTACAGTTTAAAAAACCATTTTGATAGCTGAAAGTTTTTTTCACCAATAGAAAACAGTTTTAGAATTTGAAATACCATAATCTCTTCAAAATATCACCATCCATATGAAAAAAAAACAGATTTTACCTTTGTGCAGATTCTTTTGGTGGAGTTTTGCAGGTTTGGTGTCTCTACAGGTAAGGAGAATCCAAAAAGTTTACATCCTGAAGAACCTTTTACACTAAACTCATCTGCTTTCTGTTGTTTTCCAAGCTTAAATGGCAAATCACCTGCAGCTACTTTCTTTGTTAAGCTATGTTCATTTCCTGCTTCAAACTTTCTAGCTTCAACAAAACCTGTCTCCAGCATTGTAAGAGAAGGTAGTAGACCTGGTGATTTCTCTCTAACATTGTAAGGATTCTGATATGGAATCTGAGTACTTCTAATCCCATGTGAAGCAAGTGGATAAAAACTTGATTTATTGGATTGATAAGCAAAAGGATCAGTGTATCCAAGACTAGATTTTCTAGCAATATGTGGGAAAGCTCGAACCGAGCAAATTTCTTGACCTTGCAAAACCATTGGGAATCTATCTGTACCATCTACAGATTCACCAATTCTGTCCTTGGACAAAAGAAGTGGATGATTTCCATGAGATTTCATAGCAAAATCCAGTATCCGGCGGTTCATAACATCATATCCTTGTAAGGTTGATGCAGAACCTATATTTTCTTGACCTTGCAAGACCTTAGAGGGTCTAATTGACTCCTCAAAGTCCAAAAAAGAACCCCTTTCTGCTACATCAAACAACAAAAACCATCAGCTTAACACCATTTTTGTGTCCTGAATGCTGCAAAAGACGAGGATATTTACCGGTTAAAGGGTTTCCAGGTGGAGTATCTAGCAGACCTGACCACGGTCTTTTAGGCCGTGGAGATGACTGAATGCTTAAGGGTGTAAGAGAAACCGAAGGATCAATCTCCCAAGGGGAAACTCTTTCTTGATTATCACTTACAAAAGACTCGTCCCATCGCACCAATAAGCATCTCCATTTTGAGTTTGGCCATCTATATGGGTCCAGATCACAGATTCCAGTCACAACACCAGCACATCTACACATAAAACCCTTAACTTTTTAAACTCTCTTCCAAGAACAATGAGTTAAAAGAAGTAAAAGAAAAAAAAACAATACCTTCTCTCAGGACAATCATCCATTTCAAATCGCATTCGAAATCTTGTGCCTATGCATATAGGATTCCTGATGCTTGAGATATACTTTTCATAAGGAATCACAAAATCTGCGTGTGTTGCACTGTATATGAAACCAAGAATCAACATATAGTTCTTTCTTGTTTCTCCTTTGAAGCAGATTTTAAGATGTTTTCGATGTTTTTTTTTACCGTGGACTGTAGAACACATGAAACATGCTTTTTGTAGAAACAGCATTAGCCACAAGTGAAAGGATGTTTAAAGATGAATTCTGCTCAATGATCGAGTCAGGAAGTCCGTTCCGTGGCCGTGCTGCTCTTCTGATTCCTAATCTTAACTCGCCATCTTCGTCTCTACAAATGTAAATTTAAAGCAATCATGTTCAGCACAAAACAATGAACACTCAAAACTGCATCGTCGTCTGATAGCTAACAGCTTATGCTTACCTCAGAAAGAGCACCGCATCACCAGAAACGAGATTTTTTTGACTGACGAATATACTCCAACCAGTAGTGAGCAGATGCCTCCTTGGCTGACCTGTATTTACAAGAAATTGAACTAAACATTTGGAGTTTCCTGAAACCTGACATTAAAGGCAATGAACATTAACAAATTTAGCTCAAGCTACCTCTGTAAATATGTCGAAACTTCCATTCGACTCCATGGAGGTCTTTTGCAATGAGTTCTTGAGATGGCCTTTGTTGTTTATAGTCCTGACATCCATGAAAATCCTCAAATAAGGCTAGGAAACGAGAAGATCAAGCTCAGGAGTTAGGTAAATACACCGCAAGACAAAAAATCGAGGAACATAAGATCTAAAGAGCCATACAAGAGGAGCAAAACAATCCTCAGCAGCTCTTCTAGGTACAGAGAAACCTCCATGAGTACTTGTATCAGAAGCTGTTAAGGTTTTGCAGAACATATGAGGTGTTCTTTTAACAGATGAGCTTCCATCTCTCTCCTCGTCTCCTCCTAACTCCCTAAGCTCTTTCCCCTCCATATTCGCCATAGAAAACTACAAAACCCAAGAACTTCCTTCAACATAAACATCAAAGCAATTCAAGAAAACTATCAATTTCAATGATAGAATCAGAGTAGTCTACTTAGAATTGTGTAGAACACTTTATATGTATTGCAAACATCAATCAAATTGCTAAAAAAACCAACAATTCAACAAAAATTGAGTACCTCTTGAAGTGGAAGCAGAGTGATTTGAGTGTAGACTTCATCAGTTTCCTTATTAGCCTATTTTTTCCCCAAAAAGGAACCAAATTTGCAAAAGAAAACGAACCAAAATTAGAAACAGAACTTGTTCAAGAATAGAACTTTGTAAAGATGAGATTGTAACTTACAAGCAAGTGGACATTAACAACTCTGCATAAGATATGTGGATGAAGATCAAATTTAGGGATTTCAAGAGGAGATAAAGGTGAGGAAGAATATGAAGCCATAAGACCTTGCTCTAAATGACCTTGAGGAAAATACACAACTACATTGCCTTTCTTGGGAAGTGAAGTAAGAGGACCAGCACAAGCATGCCATAGCTCAGAGTATATAGAAAAAGATACAGAAGCTGTACAAGATGATAATGAACCAGAAGAGCAAGAAGAAGAAGAAGATGGTGTAATTCCAATTCTACCCTTCTCAACTACTCCTCCTCCTCCAACTCCTACATCATCATTCTCTTCTTCCACCTCTGTAACTTCAGTATTCAAGTCAAATTCCATGGTTTCCTTAACGAAATGACGCTTCTTTGAACAGAAACAAGGAGAAAAAAAAGTAAACTTTGATCAAATTACAACAAAAGAAGTAAAACCCATGAGAGAAAATTTAGCAAAATTCTCTGAAGTGACAGAAATCCCTCTCTTTTTCAAGTAAATTTCGCAAAGAAGACCCAAAAGCCCCCCACGAAACTAAAATTTCATACTTGTTTATTGGTAAAGTAGGTGGAATCTTAGGTTTTAGAGAGAGAAAGAGAGAGAGAGAGAGAGAAGAGGGTATCAAATGATGGGAAGAGTTTCAAAGTATGATTCTTCTCGCTCCATCTGCAGGTACTGAGAAGAGGGAGCAGAAGGAAGAGACATGGACAATTTGCAGATGAGAAAGAAAAGAAAAAAAAGATAATTATTAAAGAGTAAAGAAGCAAAAAAAAGCGAAATAAAAGCGAATTTGGTGGAAGGAGAGAGAGAGCGATAAGCGGGGGAGACAAAGCCAAGACAGAACAGAACCCACACACACACTCGCTCTTTCGCCTTCACTTTTTTTTTCATTTTTTCCGAATAATTTCTTAATTTTTAATTTAAATAAAGAAACCATTTTTATATACAAACACACGTTTACACAAAAAACATTTTAATTTTAATTTTTCGATCAAATTATAGCCAGCTTCTTCCGAAATTTGAAGAATTTGTAGGGATTAAGTTCTGATATTGACAAAGAACATTTTTTTTTTTAATTTAGCTGGAAAAAAGTATGATTTTGATGATTTATTTTGTATAATTTAACAAAAAAGGGAACAGTATCTCTTTGGAATCTTGCTTTTTTTGTGTTGTATTTGTTTCCAGTTTTTATTCGAAAAAAGTTATCAGCTTTTGTTATATTTTTTATTGTGCTGTAAACAGTAAACTAACCAATTAGCAAAAAAAACAATAATTAGTCGGCTGAACAAAAAATGGAAAAAATCACTTTTTTTGTTACACTAGTGTTTAGTTTAAAAGTCATTCATTTAGGATTTTGTTTGTTAATTCTTTATTTTATTTAAAAATATTTTTAACTGAATTTGTTACATTTAAACCCAAAATTTAATATCAGCATCTCAACAATTCTTTAAATTTCATGAAAAAGTTGACAATTGTGTTCAAATAATTTTTCATTTTTTCAAAATAAAGAGTTTATTATCAAATTTGAAAAAGTATATCTTTTAAGAAGAAAAATAACATTAAAATTAAATTCTATATTATTTTTCCCCCTAAATTCTTTATTTACAAAAAAAAATCTTTATTTTTGTTTTCAAATTTGAAAAATCTTTCTTCTTTTTCTTCTAGACTTTGACAAAATCTTTTTATTTGGAAAAAACATTAGAAATACTACTTTTTGAATTTTAAAAAAACTATTTTTAATTAAAATTTAAAGCATATGAGTTTGATTACGATGATTATACATCAACTAATTATACAGTGAATTTCACTATTATTCAACTAATTATACAGTGAATTTAAAGATTATCTGATTGAGTTAAAAAAGAATTATTAAATTAAAAATTAATAAATTTAAAATAAATAAACAAAAAGGATGATGGGATAGGAGAGGGAGAAAGAATGAGTCTCTTCAGAATGACTGAGTCCCAACAACTAACAAGACCCCCTTCATATTTGCTGCCTACTGGGTCCCACTTTTTCTATTTCTTTTTTATTTTCTTTTGCTTTTTTCTTCATTTTTAGCAACTCTTTCTAATCTTGATTTAATTAATTTATTTAGTTTGCTTTAGTAGTTGATTAATCTTTAATTTATAATATTTAATTATAGAATTTGCAGCCACAAGTCGAAACGTGTAATCTCATAATCCTTAATGATACCATTACCATATTCTTTTGTCTCCCTCATCATTACTTTTTAGTCAAAGATTATCTTTTAATCCCTTTTATTATAAAACATAAACATAAATATGCATCGTATCATAAACTATTTATTATTTACTCTTTACTTTTTGGAATATATAATATAATGACTCCAATTAATTAATTAATCATACCTAAGAAACTTCTACATATATTATGAAGTTTAACACATATTTTATATAGATTTTTTTTAATTAATTAGTCCTATTTTATATATAATCTTACTCTATTCAGTAACGAAATTTACAATCCCATTGTATAGATAAGTCAAGTTGTTGAGAAAAAATAAATAAAGATAAGTCAAGTTATCAGTCGGATGATTTTAAGAAAATAAGATTTAGTAAATATATATATCAACCTTTTTTTCTTTTTTCTCAACGCATGATTGATTTTTCCACAATACTCCAACATATGACAATAATAATAAAAAAAAAAAATAATAATAATAATATAATATTAGCTCACAAAATGCATATGTCACCATTCTAACGAATTTATGTTTTCAATGATCAAACTAGGTTTAGATTTTAGTGCAAACCCGATATATATTACTATTAATAAAAAGAAAACAGATATAATTTGATCATAAAGGTTAGAAAATTGGTAGAGGACTTGGGTGTTTAACTGTTTATCAGTTTGCTAAAATTAGTTTTTGTGCAATACCTTAGAATAATAATGTAATGTTCTTCTAATTACAAAAACAAGAGCGATTAGTTATGACTGTTATTGTAAATTTTTATTGTTAAATGATACGGTTTAATTTTTAGACTATAAGTTTATTTATTTTGAATCACAAATTAAAAACTTTGAAAATACTAGAAAAACAAAACAAAAATTAAAACTTTTTAACAACTATCGAAGTGTCTTACCGAGTCTCTCCGAATATCTCAACTATTTTTCTATAAAATAGTCCTGATTTCTAACAAATCGGAGTTTGATTACAAAATAAATTATCACACATTTACACTTGCGAAAAGTTATGAATTTGTATAAAATTTTGTAATGTTATGATGCTCTGAAATATTAGAGAATTTACTCGAGAACTATTAATAATCAAATTTATTTCAAGATATATCTCTATTTTTTTTCTTGACAGCACGATCTATCGTTTTTTTTTACAGCGCGATCTATTGTTATATATATAATAAATTTAAATATAAGAAATATATAAATAGAAATATATTTGGTGCCCTCTCTGATTAAAAATAGGAAAATAAAAACATTTATTTTTGATTTGGAAGAGAAAAAAAAAACAGAAAAAGGAAAAAGACAGAGATGGGATTATTAGGAAGGAGAGGTCGTGTCAACAAATTTGTCGTGAGAAAACGACAAAGCAACGCCAATGACTTTATTAAAGTCACAAGTGTCTGTATCATTCGATTAAAGATACACATATACATACTCCCTCTCTCTATATTTATTTTCTTCGATACATAAATACACTCACATTATCTTCTATACATTTTTTCTAATTCATTTTTACCGATACAAAATTTACAAATTCTTTTTTCTATATTGTAATGCTTTAAATATAACTATATTTTTCATTCACAATTTTTTTTCTATGCACACAAAACCAATTTTCATCTGTTTCATATTATAAGGAGTTTTAGAATTATTTTTTCATATAATAAGAATTTTTAATTTTTAATGTATTTTTTAGTTTTTTTTTACAGATCTATCCTTTCAATCATTTTTGAAAAGAATAAATAAATTTTAGTCTTCATTTTTTGAAATGAAGTCGTTTTTAAACTGTTTTTTCGAACACTGATTTTTACATATCAATACAAAAAAATTACAATATTTTTATATATTATAATGCTTTAAATACAGCTATTTTTTCATTCACAAAACTGAATTGATTTCTATGCACACAAGACAATACTATGTTTAATATATCCTCGTATAAATGTTAATTTTTAGGGACATTGATTTATTTTTTTCATAAAAATAATAATGGAAATATATAGATGAATATATTAGACTTAGTTATGTAGAAAGTGGTATATTGTTAAAATGCTTAGATTGATACATTTACAAAGTTTTCTAATAAGACTAGACATTTTGAACTAAAATGACCATTAAAATTTATACACTAAGATGTTTCGCTAACATCTTTTTTAAATGGTTACAAGTCTTATTGTTTTTTTATCTTTAATAAATATAAATAAGTATATCAATTTACCCCTTTTTTTATAAATCAACCGAAATAATATCACAATAAAAACTAGATTTGTGTTAGATTTGTGAATAAATAAAAAGATTTTTCTTTTTCTTATGTAGGAAAAATGTTTAAAACGAAAACAATTTTTTTGTAAATTTCTTATAAAATCACGATAACAAAAAGAAATTGGGTCCATAAAAGAAAGATATATGCAGACAAATGGTATCACATAAGAGGAAAAAAAAATACAATTTGTCAAATTGGACCCAACGTCAAGGTTGGGTCCTTTTTCTTTTTGAAAAAAGAAATTCGTTTGGTTTATCGTTGAATTTTCTTTAACAAATCATTTAGAATTAAGACAAAAAAAAAACTAATATATATATATTATAGTTACTGAATAATTTAATTTTGGACCGTGATTTTAATACCATGGGCCTCTTGTTGCCCACTAGATAAGTTTAGAATTAGATATATCCATTTTTGTACCAACATTTTTATATAATAATTTACAACATGTATTATTAACCATCACAAATATGTTATAACTTCTAACTATGTACAAAAAAAAATATTTTCGAATATGATTAGACATAAACTGAATAATTTAGTGCATTTATGATATATAACCACCGCCAAAATGAAGATATTTAGAATCAGATATATCCATTTTTGTACCAAGATTTTTATATAATAATTTACAACATGTATTAATAACCATCACAAATATGTTATAACTTCTAACTATGTACAAAAAAAAATATTTTCGAATATAATTAAACATATACTGAATCTTTTAGTGCATTTAAGATTTATAACCACCGCCAAAATGAAGAGAAGTCGTTGGGACTTGGAAATATCTACTACAATTCATCCAATTAAATGACATAAATACCCCTAACAAATTATTTTATTTACAATCTTACCCTCATTGAACCACTCCATATTCTTCTCCCTTTCTCCGTTTCTTTCATTTTCCGTACAACAATGGCGAGAGGCTCTTCTCAATCTCAATCAACAACCTCCGGCTCCTCCTCAGCCGCGCGGCCTGGCCTGGCGGCT
>KE150526.1:246765-260953 GCA_000411095.1 Aethionema arabicum
GAGCAATATGCTGAGATTCTACACAGATGATGCTCCGGGATTGAAAATTTCACCGACTGTTGTTCTGATCATGAGTCTCTGCTTCATAGGTTTCGTCACTGCTCTTCACGTCTTCGGTAAACTCTACCTCCATAAATCAACACCTGGAGCTTAGATCTTGACCTAGATCTCATCATCAATCGTCGCTGGTTTTTTCGTCTTTTTTGTTTTTTTTTTTGTTTTTACACAAACTGGTTTTTAGTCTTTTTTGTCTACTTTGCTTTTTTTCTTTAAATCCATGTAAATTACTTACCGTTAAATAAAAAAAAATGTTTGATTCAAGTTAAAAATTTGTGAATATTCGTATAGTAGAAATAAAATTACATCAACTAAGTGGTGAAAAAATTATATATGAGATGAAAATATAAATATATAAATGGGATATGATCTTTTTTTAAATTATAAGATATTAATTCATGTATTTAACTTTAAAATGTTGAAGTTAAAATAATATAATAAGGTGACTTAATTAATGATATTTTTATATATTGAAATAAATGTAAAAAATTATCACATTAAAAACAAATTCACTCGCACCAAAACAAAAAGAGACAACAAAATCAATAGAAAATCAAAAGAACCAAAAAGACAAATATACCCCCAAGAAAAAAAACGGAACAATCTCCAAAATCACAAATAAAACAGAGCAAAAATTGCACTCATAACACAAAACAACGTCGCATAAAGTCCCCTGATAGCAGAGGAAGCATCCACCGGAGAATCATCGGAACTATCACCATCATCCTTCTTCTTCTTCGACTTCACCACCGACGGTGCCGGCGCCGGCGCCGGAGGACGAGGATCAAAAACTTGTTGAGGAAGTAAAACTTGATCCACTTGGTAAACAGCAAGCTGACCATCACTATATACATTACCGGAAACAGTTGTGTTGGTTACACCGGAAGTAATATTTACAGTATTGCCACTAGTTGTAACATTAAGAGGAAAATGTCCATCAGCTGAGTCACCAGCTTGAGTTCTTAAAGGATTACTTATTGTTTGAAAGTTAGAAGAAGAGACATAAGTTGGAATCACATGAAATTGGATTAGTTCCACTTGTTGTTCATCTGTTAAAGAGTTTAGTGTTCCTGCTTTGAGATTAGAGAATGATGAATCGCTTGGAGCGAAGATTGTTATTCCGTTGTCGGAATTGTTGAGTTGGCCGTAGAGTTGGTTAGCTACTCCGGTTGCTTTGAGAAGTCTGATGAAAATGGTGAATTGTCCTGCTTTTTCGAGGATTTTTGTGACGTTTGTTGGTCCTGGTGGGGCTGGAGCGGCGGCTGGAGAGGGTTGAGATAGGGTTCCGGTGGTGGAGAGGAGGAGGATCACGGCGGAGAAGAGAAGGAGGTGGAGGAGAGAATGTTCCATGTTGGATTCTTGATTCTTGATTTTGGTTTCTTGATTTTGGATTTTTGGATTCTTGATTTTTGGATTCTTGATTTTGGTTTCTTGATTTTTGGATTCTTGATTTTTGGATTTTTGATTTTGTGTGTTTGTATGAGGTGTGATGAAATTTAAGGGTTGTATAAATAAGGTTGAGATTTGGGAATTACCAAAAAAAAAAAGGTTGAGATTTGGGGAATTTAATTGGTTAAGAAGTCTACGTTTTTACAACTAAGTGAATAGTGTTGATAATTAATTTTTAATGATCATTTGTTTTTGTTTTTTTTTTGGGTGAAATTTCAATTAGATTGATTTGATGCAAAATTATTAGAATTATAGACGTTATTGTACGGTTAAGGTATAATTGAGATTTTTGAAATAATTTGAACTTTGGTTTAGTGTAATGATTTCTTTTTTATTAAATCATTTACTTTTGCTTTTTTTTTTATTGAGAGGAAGAAAATAAATTTAGACTAAATTATACACATTATATTGGAAATCCTGTAAGAAAAAGAAAAAAAACTAATAATTTAGTGTATAATTAGTTATTGATTCGTGAGAATACACGGATTAATGAAAAAATTATATAATTTTAAATAAACACACATTCTCTTGAATTAATGATTTTAATTTTATCGATTAATTATATCTCTACAATACGTATTTAAGCATAGTTATTTTTCTTAGAATATAATTATTTGAATTTGAAGCTATAATATGAATTATGTTTTTGAATATAAAAAAATAGTGATTTTTTTTATAGTGATAATTTAATGTATGGATTAATTACAGAGAAATGATTAATTAATGTGTATGGAGTAAGAGAAAGTAATGGAGGGTGTGATATGATGATAATGGAAAGAGCAACTTGCAACTTTGCTTGAAAATTAAGTAAAAAAAGCAATCAAATTAATTGATATGTGGTGGGATCTCTTAATTTTTAAGTTCAATTTAATAATTTAGAATTGTGAAAATTTCTAATTTAAGCCAATATAATATTGTGAACCGACAGTATTGTTTAAAGAGGAATTAAAAAAGTATAGCCCATGTCATATTTTTCTAAAGTTATTAGATTACAAGAATGAAAAAAATGGATAATTTATTCTATATATTTGGTATCATTGTGTATCTGATTTGATATAAATTTTCAGTATATTTATTAACGTATACATTATTAACTAACTTATCTGTAAAATCTAATCCTTAAACCTTTAATTTAATTTATTAAATTCTATTTTTTTTTTCAATTAACCTAACCATAATCATTAAACCCTAAAATTTAATCAAACAATTTCAAAATCTAATCATAAAAATGTTTATTTTTTGTAAAAATATGTATTTTTATAAAACCATACATCAAATTAATATATACATAAGTTTCGAATATAAATAATCTATCAAATTCACTTCTTTTTTTTGGGAGAAATAATTTGTATTTTTTGCCATTTCCCTAAGCAAACAATGATTATGTTCCACTTTTCTATCATTATATATACACACACACACACACACATATATATATATATATATATATATACATATAGTTATTTATAAGATTATATATCAACTTCATAAACATTACTCAAACAAAACTAAAAAGTTTAATTGTAAATTTTGTAATAGAAAGTGTGGATTATACTCATGAAAGCAAACACTTATCCAATTCTGATGTTTATTGTTCCATCTTATTTCATTATCATTTTTATGAAACCATATATCTTTCAACAAATACTCTTTTATTTCCATCCATTTTCACATTACTATTGATTAATTTTAAAACGATTTTTTATTTACAATTTTATCATTAAAGAAAAATGTAATTTTGACATTTTATGTAAATGATTTCCTAATCTTTGCACCAAATTGTGATTCTATTTATCCAACACAAAAAATAAATAAATATTAAAAAGATCTAATTTATCCACATAAATAAACCGGATTAGTCTAAATAGAATTGATCTAGGTTTCCATTTTTAACTCATTTCTTTTGTTTCTAAAGACTCTGAGTTCTAGCCGCAATAATTAACGACATGTAATTTCTACATTAATTTGTATTTTGCTAATGAACTACTTTAAAATCCATAGGATAAAAAAAACCAGACTATAAGTAAATAAAAATAAACCGGATTAAACCGGAACAATAAAACATTCGATTAAACCAAAAACGGTACAATCATTACTCAGCCATTTTGTCATTTCCCCAAAAACCAGCCTTATCCTCTGCTCATTCCATTTGCATTCCCTCCAAAAAACACACTAAAGTTTTCTCCTTTCTCTTCTCTTTATATCTCACACACAAATCAAGCCCTAAATCCCCAAAATCCCCAAAAAACACTAAAATTTTCTTCCTTTTTCTTTAGATCTCACACATAAATCAAACCCTAAATCCCCAAACACTAAAAGATTCTTCCTTTTTCTTTATATCTCACACACAAATCAAACCCTAAATCCCCAAGAACACTAAAAGATTCTTCCTTATTATCTTTATATCACACATCAAAATCAAACCCTAAAACCCCAAAAGATGAAAACCCTAGAAGAAGTAAACGAATTAGACAAAATCACCAATGGTTTAGTAACTCTTCTAAAGAAATTCATCTTCAAAGTTTTATCAGTCGGTCCAATCCCTAATCACATCTCCTTCATAATGGATGGAAACAGAAGATTCGCCAAAAAACACAATCTAAAAGGCATAGATGCAGGACACAGAGCAGGTTTCATTTCAGTAACATATGTTCTTCAATTCTGCAAAGAACTTGGTGTACCTTACGTTACACTCTACGCATTTGGAATGGATAATTTCAAAAGAGAGCCTGATGAAGTCAAATGTGTAATGGATTTAATGCTCGAAAAAGTCGAATTAATGATTAATCAAGCAACTTCAGGGAATTTAAAAGGTGTTAAAGTGATTTTCGTCGGCGATTTCGAGTTTTTAAACGAACGTTTTCGAAATGCAGCTAAGAGATTAATGGAGATTACAAAAAAGAATAAAGATTTGATTGTTGTGGTTTGTGTTGCGTATAGTACAAGTCATGAGATTGTTCATGCTGTGAGGGAATCTTGTATAAGGAAATGTGATTATGATGAGATAGGTTTAGGTTTAGGGTTTGATGTTGTGGAAGTGAGTGATGTTGAAGAGTATATGTATACTTCGGTGGTGCCGGATCCGGATCTTGTGGTGAGGACAGGTGGCGGCGATCGGCTGAGTAATTTTATGACGTGGCAAAGTTCGAGGTCGTTGCTTCATTCTACGGCGGCGCTTTGGCCGGAGTTAGGGCTTTGGGATTTGATTTGGGCTATTTTGAAGTATCAGAGAACACATGATTACTTGAAGAAGAAGCAAAAACTTGAATAAATACAATATACTAAATAGCCTTTGTGAGTTGTCCAGAGGCTTTTATCTCAAAGCCCTAATTTACATGTTTCTTGCGATGTAAGAAACGTTAAAACGAAGCAACAAAAACACAGGAAAATCATTTTATTGAACATTAAACAAAAATAACAAACACGATTACATAAAACATAGACAATTTAAACGATTTAAAAACAATTAAACACTATAATTAGATGCTTAATTTAAGCAGAATGAAACAAATTCTTCAGACCATCTTCTTCACTGTAACTTGAACTCAAACCAAGTTTTCCTTGGAATCTACAAACTTTACAAAGAGGTGAAAACAAAGAAGGAGTCTGATACTTATCTTCTCCACCCATCATCGGCATCGGTACACCGGTCTTAACCGGACTAACATAACCCGGCCGGTACGTTTTCCCAAGAACTCCCTCAACAAAATCACTTAAATTTAAGAACTTAAACTGAGTTTCAAGATGAGCAAAAACATCATCTTTAGGTAATTGATAGTTATGAACTCTTTCTTCTTCTTTCCCAATAGGTCTCACTTTAACATACATTTCAAGAATCTCAGATACCGTAACACGCACGCTATTAATTTCATCTGTTCTTTCAACACTTACTTCTCTTTCTTCTTCATTGATTCTAAACTCATCTTCAGTACCTTCTTTAGGAACTTCAACTTCTTCTCCATTCCATTTTACAATAAGAGCTTCTAAAGATTCGTCCCAAGATGACACTTTCTTGGCTAAAATGACTAAGTTATGGCTATCAAACATAATTGATAAGGCTTGAACCCATGTGAAGTCTCTAGTTCTACTAGAGGGTCTTGTACCGATAAAATGAGCATTGATTTGAAGATTTGAATCAGAAACAATGGCGAAGTTTCTGTCTTTGTTTCCATGGAAGTAAAACATTACTCCATCTCCTCCTACAAATCTTGGATCATAACATAAAGATCCGAATCCATTGCAGTTAGCTTTCCTCCCTGTTTCAAACAAAAAATATCTAAAGATTAATGAAATTGCATTTCAAAATTAATTTTCATTTGAACCATATTAAACTAACATAGTTTTTATTGATTAAAAAAACAGAGTTTTTTTTTGCGAATTCAAATCTATAGAGGTTTTTTGTCTAAACGACTACCAAAAAATAAAATAGAAAATATTCTTTATCATTTTAAATATACATTTAATACGTACATTTACATGTGACTTCACATTTACTGCTGCAATCAATGAAACAAGCTTTTTGTTTCTTGTTCATCTTTGGTTTTCTTTGAGGACATTCTTTAGGACAAGTAAGAATCTTTTGGTTACAAGCTCCTCTAGCTAAGCATAGAACTTGTTCTTCACCACTTACTAATGGATATAACAACTTGTAGTTTGTAGAAGCTGCATCATGACGTCTTTTCTTGGCCTTTTCCGTTGCGGAAACTGCGAAAACAGTGAAGAGAAGGAGGAGGAGAAGGGTAAGAAAGAAATGTGACATTTTTAGGCTTTAAAGGAAGATTAAGAAAGAGTGTTAAGTTTAGTTTTGTATGGATTTCTTGAGAGTAGAGAAGACTGGTCCTTATAGAAAGGGAGAGTGGAAGTGAGGAGGAGAGAGCGGCTGAATTAACGGTCCAGATTTGATCAAATTAAATCACATGAACAAATGGAATATAGAAAGAGCTTCAATTTTTGTTTATTTTATTGCTTTAGGATAATTAATCACAAACGCTAGATTCAATCCCTTGACCTTATTTTGTTTTAGAATTTGTATTTTGTAATAGAGAAAAGTCAGCTTTATAGAATAAAAGAATATGTATATATATGTCTATATCCATAATTTTATCAAATATATTATTAGATAATTAATTTTGAAAATAAAGTATTTTCGAGTTAATTTTGTTTTCTTCTAATTATATTATTTCTATGACACCAAAAATGATGGTACTATAAAGTTTAAGTTTATTACATTTTTGTTTGTAAACTGTTTTATGAGATTTTTAGAAACATGGTTTGTAGAATTTAAATAAAAATGCTCATGTGTAGTTATTCATTGGTACGTTGAATTTAAATAAAAATGTTGTTTACGTAGAAATAATAGTGTAACGTTAAAAAGGTATATTCATACATATATATTGTACAATGATGTGTTAATTTACTATATCATTGAAATGTATATCTTTTACGTTGATGCATATATTTTCATACACGTTTTATATTTATATTTCGTAAAACAAAATGGTCGGTTTAGTTTCTTGATGTAGTTGTTGAAGATATATATCTCCACTTGTGTTAAACTAATTATTTTATAAAGTTTTTTGTTTTCATATCGAAGCTTCAGTTGCTTTTTATTTATTTTATTTATCATCATATTACATACATCATTATAATAATAACAAACAAATCTAGAATACAACTCAAATTATATATATGAATAATCATTAGTTTTGATAAAATAAAAATTAACGACGATTAAAAAAAATTACATACAAATATTATTTTGGATATTAAGGAAAAAAAGGAACCATAAAAAACGGATCCAACAAATGGTTGCACTACCTAATAATTCTTGTAAAGTTGACATTTCAATGAATTAATTTCATATAAATTAAAAAAATATCATCATAAATAAATCACATAAACATGTGATGCGTACCATAATTTAATTTTTCACGTATCACATGAAACTATATGCCTAGAAAATTACAATATTCTTTTTAATTACTTATAATATATAATTATTCCAATTTGGTTTCTATTCTTAATTAATAGCTTTAGAGAAAAGAGTGTTCTTTAAGCATCTCCAGTTGGTCTTAAGGCCATCTCCAATGGTTAGTAACCCAAAAGGGATGCTAATCTTTAAATTTAATTGAATTTTAAAATTTTTAAGCACCTTAATTAATTTTGTAGAGAAAGATAGGAATAGATAGAGAGATAGAGAGAGAAATGGAAGTGCTTAGGTCATCTCCAACAATGCTGCTTAACACAAAATTTTAATATTAAAAAAATAAAAAAAATCAAAAAGTAGAAAAGAGAAACAATGATCGCTTCTTACATAAGGAATTTAAGAAGCGAAGCTTAACAATTTGTGACATGTGTAAGATTTTGATTAGTTTAATTATTTAATGTAATATTAAAATTTAATAATTTATTAAAATAATAATATTTAATTATTTAAACACCTTTGACACACTATTTACCGTTGGAGTTGCCCTTAGGTAAGAGTTTTAAGCTTCTCAATTTTATTAAAAAAATTATTTTTATTTAATTTTGTTGTTAAACAACTCTTAAGCACCTCCCATTGGAGGTGCCCTAAAACCCCTAAATAAACTCTTGNATATTAAAATTTAATAATTTATTAAAATAATAATATTTAATTATTTAAACACCTTTGACACACTATTTACCGTTGGAGTTGCCCTTAGGTAAGAGTTTTAAGCTTCTCAATTTTATTAAAAAAATTATTTTTATTTAATTTTGTTGTTAAACAACTCTTAAGCACCTCCCATTGGAGGTGCCCTAAAACCCCTAAATAAACTCTTGCTTCAAATTTAATCCCATACCAAAAAAAAAACTAGATCCAAGAAATTTAATCTCATATTCAAAATTACAAAAAATACACACACAATTAATTTTTTTATTAGTAAACAATATCGTATAAGTATACAAAAACAAGAAATCAAAGGGTTTCTTGTGATGCAAGAAACTTCAAAAATAAACACAAGTTGAAAAAAAAAACAGTTCAAACATTATTTTCTTAACTTTTATTAGATTACAGTTTATGAATATAAAATATAAATAATTTTGTGTGTAAATAAATAAGATATAATTAGTTTATATAAAGAAAGTTTCCATTTTTGTTTTCTTTCCTTAATTTAAATATCAGCAGAAAATGTTTCTTCTTCTTCTTGTGGTTTAAACCTGCAAAGTCTACAAGACGGTGAAAACAAAGATGGAGTTTGGTATTTATCTTCTCCTCCCATTATAGGCATAGCAACTCCAGTTTTAGCTGTGCTTACGTAATCTGGACGATACGTTTTACCCAAAACACCCTCAACTAAATCAGTTAACTCCAAGAATTTAAACTGAGTTTCAAGATGGGCAAAAGCGTCATTTGCTGGTAACTGATAGTTATGAACTCTGTCTTCTTCTTTCCCAATGTCTCTAA
Organism: Aethionema arabicum; assembly: GCA_000411095.1. Lineage (NCBI taxonomy): Eukaryota > Viridiplantae > Streptophyta > Magnoliopsida > Brassicales > Brassicaceae > Aethionema > Aethionema arabicum. The sequence goes on from KE150526.1 coordinate 255,698, forward strand.
CTTTAATATCCATTTGAACTAAACCAGAAACAAGAACTCTTATATTGTTTCTTTCGTCCGTTCTTTCGATTACAATCTCTCTTTTTCGCTGCGAAATTCTTCTGTATTCAGATTGTTCATCTTCTGGAAGTGTAATGAGTTCTCCATCGAATCTAAGGGTAAAAGAGTCAACTTTTTCATCCCATTTGTTTACTCTGTTAGCTGTGATCACAAGATTGTGATTTTCAAACATGACATTGAGTGCTTGAACCCATGTAAAGTCTCTAGTTCTTCCAGAGGGTCTTGTACCGATGAAATGAGCATTGATTTGGAGATTAGTATCTGATACGATTGCAAAGTTTCCATCTTTAGATCCATGGAAGTAAAACATTACACCATCTCCTCCTACAAATCTTGGATCGTAACATAAAGATCCATAGCCATTACAGTTAGTTTTCCTCCCTGTAAACAAACACACAAAAACATAGTCAAAATACAGTTTCTTTAAGGTTAGAAGCAAGAACTCAGGACATGTCCGGTCCTGAGTCAAACCTAATGAAACATTGACCTTGATCCCCAAAATTTAGAAGCTATAGAGGCCAAAAACATCTGTTTTGACGAATTTATGTTAAGATATATTATTTCGGGCCCCCATAGTTTCTTTAGGGTTAGAAGCAAGAACTCAAGACCGATCCGGTTCTGAGTCAAACCTGATGAGACATTGATCTTGACCCCCAAAATTTAGAAGCTATAGAGGCCAAAACATCGGTTTTGGCATATATATGTTAAGATATATTGTTTCGGGCCCCCACAATTTCAGGACCGGTCGTGCAAGAACTGAAACTAAAATGTTAAAAGACTTACATTTGCAGGTAGCTTCACATTTGCTAGAGCAATCAATGTAGCAACCTTTAGTATCTTTGTTCTTCTTAGGTTTCCTTTGAGGACATTCATTAGGACAAACAAGAATCTTGTAATAACATGAGCTTTGCGCCTCGCAAATAGCTTGTTCTTGTCCTGTACGAGATGGCGATAGCATTCTATATCTTAAAGCCGCTGCGCTTTCTTGCTTCGCCTTCTTCTCTTTCTCCTTCCTCTCTTTCTCCTTCTTCTCTTTTTCTTTCCTTTCTTTATCTTTTTTCGCCTTCTCTTCCTTGTCTTTCTTCTCCTTTTCTTTCTTTTCTTTATCTTTTTTCGCCTTTTCTTCCTTGTCTTTCTTCTCCTTCTCTTTATCCTTTGGAATCTTCGGTTTTACTTTGTCAACATAGCCATTTCCTTTGGCTGTCTCTACTTGACCTTTGTTCTCGTTTCCTTTGCCGCTATTGCCTTGTGCAATGGCTATATCGGTTAAGAGAAGGAGCGCGAAAAGCACGGCGAGCACATATGATTTCTTGTGCTCCATCTCTTAACACTTCTTAGGCTTTCTTGATTCTTGTTCTTTGTTAAATGGTGTTTTTGGTATGTGTTTTGGAGTGAGGAAATGTGGTTGAAGAAGAGGAAGATTTTATAGAGTTTGAAGATAAGAAGAGAGTTGACTTGTGAATCTGTACAAGTTGTGTTACAAACTTCATATGGTAAGATTCTTTGCTTATTCTTAAGAAAGAAGTTGTGACTCTTTGAGTTCATCTTAAGTTGTCTCTGCTCTTCACTTCTTCTATTACAACTTGTTTAACCAAAAGTCAAAATTGATCAAATTCCAACATTTGATAACTTTAAAAGAACTTTATTAATGGTATCTACTTCACATTTTTTTAATCAATTCTTGAAGCTTTAATGGACTAAATCTAGTGTGTGTTTTCTGGTTCAGATTGTATAGTTTGATCATATTTTGTGGTTATATGTCCAGAGGATTTTGCCCTTTTGTATGTCATCTTAAAGATATTTCAACCTTCATAAATTTTAGGGATTGAAAATAAAATTTGACGATAAAATCTAATAAATTTCATATTGTGAACACTAATGCGTAACATTGATAAAACTTAATACTTTCTTTGACTATGATTAAATTAACTTTTACAATAAAATTTACGATATCAATTTTTTAGTCATTTTCCCTGAATTTTATGGACAATTGGTTATATTTTTTTGGTTATTGATGTCTTTATGTGTAAGTAAAAAGTAGCTGGAAATTGAAGACGACTTAAGAGGGAAGAAGAATACCCTCATATTTACATCTCTGTAAAAGTGTGTATTTTAAGAAAAGCTTTGCACCTTTATGGCACCTACAAGCTTTGCACCTTCCAACGAAAAGTCAAAACGCGCTAAAATCAACGGTTTAGTTTTAAACTCTTGAACCAAAACCAAACCAAACTGAACCAATAAACCGGTTTGATTCAAACCCGGTTAGGAGCTTATAAAGGTGGAAACTTGGTATGTGGGTTCTGGTTTAACAGTATACACCAAGTTGTATCAAGAAACCAACACAAGAAACCATTAAAGAGTCCTGTAAAACTTCCTTGCATTTTTCTTCATAAGATCATGAAAAACAAATCAAACACTTTTTTGAGTTTTTGTTCTCTCAAGAGAAGTGTGTGTTCTCTCTCTATTGAATTCTTCAATCAGTTATTGAATTATAGGAAGGTCAGGCTTAGCTTCTCCAACTTGAACAATGGTGCTATTGCTTGATGAAGCTCCTTGTTCAATTTCTTTACTCATTCTCATGAAGTAACTATGCCTGAAAACAGATCAAAAAAGTAACCAACATAAGCAATATCAGATCAAAACCAGTTCAAGAAAGTAACAGAGAAGGTAACTACCATCGCGTATCGGCAGTTAACTCAGGATGGAAAGCAGTTGCTAACAAGTTTCTTTGCTTCACTGCAACAATGACTTTAGTTTCAGAAAGAACATCCTCCTGATATAGCACGAAAAAACGACGAGAATTAGAGTGTTTTGATGAGATGAAGTGGATTGAAAACAGAGGAAAAGTTTAAGCAAAACCTCTTGGATTTGTACGGTGGAGCTTGAATACAAGACTTTATTTGATGGAACAGGATAATGAGCTAGTACTTCAACTCCAGGACCCACTTCAAGAACTGCTGGAGCGCGTATGAAAACTCCTCGAAATGTATCTGGACCGCCTTCTTTTGATGTGAGTTTAGGTACTGAGATATCAGCTTCAAAACTTTGAAGCTACAGATCAATAAATTCACAGGAATATCAAAACCTCAACTTATTACCAAAAAATTAGAGACCTAAGACATTATATAAGCATTTTGAAAGAGCAAATCTCTTTACAGCAATTGAACTATAACGAAAAAACCGAGTTTCTTTGTAGTTACATCACAGTTCATGAAAATTTAGCCTCTCTAATCATCTAACATATATACAAATCTCAAGTTAAGGCCAATATCATCATCTAAAAACATCATGTAAAGATATAATTTACCTGGCTTCCGAAGAAATTTCGATGAACAGTACAGTCAAGGCCACCAACTAATTCCTGTCCTCCTTCTTTCTGACCTGAAAGTTTCAAGATTTCTCGTCAAAGTTCTTAATTTTTTTGGTGACAGCAATGGTAAGGAAGATCCATTGAAGTTACTCACCAACTGCTCGGTCTGCTAAGAATATAAGGCCTGCACATGTTCCCCAAACAGGTTTCCCCATCTTAACAAACTCTCGTAGAGCTGGAAACTTCAAAAGAACCAAAGGAGAGAAAATTAGAGCAAAGAAGAGACTTAACATTGACAATTTAGAAACAATCAAAGTATAAACATCAGCTTTAGCTAACTAAACGTCGAAAAAACCTCTCCCTTTCATGATTCTTAGACTTATTACAGATATAGCTATGCAATTATTCACCTGTTCCTTTAAAGAGAGGAGCAAAAAGACCATAACTAGGATCATTTAACTAAAGAGCTAGCTTGTACAGTTTCAATCAGCTATGCTTGAGGTTTTGAAGTGCAAAACTTGAAACATAAACAGAGAAACCATAAATTCATACAATACTTAAAAACTTGTAGATAGATGCCAGAGAAAATGAAACCTTATCTCAAAGCCAAATTCATTGGACAATACTAATTGAATTCTTCCGTAATAAGAGACGATTTCCTCTACTAAACCACAAAAATTTCCTATCGCAAACGAATTCAAATCATGTGAAACAGTTTCTTATACAAAACACTGATCAAATTGATCTAAGTTATTGAAAAATTCAATAACTCAGGCAAAATCATTCTAAATTCTAAAATCCCAAATTTGTAAATAAGGTCAGATTCGTCTGAAACACACGTAAAAAAGGAACCTTTCCAATTCCTCCAAGTGGGCCCTTACAAAAACAATAAATTTCATTTCGACGATTAATATCCACACGTAAATCAAGAAACCCATATAGTATTAGACGCCATTAAGAGTAAAGTTAAGAGCTTGGAAAAAGAGAGAGAACCAGGTTATGATACTCGGCGAGTTTAGCCATGGTGGTGCTTTCACCTCCAGGTATGATCAAAGAGCTAATAGTCTGAAGCTGTTCAGCTTTCCTTATCTCAGTCCCTTGAACACCAAGCCGCCGCAAGGCCGCGATGTGTTCATTGAAAGAACCCTGCAAAGCTAACACTCCNCTCCGACGGTCATTTGCGGCGGCGATTTGAGAGAAAAAGAGATAATTGCGTTTATATAATAAAATCACTCGAAAAGAAAAGCCTTTTTTCGAGTGGCGAAATCTCTCTTTTTTTCGTTGGTCACTAATTTTACAACCAATCATAAAGATATTTTGTTTTAAGGTTTTTTAATCGTATTTTAATCTTATGACTTAATTGTATGTTTAAAAAACTTAAACTCGTTCCTTTTAAAATTTAGGTTTAAATCTTATATATTAATGACAAATTTCAATTTTTTTAAAACATTTCCTGATTGTTAAAGTATATATATATATTTGCTTTGTTAATACTAATTTTTGCAAATCTCGTTTTATTAGTTTAAAAAGAAATATTAATCAACTCAAATATTATATGAACTAGAAATTTATTTTTATTATGTGCGAGATAGGTGTTTTTTTATTTGATTTCAAACTATTCCGTTATTTAGTTTATGTATTTTATAAATTTATTTTTTGGAGAATTTTCTCAATGACCCAAAAAACACTTTTAATTTGGGGACTAACCCATGTTTTTTAGGGTTTTGTCAAATAACCCATGGCTAAATAAAAAACCAAAAAGTTCACAGTATTTACAATTTTGCCATTAATAAAATAATAAAAATTAAATATAATTAAATACAAAATTACCTTTATGCCCTTCTTCTTCCTCAAACCCCTTTTCTCCATTAACTATTTTCTTCTTT
>KE150526.1:262771-290118 GCA_000411095.1 Aethionema arabicum
CAAACTCAAAGTTTTAAGAGCTGAAATCGGACTTACCTTGTTCGCGAAACCCTAAAACGCAGACGAAGACGAGAAGACGAGAGATAGAGACGAAGACGGGAGATAGCGACTAAGACGAGAGATAGAGAGACGAAAAAGAAGATTTAGAAGAAAGATGTGTGAAACTAAGAAGAAGAAGTTGAAGATTTGGAATTTTTCGCGAAGAAGAAGGTGTTCGTGGGTTTATAGCGACGTGGGAGAAAAAATGGAGAGAAAAAAAAGGCAGTTCTTTTGATTTTCTTTTTTTTGTCTTTTAGTGTATAAGGGCATTACTGTAATTTCGTTATAATTAATAATGTTTTTAATTTATTTTTTTTAGTTAAATACAGAGGTATTTTTGTCAAGATACATATAATTGGACTGAATTAGAATATTTGAAAAACATGGGTTAAAGCCCAAATTAAAATGGTTTTTTGGGTTATTGAGTATAATTTCCTCTTTATTTTATGTTAGTTAGTTACATTTTTATATAAATATAGAGTGACATTTGTTAGTATATAAAGTTTGGAAACGTAACAAAATTGCATTTTCAAAACGATATTTAAACATGAATAAAGTCAAAACTCAATTAAAAAGTCAAGAAAAAACAAATTTACTAATAATAACAAAACTGTGATTATTTTTAAACACAAAATACACTTTAAACAACCAATTTCTGAGCTTTTTTGGTTAAAAAAAGTCAAAAATTAATTCAATTCAAACAATTTACTAAACCTTTCCATGTATACAACGAGTTAAAAAATTGTTTTCCTCCCAAAAAAAATGTAATAAGTCTTAACATTTTTATATAAGGTTTTACATTACTGAAATTTCAAAATTAAAACACCATACACATTATATATATATATTTAATAAAAATAATAATTACGAAAAATACCCAAAACAAAAACACAGAAAGGGAGAGAGAGATCGAAGGTCTCACGCACGACGCTGCGACCAAGAAATCCTTTTCTCCATCATTTTCCTTTTCATCTTCCTCTGCTTTGATCAAATCCCTCTCCGAATTTGAATTCAGTTTCAATGTAAGATTCTGTCTTCTTTCCCCCTTTTTTTGGTTCTCTGAGTTTTGATTTTTTTTTGGTCCATTGTCCTGAATATTCGATCTTCTTTTTTCCTGGGTTTATTCTACTGCCATCGATTTCGATATTAGGGTTAATTCTAATCATAATATTTAGCGAAATTGTTGTTTCTGATTTATCTGAATATCATGGAAGCCGTCGTCTATCGAGTGTGCGGTAGACTTTTGTTCTTCTTTTCGTCTTTTTTATATATATATATCGCATTGTTCGATTTACAATGTTTGAGAGTTTTTGTATAGACTGTTGTTTCCGATCATTGTATTTTTCTTAAATTGTCTTTCGTTCATATGAAATTGACCATTTGGATTGACATTTTTGTACCCCTTTTCTTTGATATTATCTGATAATGGATTTTAGCTCGTGTTTACTGACTTCTCAATACAGATTTAATGTACATTACAAGTATACTGATTGTTATCAACGATTCAAATGAGAATTTGACCATTTTTTTTTGCAGAAGCTTGGAGCTCACCTTGAGCTTTTACTAATCGGGGGTATACATTTAACAAGTTTCATATGGTGGAGAGTAGCTGATAAATGTATCTTTGATATAAGGTGCAATTTTGGACATGTTGTGTTCGAGTTATAGTGGTTATGATATCTCAAGTTGTGTTGTTCATCTGGCTGAATGGCATCCCTTGGAATAGTGAAGTTCACAGGGCTTAAACCCCCTCAAAACCCCTTTTATTGCTGGGTAAGATTTGCATTTGTATCGATTTATCTTGAATTGTTTAGGGAAGCAATTGTTGTAGAGGAGTTTGTTACATTTGCTCGAGTCATGATGTTAATGTTCATGTCACTTTTTGTACAGGTTCCTCAGTTAATTGCAGCAATTTATATATTATAATACGTTGAGGACAGATTTTTTTGGAGTAGATCATGTTTCGTGATAGTTTTTTATTTGCCCGAGCTATGGGTTGCTTTGGGTGCTTTGGTTCTTCTGGTAGAACCCAACAACAACCCAAACCCTTTGATGATGATACATATTCATGTGATAATGATGTGACTAGCACTGCTAGAGGAGAAGAAGATGAGGAAGATGTAGAAGAAGCAGAGCAGCAGAACCGCTCTAAACGATCTGACGAAATTTTGAAATATAGATTAGATAATGGGTTGATCTGCAGACAGTTTCCAGTGAAAGAAACTAATGAACTTATCCGTGGAGAGGTATAAGTTACTTCTTGTGCTTATTTCTCATATTTGTTTTGCCTAGCAAGTGTAGTTTTTATTATTTCCTCTTTAGTCCTGCTTGATATACCATGGTGGTGTGTATATGCCAATTTGTTTCATATTTGATATTTCAGGATGAAGATGGTAAGAAGACAATCAATGAGTATGTTCGTGAGTTTAAAATTGGATCTGGTAGCTACGGTAAAGTGGTAAGTGTGAATCTCATATACGATACTATCCAATACTGTGTGTGTATCCTATAAACTGTGCTTTGACTTCCCTTGAAGTCTTTTCTTATTCTTAATTACGTCTATTTAACCTTCACACTAATGGACCTAAGAGGTTATTTATCCCGAGCTGGCTCTTCAGCCGCAGTTACAGTAACTATAGAGACCAGAAACATTAGCTGACGTAGATGCTAACTGAAAACTCTAACTTGCTTACACTTATGATTTGTCAAATAATTTAAAGCTAGGCTTTTTCTGTCTTATACTCTAATTTAAATACTAGTTGATCCTTTGGGAGAAATCACTGTATGCCGTAACAGAAGAAAGCTTCTTACTGCATTTAGAAGTTTGTCATGCGCCCGAGAAAAGAGAGTGTTTGATTCCAACATTGAGCTTTTCCAAATGCGTCCTGAGTTCTTGATTGGTTTCTGGATTCTTTAACGTTGTTTTTGTGTGCACAACAGGTTTTATATCGAAGCACTGTAGATGGTCAACATTATGCTATCAAGGTAACCTCTTGCTCTCCTTCTCACAGTTCCTCTTGAAACCTATTCTTTTCTGTTTTCTTGATATTGATAATGTTCTTCATTTGAACTATAATTCTTCAAGATAGTGTTTTATTGATCAATTAAAAGGGATTTAGCTAGCGTTAAAAAAATAGAAAAGGGATTTAGCTCTCTGACATATCATTTTTTAACACTTTGGTGTCTAGGCTTTTCACAAGTCTCATTTATTAAGGCTACGGGTCGCACCTTCAGAGACTGCTATGAGTGATGTTCTTCGTGAGGTATTAAGCGTTTCTGCACTGTCTTTTCCTTAACAGCATTTGAATATAAAATCGCCGTTACGTTCTTTTTGTTTTCCAGAACATAACGATAGGCTTTGTATCGGTTTCTCATCATTTTAGGTAATGATTATGAAAATTATGGAGCATCCTAACATCGTTAATCTCATTGAGGTGATAGATGACCCCGATACTGATCATTTTTACATGGGTATGTATTTTCTTTTACTTCTTTCTCTTTGTAGAAGTTTCCCTTATCATAAAATGTTATCTTGCTGCTCGTGTTTACTTTTCTCCTAGTGCTCGAATATGTTGATGGAAAATGGGTTTATGATGGCTCTGGACCACCTGCTGTTCTCGGAGAGACAACTGCTAGAAAGTACTTACGGGATATAGTTGCTGGTCTGATGTATCTTCATGCTCATGTATGATGTTCACTGTATAAAATGCTTCTCAAATCTTGATGCTTTCTTGATTTTCTCCTTCTTATACTCTTACTCTTATGTATAACAAAAACAGAATATAATTCACGGGGATATTAAACCCGATAATTTGCTGGTTACTAGTAGCGGTACGGTCAAGATAGGAGATTTCAGTGTCAGCCAAGTATTCAAGGTAAATTATATCTCATCATTAATCTTCACTCTTTCTTGATTTGTGGTTACCTAAGAATTCTTGAGCTTAGTGTTAGCATCTGTTGTTTTACAGGATGATGATGATCAACTCCGTCGATCTCCAGGGACTCCTGTCTTTACTGCTCCCGAATGTTGTTTAGGTCAGCTTTCCTTTCTAATATCTTTACAGAAATATGGTATTTTGAACCTTGAACTATTTCTGTTTGGTGAACCAAACCCTCACCCTCACCCTCAACTATCAAAGTGGTTTTTTAAACCCTGAACTTTGATAATCGATTTTTGTAAACCATACCAGATTTTTTAAATCAAATTTGAACTTTGCACATATAAATAAACCATAATTTCAAAGTTTAACCAAAAAATAGAATTCAAATATGGATTAGTTTTGAGATTTCAGTTAAAAAACGTGGTTATTAAGGTTTAGTATTTTAAAAACTTGATTAATTATCAAAGTTGAGAGTTTAAAACACCATTTTGATAGTTGAGTTTTTTTTTCTCCAAACGGAGATGGTTCAAGATTAAAAAATACTATATTCTCTATCTTTAATGTATGCGAAGCGTTTACAGACAATCTCAGAGAATAGCTTTTTATTTGTATCAGGTATAACATATAGTGGCAGAGCTGCAGACACATGGGCAGTAGGTGTAACATTGTATTGTATGATACTTGGACAATACCCATTTCTTGCTGAAACTCTTCAAGATACGTACGACAAGGTTTACACTCTGGATCCCTAATAGCTTTCCTGACAACATTTCTCAAGAAAGCAATTAAAAAAGAGTTTGAAAACTGCCTACTTATTATACTACTTTCAATTTACAGATTGTTCAAAACCATTTGACGATCCCAGATAGATTAAATCCTCTTCTCAAAGATTTAATCGAAGGTCTCCTTTGCAAAGGTGAGTTTTCTTCATCTTTTGAATGTAACAAACTCTACAAAATATGGATCTTTTTAGGGAATATGATATTTTAGACCCTGAATTATCTACATTTGGTGAAAAACCCCCTTAACTATCAAAATGGGTTTTTTAAATTATGAACTTTGATAACCGGGTTTTAAACTCTACCGTTTTTTTTTAAAATCATAATTTAAAAATTTAATCAAAAATATAATCCAAATTTGGGTTAGTTATACTATAATTTCAAGTTTAAATTTGAGTTTTCGGTTTAAAAAACCTGGTTATGGTGTTAAAACCGGTTTTTCCTGGTGAATTGTGGGTACTGTTTTGGTGTTTGAAAAGGTAAAACGAAGGTTGAGATGTATGTATTGATTTGTTGTTGCAGATCCGAGCCAGAGAATGACGTTGAAGAATGTATCAGAGCATCCATGGGTGATCGGAGAAGATGGCCCTGTCCCAGAGTACTTCTGTTGCTGTAAACGTAACTCTGCTTCAAAGAGAGAAGAAGAAGAAGAAGATAAAGAAGAAGCTAATGGGACAAGAAGTAGCTCAGAGATCTCAGATACTAACTGAAACACACACAAGTTTGATCTCACTTGCGGCCATTTCTGTTGTGTTTGGCCTTTTGTCTTTGACTCAATTTTTTTTTTACTTCAATCATATTTGGTTTTTTTTATTCGACTCTGTTACTTTTTTAATACAAAGAAAAAAAAAACAGTTTTCAGGTTTATTTATAAAATTGAAAATGATAATGATTGTGATTATAATTGATTCCTGTGGTGAAACTATAGCTTATTATTTTAATCTTATTTGGTAGTAGTAAATAATGTTTTAAAATCTAATAGCTAAAACCATTATATAAACAAAGAGATTTTAATAACTAAAATCATAATTACTCGGTTGATGAATTAATTTATAAGAGTTTTTTCATGTTTTTTTTTTGTATTAAAAAGGGAAGAAGATAGAATAAGTGGAGATTAGTGAGAAAAAGAGAGGATTTGTGTTAATCACGTGCTTAGATTCGGATTAATGGATAATCATGAGTCTCATGTTGGTGGCACTTATGTAATTTATTTGGTCAACTTTTTGACGCTTCAAGGAACAATCAATTCTAACTTTGTTTTACTCGCAGCTTTACTTTTGTTTATTGTATTATAACCCCTTTAATTATTTTTAATTATACTAATACCCATTTACTTTTATAATAGTGAATAAACCAAACACAACTATCTCCCAATAAGTATGGTTTTAAATAAAAATATATTTTTTCTCTTTTTTCAGATTAATAATTAGAATTTGACATTTATATATAAGAAAAATCAATGCATAAAATAAATTAAAACGATATTTATGGTGTAACGGTTAAAAATATAAAATATATAATGACCAACAGAAAAGATACATATATATATAAACTTTTTTAAAATATATACTTTTCTTACACAATATAAAATAGTATATTTAGAAAGAAAAATGTGTAATATTGAAAAGAAATAGCACCATAAAAGTGATAAATAATCTCTTTTTTATATTATGCATACACATGTTTTAGTAATTAATATATAAGATTATATATATATANGATAGATTAAAATGAATATATAAAAAAAACGGAATTTATATTAGAAATTTTGAATTTAATTACAATAATATAAATTTTAAAAGATGTTATCTACAAAATCCAAAAAATATCATGTCATTGCTTTATTTTGACTATTCATGAAAAAAAATTTTTTAAAAATTATGTAGCTGTAACTTAATATTTTTTTGTCGTTTCTTATTTGTATTTTTAATTTCCTTAATATAACATACAAAATGTTGGGGTTAAAATGTAAATATTAGAAAGTAAAAGGATTAGAATATTTTTGGTTCAGTTCCTTATAACCAATCTTCTTCTCTAACCAGTTTTTCAGTTTCTCTCTGCTGCTGCAGTCTCCCTCTTTCACACAAACTTTTTGCCTCCATGCCGGTCGCCGGCGACGTTTTCAACGGCTTATAGTTTCCCGGAGGTCACCGGAATGAATTTAGATAAGGAGATCTAAATCAACCATTGGAGGTTTTTAGGTAATCATGTCGATATTCTCCTCTTCTGGATTTTTTGTTGCATGATCTTTTTATCCTCTTTTCTGTGTTCCCTGATCTGTTGGTGAGATCCGTATGATTATAGTTTTCGGATCTGGACTCATTTTCCATTGAAGAGTTTTCGGAATTTGGGGTTTTCGGATCTGCTTCGGATTCTTAGTCATATAGGAGTTTTATGAGCTTCGTTGCTAGCATTCATTATCCTTGTTGATTCTCGCTGTGATTTTAGGATCGGTCATATCTTCATCTGAACTTTTATGCGAGGATTTTAGACGATTCTATTTTGGCATCGAAATAACCGATTGTTTTTGCATCGTTCAAATTTTTGTTTGTTAAATTTTTTTGCCAGTTTTTGACATTGATGTATCGGCGATTATGTAATTTCTACAGATTATTGAGGTTGTATTACTCTTCTAATCGAAGCTAGAAGATTCATCAACTTTGGAATTTATATTTCGTTTGGTGAAGATTGAGCGGAATGTTATTTTTTCGATTGTTTGAATCTGATGGACAAAATAAAGAGATGGAGATTGTTTTGGAGCAAAGATCGGAATCTGTTCTCCGGATACTGGGATAAGAGTTACCAAATTGGAAATAGCTCTTTGATTTTACAAAAAAGTTCTTGATAACAATTGTTTGTGTTTCTTTGCTTTTTGGCTGCTTAGATTCATTATAGTTTTAGGGTTTAAACATCAATGGCGGAAGAAGATCATTCTTCATCTTCAGAGGAAGCAGAAGCTTCTGCTTCTGTAGTAGCAAACTCCAGTGTAGCAGAGAGAGATAATCGCCTCAGGTTAGGATCAAGTGACTCACTTCTTCCTGGTCTTATAGATGATGTTGCTATAAATTGTCTTGCTCGTGTTCCAAGATCAGATTATCCTTCTCTAGCTTGTGTAAACAAGAAATACAATAAGTTAATCAATGGTGGAGAATTGTTTAGTTTAAGGAAAGAATTGGGGATAGTAGAGTATCTTATTTTCATGGTTTGTGACTCAAGAGGTTGGTTAATGTTTTCTCCCATGAAAAAAAAATGGATGGTACTGCCTAAGGTGCCATGTGACGACTGTTTCAACCGCGCAGATAAAGAGTCATTAGCAGTAGACGACGAGCTTTTAGTTTTCGGGAGAGAGCTCCTTCAGTTTGCGATATGGAAATACAGTTTAAGATCTCGAAATTGGGTCAAATGCGAAGGAATGCATCACCCTCGCTGCTTATTTGCATCAGGAAGCTTAGGTGGAATAGCCATTGTAGCAGGAGGAACTGATAAGAACGGAAACATATTATCATCAGCCGAGCTTTACGATTCATCATCAGGAAGATGGGAAATGCTACCGAATATGCATTCTCCTCGTAGATTATGTTCCGGGTTTTTCATGGATGGTAAATTCTATGTAATTGGAGGCATGTCAAGTCCGAACACATCAGTAACTTGTGGCGAAGAGTTCGATCTCGAGGCTAGAAAATGGCGAAGAATCGAAGGAATGTATCCAAATGTGAACAGAGCAGCACAAGCTCCACCTTTAGTTGTTGTAGTAAACAATGAGCTGTTTACACTTGAGTATTTGACAAATATGGTGAAGAAATATGATAAGGTGAAGAATAAGTGGGAGGTTATGGGGAGATTACCGCCGATGGTGGATTCGTCGAACGGGTGGGGATTAGCGTTTAAGCCATGTGGAGAAGAGTTGTTGGTGTTTTGTGGGCAAAGAGGAGTGAATGGAGAAGGTATTGTGGTGAATTCGTGGTATCCGAAAGATGGAGGAGGAGGAGAAGATGGGAATTTGGAGTGGAAAGTGTTGGGAGTGAAAGAGAATATTGGTGTTTTTGTGTATAATTGCGCAGTTATGGGTTGCTGAATATGAAAATTGTTTTTGTTTCAGGTTTGAAGTTGGTTTTGTTTTGTTGTGTCTTCTTGATTTTTATGACTTTGTTGTGTCCGTTGAATTTTTATGGGCAAAATTGGGAAAAGGAAATCAAGACTTTTTTTTTTTTTTTTTGTTGGTGGTCCTTAATATAATTCTTCATTTACTTGAATAAAAGAAAATATGTCTCTAAGGAAACACTAGGCTTGGCATTAAAACCGAACGGAAAGAACTGAAAAATATTCGGTTTTTTGGATATTTTTCGGTTATTCGAGTATTTTTCGATTATTCGGATGTTTTTTGGTTATTTGGATTTTTTTTTTTGGTTATTTGGTTATTTTTTTGGTTATTTGGATACTACTCGAATCGGAACCGAAATCAATTAGGGTATTTTTTTGGATCTCTAATCAACTATCCGAACAAAATAGGAACTGAACCTGAACCAAACCGAATTCTTCTAAATATCCATTGGATTCTATACTTGTAGAACGGAAAAACTAAATACCTGAAAGTACCGAACGGGTACCCGTATGCCCACGCCTAGCAACGTTGTTCTGAAAAACAAAAGAAAATATTAATCTTTGAATTTTGTTGTTGATAAAAAGCATTAATTTTGAAAAATATTTTTAGTGTAGTTTTTAAATGTGTTTGTTAGCCAGGGTAACATTGGTCAGTGATTTTCATTTGTAATTTATTTTGTTTTTTTTGTGCTTAAGGATATTTGAGTTTGAATTGCACGGATGGCATTTAATTTTGTATTAATTTGTATTTAGCTAATGGAATTTGTGATTCATATGATAAAAAAAAATTGTTTTTGTTATAGTTTTTGAGGCAAAGATTTAAAAACTATGTTAAAAATTCTAAAGATTTGAAAAACTATTTTTAAAATTGACCTAACACAGAAAATTCAAGATTTAATACGCGATAATTCCTGCAAATCAATGATAAATATGACAATAATTAGAAACAAGACAAATTGATATGAATGTTTTAAAAAAAAAAAATCATTTGTTGAATTCGAATAAAAAAGAGAAATATTTTAAAACAGTTTAATATTAATGTGTAGTGTATCTTCCCATATATGTATAAATCGGAAAATGGTAGTTGTAAATTAATAAAATATTTAAGTTAAGTGACGTAACTTTTAATCAATTATAAATTTATAATTAAACCATTAAAAAGAAAAAGTGAGAAACTAATTAGTGTTGAGTCAAAATCCACTAATGATTATTGTAACGTAGATTTATATGTCTGATAGAATCTTGTAGTGGAATGAATATATTACCCAACATTGTGGGTCGTGGACTTTGACCTCATCTCTAAACTATATATTAATTAATATTATTAAATAATTGTATAATTATATGGCTACAAATACACTTAAAGTTGAATTATTAATTTGCCATATAGATTAGAGAGAGGTGTTAGTTTGGTGTGTCGGCCAATTTTCTGGTGTTTGGATCACTTTTGGTATTTGCTAATTTCATTTTATTGGTAGGTTTGGTCATTCAGATATATAAACATTTGCTAAATCAATCATTTTTTTCTTTCTATTTTTCTATTTTTCTATTTATAATTTTCTTGAACCTTTTTTCTTAACATATCTATATGATTTATTATTTTATTGTTAGTCTTATTTATATGTATTAGCTATCTGAATTTCATAAGATTTAATTTTATGCTAGCACACAATTAGATAAATGATTATGGTGTTTAAATCATGTATTTGGTAAAAAAAATATAAAATATCAAAACAATTTCTTAAATCTCTTAAATTTCGATAACCATTTTTTTTCTTTGTTCAAGTATTTGGACAATTTTTTTGTTTGTGTGGGTCATTTTTGCACATGAATCATGCTAATCTTCTCTCTATCGTTTTAATATTATCGGATGTTTCAAAAAGACAACAATCAAAATATATTTATAATTTCTAAATTGTATATGGATTATAAAAAAAATCAAAAATTAACCATAAAATTACGACCTAACTAACTAACATTTAGATTGTATTTTTTAGGTTTAATTTTGTGTTTATGGTTTCATTTTGATTTAAAAAATTTAGTTACCGAAGATTGTGAGAATTCAACATTTTTCACTGAACAAGAATAATTCATATTTAAAATAATCTGTTTGGATGACTATATATATAATAATAATGATGATGATAATATGAGCGACAATCTTCAATTTAACACCTTGGAGATCTAATGATTTTGAATTTAAGTCAAAATAAGCTTTATACATGTAAATGATTAGTACAAAAACTAAAAAGTAGCTACATATTCTTCGTAAGAAGCAAAATCTATATAAAGATAAAGTCGCTTTTATTTTGAGCATTTTTACTATAACCAAATTCAAATAGTATACTATGAAATAAAAGACATCACATTGACAAAAATGTTATGTTTTATTAATAATTTATTATCATCTCATAACCTAATTAATAAATTCGATACAAATTATTTAGTTTTTGTTCGTTTAACTAAATATAATATCAATAAATTACAAAATTTGCTCTTAGTTTATTAGACTTTTGTTTCCACCATTCAATTTACATAATTACTCATTCAATACTAATCATACAATTTTTTTTAATTTTGTTTATTTCGGTGTTATTAATTAGAATTATAGTCTTTAAAAAAATTGTATGTAGTGAAGAAACTCTCAACTATCAAGATATGTTTTTAAACATTGAATTTCGATAACTTTATTTTACAAAAAAAAACGTTACTTTAATAACCATAATTTATAAATTGAAATATTAAACCTAAATTCGAAATTAAAGTATAATTAACCCAAATTTGATTTATATATTTGGATTTACTTTTGACTTTTGAGATTATGGTTTGATTTGATATTTATAGTTAAATATTAATTCAATAAATTTGGTTATCAAAGTATAAGATTTTTTTTTAAAAATTCCGATGAACTCTTATAAATTATAATAATAAATAAAATAGACCATAAATAATGTCACATTAAATAGTATGCTATCCATTTGCTTATTTAGCTTTCCTATGGAATATAACAAACTATTAAATGAGATATAACAATCATATTATTTGGACCACCTAAACTAATTGTAATAAAAAATATTAATCAACAAATTAATAATTAATATAAACTAAAAATTATCATGTATATCCGCCTAATTAGTTGTCTAATCAAACTAATCCAAAATGATGATTGTAATTATATCCAAAATAAAATTTTAGTCAAAATGAAATTTGTGTGTTTTCTTTGTTGGAAACCATTACACGGTTCTTGTGACTAAAGAAACATGAAAAACATATATAATAATACAAAAGTAATGTGTTACATCAAAACTTGTAACATATGATAAAAGTACACAAATCTCATTCATTCACATGACTCACTACTTAAGTACTCTAATTTCAGATTTGCTTTTTCGATTTTCAATTTAAACCCAACTCCTCATAAATTGAGTGGTGGTCCATGTTATTATATATTAGTGTTTTTTTCGGTAAAATATATTTATTTTTAATAGCTTTTTCTATGAGATTTTAGATCGTATTTCGTTTGTTTTCTAATGAGTGTATATTAAAATTTACTAAAATTCTAAAAGTATATTGCTCATGTTTCGTAATATTAGATATTTTATATGGAATATCCAGTTATTAGTAATAGTATACAAAACGGTAAATATTGTTTTGTTGTATGTTAAAAAATTAAAATTTTAAAAAATAAAGAATAAACTAGAGATTAAATTGTAAAAAAATACATAATACCTTTTACATCTAAACATAAAATATCTAATCTTTTTCAAAAAAAAAAAATTGCTATAATATCTTAAAAAACATAGAAAGTGTTAACAATTATGTTTTTTCAACTCAAAATTTAGTTTATGGCAAACCAAATAATCCATATTTGTTAATTAGTATTTATTGTCGAAATTCATTATTTTTCTTAGATCAGTCATACCCATTAAAATGTACTAAACTACTATAATTTAAAGAATCAAAATTAATTGATAATAAATCAATCATCTTTTAATTATTAGTATTCGTTACTTTGAACTTTATACATATCAACTATCAAGACATAGTTTAGGTTCTTTTTTAATTATATATAGTTTTGGGAAATTTTTAATTACTAATATTACTTGACAATTAGCTAGAAGAAAAAAAAGGAAAAAATTTGACAATTTTCCATAAAAAAAAAAATAAGTGAAGACCAAAAAAAAAAAGAAGACTCGTAATGGTTTAGGCAAAGAGCTTGAAAACAAGAAGCAAGAAGAAATGGGCAAATCTTCAACAAACAGCAGAGAGGAGAGAGAAAGAGAGGAGAGAGAGATATGGCCTACCTTTCTCTTTCTCTCTCTTCATAAATAAGAATCATGCTTTTCGTTCTCCTCCGCCATACTTTTTCTCTTCTTCTTCTTCCCCATTTACTCCACAATTCCACTTTCTCTCTCATTTCATCAACACTAATCTCGAGATTCCAAACAAGCAAACAAACGAAACAGCTTTTCTTTGCTTTTCCGTTTCAAACTTTTCTTCTCCGTTTTGGGCGGGATTTTCGGATTTTTTTGGATTTTTGTATTCTCTATTTCGTGTGGGGCTTTGCTTTTAAGTTCTCGATTTCATGAAACTGTGGATTTTGTTTCTTCTTCTAGCTACTGTTTCATGCTTTTGACTAACTATTATATGATTGATTATTCTGAGTTTTTTTTAGTCTAGCCTTCTAATTTAAGTCTCCGCCATTTTTTTAGTTTTTTTTTTCTATTGTTAAGGTTTAGCTTTCGTTAATGAAACAAACCTCTATTCATCTCACTTCTGCTTTAATACTTATTTGAAATCAATTTCCCCCATTGTTTGTTAAGTTATGAATACTGAGGAGAAGAAGCCTGTTACTGATCTTGGTTCAATCCAAGGTGATTCTGCCTCTGCTTCAAATCAGGTATACATATACGAATATATGTATGTATGTATGTATGTATGTATGTATGTATGTATGTATGTATGTATGTATGTATGTATGTATGTATGAATGAATGATCTTTCTTTTCTGAGATGCTTATATGTGTCTGTAAGAGGAATGAAATTGAAGAGATTAGAGCTTTTTGTGCTTAATTACTTGCATTTGGTATGCTAGATTGATGTTTTTTAGCAGATCAAATCTGATTAGTGTTGTTAGTTCATTCAATCTTTTGAGGAGTTGCTCTGTTGTTTAAGTTATGTTACTTTCATTCTTTGTTGTTCATAAGAAGGCGGAGGAATCCTGTTCTATAACAGAAGAGACTGCTTCAAATGTTCAACAATGGAGACGTAAGAATCTCTCTTTACAAATCCCCTCGAGATCAACCGTGCTTTCTTCTGAAGATTCAGTTGTAATCAAGATCCCTCCAACGCCTAGTCCTACACCAAGAAGAGTAAACTTTGCTTTGACATCAACTTCTCCAGGTCCTGGTTCTGCTCCTACTTCATCTTCTGTTCCTACACGAAGCAAATCTTCCCTTAAGAATCTTTTGCCAAAAGTTGGATTCAAATCAAGAATTTTGAATACTGATATTGAGAAGGGACATGAGGATGTTACTTCTCCTTCTACATTGCAGGAGAAAGCTTCAATTTCAAGATCATTATCACTTTCAAAGCTATTTACACCTAGGATTAAAAGAACTTCATCTTTACCTGTGACTCCCATTATTCTTTCAAACTTGGAGTCAGTTCATGGAGAAAGCACTTGTGCTCCTCAAACTCCAAGTGTAAGCTATCTCTTGTATTTAACTGGAATCCTGTATGCTGTTGTTTGATTCATGTACTCATACTCGGTTTTTTTGCAGAGCAAAGGAACTGTACATATAGTTCGTTCTCGCTCTGTCCCTGTTAATGACAAGGAAGCAAGCTTAAAGGGAATGGATTCATTCTTCAGAGTAATTCCTTCGACACCTCGAGTAAAAGAAGGAGACGTTTCATCAATTACAACAGAGGCTGGTGATACCGGTAAGTTTTCATGTTTCAGATTAGTTACATATCTTCAATTTACGCTGCGAATTTATCATAATATAATGCCATAGAAGTAGGTGAAGCTGATGGAGAAGACATACCTGAAGATGAAGCAGTATGTAGAATTTGTTTAGTTGAGCTTTGTGAAGGAGGAGAAACCTTAAAAATGGAGTGTAGTTGCAAAGGTGAACTTGCTCTTGCACACAAAGATTGTGCTCTAAAATGGTTTACCATTAAAGGCAATAAAACCTGTGATGTTTGTAAACAAGAAGTTAAAAACTTACCTGTAACACTCTTACGGATTCAAAGCACACGTATCTTAAACTCTGGTGTTTCTCAGCTTGATGTTACTGGGTACAGGTAAGATCTAAAACTTTAATAAAACCACGCAAGATTCAATGCAAGAGAAAGACTTAAATCTATCCATTACAGGGTTTGGCAGGAGGTTCCTGTTCTAGTGATCATCAGCATGCTTGCTTACTTTTGTTTTCTTGAGCAGCTTCTGGTAAAATATAATCTGTACTATTCAAAATCTATCTCAAGAACATTAAGCATACGGATATTGACTTGTACTGAAATACATTTGCAGGTTGAGAATATGGGTACAGGTGCAATAGCGATATCTCTGCCATTTTCTTGCATTCTTGGTCTTCTTGCATCAATGACTGCATCAACCATGGGTAAGATTTCTTCTCAAGAACTCTTTCAATGCACTTTTCTCTTCTAACTCTGGACTTGAACTGTTTTTTTGGTTCTTGAATGATCTGTGTCAGTAATGAGAAGATTTGTGTGGATTTACGCTTCTGTCCAGTTTGCTTTGGTGGTTCTCTTCGCCCACATATTTTACTCTGTGGTTAGTACTCTTAAACCCATCTTTTTTAACTTCGCAAACTGTTGCTTATACATAAGTAGACCTGTTAGAACTGATTTATCGAAATAAATGGATGAACCAAACAACCTAAGAATTACTTATACATATCCATCTGTGCATTTCATGCTATAAACTTTAGACATTCATTTCTCATTCATACAAAATCCGATTTTGATGTTTGAGGACACGATATTATATTACTCGTTACGATTTTTCCAACGGTTACAAGAACAACTAATTTCTGATAATGTATTTACCTGGAAAACCCACCGAAAAATCGCATCGAATCACTTTTAAAAGATATCTTTTTTACTTGTTAATATTGAATTCCAACGAGAGTCATGCCCTTAAATCTAAAGCTATATGTGAGCTATTTTCGAATGCTTTCCCGGGTTAAAGTCAAGACCTTTGTGATCTTACACATGATCTGATTATTTTTCAGGTGGAGCTGCAACCAGTTTTGTCAGTTCTTCTAGCAACATTTGCAGGATTTGGTGTATCTATCTGTGGAAGTTCAGTTCTTGTTGAGTTTGTGAGATGGAAACGAAGATTAGGAGCTAGGAGATTAGAACAGCAACTGAACCATCATGTTCAAATGCCACTACCACCACCACACCAACCGCTGCCTCCACGCGATGCAGCAACCTCTCAGCCGTCAACCACCGCATTCTAAAGATCACGGGAAGTGTTGGCTCGCCGTGGAACATGAGTTACATCATTTGATAACACGCTAGTGATTGTATAAAGAAAGAGAAAAGTGAAGAATTGTTGTGTTATGTTTAACACAATTGTATTTCAGCTTTGATTTGCTCAACAAATGTTATTTGCAAATCAAGTGTTTGTAGCTTATGATTTTAATTAATCAAAATTATTGAAAAAAAAAATTGTTTACAAATGAATTAATTTTTTAATATTTTGTTTGTTATTTGTGCGTTTAAAAGTTCAGTTAAATATTAAGTCTGGATTTTTTTGTCGACTCTTCAATAAATTGAGTTTTTTTTTTTGTTTTGTAATTTACCTCAATCCTTTAAAATACGATTAATTTAAAATTATGAAATAGCAAAAGGTTTATAGTTATTTACTATGGTTTTACCACAGTATTATTTTTTTTAGGCTTACTTGTTTCTCACGTGTGTTCTATTAAGTTTTTTAGCCGTCTTCCTTTTTATATATTCAAAATTCAAAACTAGGGATGGATATTCAGAGTACTGGTTCGGTTTTTGGTTTGGTACTTTTGATTATTCAGTTTTTTGGGTATTGGTTCGGTTTTCACAACTATAAAATCGATTCGATTCTTTTAAGATTTTGGTTTCGGTTTCGGTTTCGGTTTCGGTTCGAGGTACTTGATAAGAAGATTAAAAAATAGCCGAAAAACTTAAAAATTATCCGAAAAATAATACTGACTCAAAAAACAAAAAAAATAGCCGAAAAAAAATACTCGAAAAACCAAAAAAATACCTAAAAAAAAGTATGGTTACTTTCGGGTATCTGATAAATATCGGTTTAATTTTGGTTATTACTCAATATCCATAGATCCTGAATTTAAGATCCAATAGTTACTTTACGCCGGTCCCGGTTTGGTTTCAGATTTTTTTCGGTTAGGATTTGGTTCGGTTCTTCGGATACGATTTTTATGCCCAACCCTATTCCAAACCGCCTAGGATATTTAAACTCATTCTATAAACCCTAAATCAACGTGAAACACAAACAACACACAACAATCTCTTCTTCTTTCTGCAGTTATAATTTCGATTCTACCAAAGTTTGTTCGTAAGGTTTTTTTCTGAAATAAGTTCCTTGTCGTCTTTAATTAATTTTTGCAGTTTCTTTTACAATTTAAGCCTACTTAATTAAAACGTTTTGAGTCTCTTTATGTTCGGTATGTACGCAGATTGCCGCGATGAAGAAATCTTGTGTTGTTCATCCTGCAACTGAAGCTTATGCAGAAAAAGCAATTGAAGCAATCAAATCAGAGAATGTTATCGCTGTTCCTACTGATACACTTTATGGATTCGCTTGTGATGCTTGGTAATTAAAAATTTCTCGAATTCTTCTTCAAGTCTATATTGTGTAGATATCTGATTAGCAAACATTCTTTTTTGTCCCCAAATTATAAAATTATATGGTCTCTGAATCATATATTTACTTAATTAGGGTTGGGTATTCGGTATCCGTTCCGTTCCTGTTCAATACTTTCGAATATTCGGCTTTTCGGTTTCATGACTATAGGATCCATTCAGTTCTTCGAAGGTTTCGGTTCGGTTCCGAAAAAAATATACGAAAAATCCGGAAAAAAATATACGAAAAATCCGGAAAAAAAAAACTATAGTTACTTTCGGGCAGCGATAAATATCAGTTCGGGTCCAGTTATCCGACACCCATGGTTACTTTTCGCTAAACTTGAACCTTTTTTCGGTTAGAATTGGTTATTCAGTTCTGGTTTTTATGCTCAACCCGATATATACTTATGTAAACTTTTTTTATTTTCTTTATATGAAATATCGGTCTCTATTTCGGATTTTACCTCAAAACCCCCTTATTTAAAGGATCGGCCCTCCTGATTAGCTACTACTTTTGCAGTTCTTCAGCAGCAGTGGATCGGATATATGAGATCAAAGGCCGAAAGCTTACAACCCCTTTAGCTATCTGTGTTGGTGATGTATCAGATATCAAGAGAATTGCAGTTACAGATCACTTACCTCATGGTTTACTAGACTCACTTCTACCTGGTCCGGTTACTGTCATTCTCCAACGAGGTTTATATCTCTTTCTTGTTACTTTTAGACATTAAAACTAACATGTAAACTTGTGGAAATTGCATCACTATGATATATATGTGATGATGTGAGAGTTTTCTGTAATGTTATATAACAGGTGAATCAAGTATTCTTGACAAGTCTTTAAACCCTGGACTTGAAACTATTGGTGTGCGAGTTCCTGATTGTGAATTCATAAGGGGAATTTGCCGAGGTTCAAGAAGTGTTTTGGCTCTTACAAGTGCTAATCTCAGCGGTGAAAGAAGCAGTGTTTGTGTAAAAGATTTTGAGATGTTATGGCAACATTGTGCTTATGTTTTTGATGGTGGTCAACTTCCATCGGGGCTTGCGGGATCCACCATTGTTGATTTAACAAAACTTGGAAAGTTCAAGATTCTTAGACCTGGAAGGTATGCAAAATTGTTTTATTTTTTATCAGATTAATTAATATAGTGTAACATTAAATGCATTATAAAGTTTGAATCTTTGTGTTAATGAAAACTGTTTGTTTTACAGTGCAAAGGAAGCAACAGTAGAGATTGTTAAGAAGCATATGTTGGAAGAAGATGTTTAAGAGAAGAAAGGTGTTAACTTTTAATATTAACTCATTAGTTTTTTGTTTTTTCGTGCGGATTTCTGTTTCAGAATCAGTATATGTTTTAACTACTTTATAATCTTATTTTCCATGATTTACAAATTGAAAATTTAAGGAGAATGAATAGTAGTGAATACTTGAGTTTTAAAATTAGATAAGAGAAAATGGTAAACTGATCCACGAATTTTGTGAAAAATACCACCAACTTTTAAAATGGTTTTTTAGACTCCAACGTTTGATAATCCGGATTTTTTAAACCTTATGAATTTTTTTTTAATTAAAATTACATTTTAAATATAAAATTAAACTATAATTTCAAGATTTAACAATGAAATAGGTAAAATATATTTTAAATTTAAGTTAATTAAACTATAATTTTAAGTTTAAATTTGAGAAAATCATGGTTATTAAGATTTAGGGTTTAAAAAACCCCAATTATCAAAGTGTAAGGGTCTAAAACTCCATTTTTAAATTTCCTAGTTTTTTTTATCAAATCACAAAGTTCGTGATTTTGTTTTACCATTTTTCCATCAGATAATTTGGTATGTGGATAGGAAGTTAAGTTAAGGAGAATGAATACTTGGGATTATTTTTTAATTTTGTGTTTAAAGTTTAGTTTTGAATAAAAAAAATTCTATTACAAAATTTGAAAAATCTCTGTTATTAAAATTTAAATGATTTAAAATTTTTGCTTATAGTTTAGAGTTTTTTTTTACCGGATGAAAATATTCAACATTTAAAATACTATAATAAAATTATAGAAATAAAATATGCTATGGATGTGTGAACTTTCAACAAATAAAATTTTATGTGAAAAAAGATTGTCACTATACAGCTCTGCAAGAGTACAAGTAAAGCCTCTTGAAGCGTTCCCGAAAATACGGAGGAAAAAAAAAGGTGTTTTCTGACTTCGTCGTAGCTCTTAAACCCTTGTCGACAAAGTTCCAAGAGTAAATTACAGCGATGAACATCTCCACGAGGCTCATCGAGAAGCTTCCCGCCATCTTACCAGCGCCCTCGTCTCCTCTCTTGCGGAAAGGTTCTAAAATTTTCACCCATTTCTACTCTTTCTCGCTTGCTTTTCCTTCTTACTTCTTTCTAGTTTAATTTGAGTTTCTGTGAAATTGGATGCAATTCAAAAGGGAATCACAGGAGAATTTAGGTCGATATATCTATTCTAGGGTTCTCCTCGTTTCCAATTTCTGTTCGAAATTTTGCTCCAATGTCTCTGAAAGAAGGAAACGTTGTTCTGTATCTCTTTTTCCTGTACCCTAAATCATACCGTTCATCGAATTGATTTGACTTCGAACTTTTTGGTTGAATCTCCTTGGTTTCTTCGCCCCCCTGTATGTTGAAGAAGATTACACTAGCTTGTTCCATATCCTAGTTCGAGCTCACAAGTCTTTGAGCGTTTTGATTACCGTCTTTATGGTTTTCAGCCTTAGATGAAAACTAATGACCATTTATCAATCCTTTTTTGATATTATTAGGAGTCTCCGAGTTAGGTTTTTGTTCGCTTTCAAACCACAGGAAGATGAGATTACAGAAGAAAATGGCTTGGAATTTGCAGAGATCAGACATCTGTGTAACGAACAAATCTTGTATTGTTCATCCTGCAACTGACGCCTATGCACACAAAGCTATTGAAGCAATAAAATCCGAGAATGTTATCGCTGTTCCCACTGATACACTCTATGGATTCGCTTGTGATGCTTGGTAATCAACATCTTTGACTAGTTCTTGTCTTATTCTAAACTCTGTACACATCTCATTAGCTACTACTTTGCAGTTCTTCAGCAGCGGTTCATCGGATATATGAGATCAAAGGCCGTAAGCTTACAAGTCCCCTAGCTATCTGCGTTGGTGATGTATTAGATATCAAGAGAATTGCTATTACAGATCACTTACCTCATGGTTTACTAGACTCACTTCTACCTGGCCCGGTCACCATCATTCTCCAGCGAGGTTTATATCTCTTCCTTACTACTTCTAGCCATTGACACTAGCTCGTAAACTCGTAGAAATTGCATATAAACCATGTAGCCATTGAAACTAGCACATAAACTCGTACAAATTGCATATAAACCATATGTAGCCATTGAAACTAGCACATAAACTCGTACAAATTGTGTATAAACCATGTAGCCATTGGAACTAGCTCATAAACTCGTGGAAATTGCATATAAACCATGTAGCCATTGAAACTAGCAGCACATAAACTCGTAGAAATTGCATATAAACCATGTAAAGCTACACTTTACTGTATAACCGATAACTAACACATGATTTCACTTAAAAATCTATTGTTGTTGGAAAAAATTATTAGATTTTTGCTATGTGATTGCATCAATATGATCTTTTTATGTGAGAGTATCTTGTAGTGTATCAGGTGAATCAAGCATTCTTGAAAAATCTTTAAACCCTGGACTCGAAACTATCGGCGTACGAGTTCCTGATTGTGAATTCATAAGAGGAATTTCGCGAGGTTCAGGAAGTGTTTTAGCCCTTACAAGTGCTAATCTCAGCGGCGAAAGAAGCAGTGTCTGTGTAAAAGATTTCGAGAATCTATGGCAACATTGTGCTTTTGTCTTCGATGGTGGCGTACTTCCATCAGGTCGTGCAGGATCCACCATTGTTGATCTAACAAAGCTTGGAAAGTACAAGATTGTTAGACCAGGAAGGTAAGCATTTGATCAGATCAATTTTTTTTTTTAATCCAATTATCAGATCAATTAATACGCCATTAAAGGCATTATAAAGTTTGATTCTTTTGTTTACTGGAAACTCTGTTATTTACAGTGCGAAGGAAGTAACAATGGCGATTCTTGAGAAGCATAAGTTGGAAGAAGATGATTAAGGAAAGAAAAAGGCGTTGACTTTGAATATTAACTAATTTTTTAAAAGTTTTCTTTTTGGCAGATTTTTTTCTTTTTGAAAAGTTTAAGTTCTTGTTTTGGTTATTAGTTATTAATTATTGGTGTAAGATATCATAGTCAATTTGAATATTCATAAGGAAAATATTTTGCCAATTAGCTTAGATATATATTTTTTCTTAAGTATTATCAAAAACTATATCTAAGTATTATATGAAATTGTTTTTTTTTTTAAGTTATTGGTATCTGCAAATAAATTAATGTAATAAATTGTAACGGTAGAGTCAATTTAAAAAAAAAAAAAATTAAGCATGTAATATTAATTTCTCCATAAACGTGTCAATATTTTTTATTTTAAAGGGAAAAAACCAAAATAAAACGTGTTGCTATAAAAGTTGTAGGGCTAAAATTGAAGAAATGATAAATATAGGCACTCAATATTAAATATCTATGTCATCTTGCTCTAATTTATTTCCTCTTCTGGTTAAAATTCATGGTCTTGGCTCTGTCTTTGTACACTTAAACGTTTATCCTCAACTCCTCTTGTTTTTCATTTCTCAAAGTCTTTATATAGTCTATGCGAAATCAATCCTTCTCAAACATTTCTCGCCACTAATCTCTTGATTTCTCTTCACCTCTGGAATATCCTGTTTTTCAATTTTGATTCCTTGTGTTTGAAGCCGGGTTTCTCCCATTTCGGTGATCTTGGGTTGCATTCAGGTGCTGTTTCAAGATTTGAAAAATGATTTACTCGTGATTATGCTTCTGATGTTCAATTTTGTTTGATTTGGTTGGAAATTTTTCTTGGGGAGGGAAAATTGAATTTCTCGAGTGGTACTGGTAAATAATTAGTTTCGAAGATGATTTAGTTGGGTTATTCTGGGTTTTACGTTTTTTCCCTCTGATTTTTGTTTTCTCTGCAGATTTGTGTTTCAGAATCAGTAGGGAACCAATAGATTTTGTTATTTTAGTGTTATTTTCCATGATCTTCACTGGGACCAAACTAGAATAAAGAAGACTGAATTCTTTCTTGTGTTTGCAAAATCAGCTAATTTTGTTCTGTGATTGGGCAGTTTGCTTTGATTCATTGAAATAATGGCGACTGGAGTATTGCATACTCCATTTCCCGGGGTTAAGAACCCAGATTCAAAACTTGGATTTGCTAAAAGTATGAATATGGTGAGAATTTGTGATTTGAGGAGTATGAGATCTAATAGAAGAAGAGTTTCTATCATCCGGAGCTCAAATCAAGGCTCTGATGTAGCTGAGCTTCAACCTGCATCAGAAGGAAGCCCTCTCTTAGGTATATGAACATAAATCTCTAAAAGGGTTATTAAAGATTCCTTAAACTTTATCATTTTGGTATGTTGTTTTGTAGTGCCAAGACAGAAGTATTGTGAATCGTTGCACAAGACGGTGAGAAGGAAGACTCGTACTGTTATGGTTGGAAATGTTGCACTTGGAAGTGAGCATCCAATAAGGATTCAAACCATGACTACATCTGATACAAAGGATGTTTCGGCTACTGTTGAAGAGGTTTCGCTCTTTTCCTAAATCTATTTGCAGTTTGGGAATATTGCTTTGCTTTCATTGCATTGCCTACACTGTTAGCTTAGGATTGCGGCAAGTAGATGGTTAGAGGTTTATATATATAAAGCTTTGTCCCATCATAAAACTTGTTTCTCATTTTATAAAGAAATGTGTTGAATGTTTTGGGATTGTAGGTTATGAGAATAGCGGATAAAGGAGCTGATATTGTTAGGATAACTGTTCAAGGGAAGAAAGAAGCCGATGCATGCTTTGAAATTAAAAATAAACTTGTTCAGCAGAAGTAAGTTACTGGTCATACCAAGTGTTCTGATAGATATGTCTGATGCCACAGCTTTAGGTGTTTAAGTACTGTGTTAAACTGAGTTGTTTTGTGTGTTGGTACAGTTACAATATACCTTTGGTGGCCGATATCCATTTTGCTCCTGCTGTAGCTTTGCGAGTTGCTGAATGCTTTGACAAGATCCGTGTTAACCCTGGAAATTTCGGTACGGATTTTTGTCTCTTACTTTATTTCTTCTGGACTCTTGGATTCAATTTTGATTGAGAATAATTGGTTTTCGCCTTTGTAGCTGATAGACGGGCTAAGTTTGAGACATTAGAATATACAGAAGATGAATATCAGAATGAACTACAGCATATTGAGCAGGTGAAAACCTTTGCTTCATTTGTCTTGTGGCCTGCAAAGTAATCAGTGTTTTCAGTGCTTTCATCTTTTCTTATTGCATTTCCAGGTTTTTACTCCTTTGGTTGAGAAATGCAAAAAGTATGGGAGAGCAATGCGTATAGGGACAAATCATGGAAGTCTTTCTGACCGTATAATGAGTTACTATGGGGATTCTCCTCGAGGAATGGTGAAATCTTGAGTCTTTGAAACAGTTCCTCTTGTTACACATGTGCAATCGTGTTGTAATTAGCTGACCTAAGTTTTTTACACAGGTTGAATCTGCGTTTGAGTTTGCAAGGATATGTCGGAAGTTAGACTATCATAACTTTGTTTTCTCCATGAAAGCAAGCAACCCGGTGATTATGGTCCAGGCATACCGGTTGCTAGTGGCTGAGATGTATGTTCATGGTTGGGATTATCCTCTACACTTGGGAGTGACTGAGGCTGGAGAAGGCGAAGATGGACGGATGAAATCTGCGATTGGGATTGGAACACTTCTTCAGGTACTCACTCCATAAACATACAAAGGCTTAACAAAATGTAGCAATCAATCACTTAGTAGAAATGTCATTTATGGCGACGTTATTGTAACTTTCAGGACGGGCTAGGTGACACAATTAGAGTTTCACTGACAGAACCGCCAGAAGAGGAGATTGACCCGTGCAGACGGTTAGCCAAACTAGGGACAAAAGCTGCTGAACTTCAACAAGGCGTGGTATGAATGATTCTTCTTCACTTGATTCTCTGTAATTTCCCACTCTCTCCCCTCTCTACATAGCTGAACTCTTTGAGATGCTGCAACGTTTTGTATTATTAGGCACCTTTTGAAGAAAAGCATAGGCATTACTTTGATTTTCAGCGTCGGACAGGTGAGCTACCTATGCAGAAAGAGGTAAGGCTACACATTTTGAAAACAAAACCCTTTCTTTCTTGATGTACAAAAGAAGATCGAAATGATTTGTCCAAAAACTGTAGGCAGAAGAGGTTGATTACAGAGGTGTCCTTCACCGTGATGGTTCTGTTCTGATGTCAGTTTCTCTGGATCAACTAAAGGTGAGTGTTCTTCACTTCTTTGACACCAACATAAGGGTGGATCATTGCATTTTCCTTACAGTTTCGTTATCTTTTTAGGCACCAGAACTCCTGTACAGATCACTTGCTACAAAGCTCGCGGTTGGCATGCCATTCAAGGTGCAATATGATTCTTTTCATTTCGAGAAATGATTTGGTATTGGTTCCCGATTCTTACTTCTCAAGTTAATATTTGTTAGGATCTGGCCACTGTGGATTCAATCTTATTAAGAGAACTGCCTCCGGTAGATGATAAAGACGCTGTAAGAACTCCCTTTTCGTCCTGTCGTTATTTATAGTTCGGGTTCTTACATCTGTGTGGCTTTAGGACTGAATTGTAACACTGAGTTTCGTTTATGTACACCAGCGGTTAGCTCTTAAGCGGTTGATTGATGTCAGTATGGGAGTCATAGTACCTTTGTCAGAACAACTTACAAAGCCATTGCCTAATGCCATAGTTCTTGTGAACCTCAAGGAACTATCTACTGGTGCTTACAAGCTTCTCCCGGCAGGTAAGTCAACGCTCGAAGCAACTTCCTAAAAAAAGTTAAATCTACGCAAACTAAAGGATTCAACATTTTCGGCAATGCTTAGGTACACGCTTGGTTATCTCTGTACGAGGCGATGAGCCTTACGAGGAGCTTGATGTACTCAAGAACATAGACGCTACTTTGATTCTCCATGATGTACCATTTACAGAAGATAATGTTAGCAGAGTACACGCAGCTAGGAGGTAATCATCGAAAATTAACCTTGATTTCTCACTTATCTATCTTTGCTTTTGTTAAAACTATGACACTATCTTCTGGATTTTTAGGCTGTTTGAGTTCCTTTCAGAGAATTCAATCAATTTCCCTGTAATTCACCATATCAAGTTCCCAAAAGGAATTCACAGGTAGATAAAACCGAAACTCAAACATCAAGCTTTGTGCAGTGAAGAGTAAACATCTAAAATGATCTTATGATGCTTTCTTTTTGCACAAATGTAGAGATGAGTTGGTGATTCATGCCGGAACTTATGCTGGAGCCCTTCTAGTTGATGGGCTCGGCGATGGTTTAATGCTCGAAGCACCTGACCAAGACTTTGATTTCTTGAGGAACACTTCCTTTAACTTATTACAAGGCTGCAGAATGCGTAACACCAAGACGGTAACTTACATAAAAACTGCAAAAAGTACTAAAGTTGTGAAATCATTCTGAATGGTTTAACATTTTACAGGAGTATGTATCTTGCCCATCTTGTGGAAGAACACTGTTTGATCTGCAAGAAATCAGTGCAGAGATTCGAGAAAAGACTTCACATTTGCCCGGGGTTTCGGTAAAAAAAGAAGAACTTTCTCTTATTTTGGTAAAAAAAAATGAAATGAACTGAACACTGGGGAAATTTACTGCAGATTGCAATCATGGGTTGCATTGTGAATGGACCTGGAGAGATGGCTGATGCTGATTTCGGATACGTAGGTGGTTCTCCTGGTAAAATTGACCTTTATGTTGGAAAGGTAACAAATTTTTTTATCTTGGGTTTAAATTTATTCATGATTTGGAGTAAAAAATGTTCAATTTTTATGAATTTTTGGGATTTTGAAACTTGTGAATTAGACGGTGGTGAAACGTGGGATTGCAATGACGGAGGCGACGGATGCTTTGATCGGTCTGATCAAAGAACATGGCCGTTGGGTCGAACCGCCGGTTGCAGATGAGTAATGTGTTTTAAATTATTTATATACTTGTTTTAATTGTTGTTTATTGCATTATATTCAACGATGGTCTAATCTCAAAATGATCTAAAAGAAGTTTATAGCTTTTATGAGAATAATATTATCATAGAAAATGGATTTTACAAAATTAATTAATAAAAAGGTCTAGCAGTTGTTTTTCTTAATATTTGTTTCGTAAAATGAAGATATTATGTTCATAATTTATTCTTTTGAGAGCAAATTTTAAATACTTATTTTTTTTCTATAGTGTTAAAAAAAAGAGTAGATAATTTTTTTAAGAAATATACTAATTCAGATTATATTTGCCAAAAAAAATACATTTTTGTACCAAAATATGCAAAATTATATTTTTATTCAAACAAATTGACAAAATTACATTCCTTTAGGTAATTTTAAAAATGACAAAAAAGCGCCAGGCGGTATCTAGGCGGTGACCGTCCGCCTAGCGCCTAAAACGCCTAGGCGATTTTGAAGCGGTCTAGGCGGTTTTAGTATATATATA
>KE150526.1:307903-319884 GCA_000411095.1 Aethionema arabicum
CTTCACCGAAATATCTCGATCTCTCTCTCCTCTCTGATTCTTCTCGATCTCTCTCTCCTCTCTGATTCTTCCGGTTTCTTCTCAAGGTATGTTTCTTTGTTTTCTTCAGTTTGTTTTTACTGGAATCGCCTACTATCCAATTCAATTTAGACATACATGAATCTAGATAGTAGATAGCTTTTCATTGTAGATCTGAAGCTTGATTTGTTCTTGTGTTTGTTCTTGGCAGTGTGTGAAGTCAAACGAGATCTGGCTGTTACTCTTGTAAATTCGTAGATCAACAGGCTGCTCGGATCTATGGGGATAACGGAGGGACGATTCCGTGTCTCCCTTCTGTTCCTTCTTCTCTTATCGGCTTCTCATTTCATCTCAGCTGCTGATTATTCTCCCACCGAGAAAATCTTCTTGAATTGTGGTGCTTCTTCTAATTCCGTGGATACAGATAACAGGACATGGATTCCCGATGTTAAGTCAACGTTCTTGTCTTCATCGGTAGACTCTAAGATATCTCCTGCAGCAACACAGGATCCTTCTGTTCCTGAAGTCCCTTTCATGACGGCTAGGATTTTTCGTTCCTCATTTACATATACTTTCCCAGTCGCACCTGGTCGTAAGTTTGTTCGGCTATATTTTTATCCCAACTCGTATGATGGTCTCAATGCAACAGACGGCCTCTTCTCTGTCTCCTTGGGTCCTTATACTCTGCTGAAAAACTTCAGTGCTGCTCAGACGGCACAGGCGTTAACATATGCTTTCATCATTAAGGAGTTTATTGTGAATGTTGATGGTGAATCATTAAATGTGACTTTTTCACCTGAATCTACCCCTTCTAATGCTTATGCCTTCGTCAATGGGATTGAGGTCACTTCCATGCCTGATATCTACAGCACCACAGATGGATCTGTGACTCTTGTTGGCTCTTCTCTTTCTTTCAGCATTGATAACAGTACTGCTCTTGAAAATGTTTATAGGCTCAATGTGGGAGGAAATGATATCTCACCTTCTGCTGATACTGGTCTCTACAGATCTTGGTATGATGATCAGCCTTATATTTTTGGTGCGGCACTTGGAATTCCAGAGACTGCTGATCCTAACATGACCATTCGTTATCCTACGGGTACACCTACATATATTGCTCCTGAGGATGTTTATTCCACCGCTAGATCAATGGGTCCAACAGCTGAAATCAATGTCCGCTACAATCTGACTTGGATTTTCAGCATAGATTCTGGGTTCAATTACCTCATTAGACTTCACTTATGTGAAGTTGCTCCAAACATTACAAAAATCAACCAACGGGTGTTTACAATCTTCCTCAACAATCAAACAGCAGAGCCTGAAGCTGACGTAGCTGGATGGACGAGTGGAAATGGAATTGCGTATCACAAGGATTACGTTGTGTATCCTCCAGAGGGAAAAGGGCAACAAGATCTCTGGCTTGCTCTGCATCCCAACATAGTTAACAAGCCTGAATATTATGATGCTATTCTTAATGGAGTAGAGATATTCAAAATAAATGATACTAAAGGTAACTTGGCAGGTCTCAACCCTATACCTGGTCCTCAAGTGACTGCAGATCCTTCCAAAGTTCTACGTCTGCCTTCTTCTGGTCATTCAAAAAGCCAAAAGGCTATTGTTGCAGGTGCAGTTAGTGGTGGTGTAGTTCTAGCCCTTGTCATTGGTTTCTGTGTGATGGCTGTTTACCGCAGACATAACCGTAGTGAGTACCAGCCTGCAAGTGATGCAACATCAGGGTGGCTTCCACTCTCTCTCTATGGAAATTCTCATTCTGCTGGCTCAGCAAAGACAAACACAACAGGAAGCTATGCCTCCTCTCTTCCTTCAAACCTTTGCCGTCACTTCTCTTTTGCTGAGATCAAAGCAGCAACCAAAAACTTCGACGAATCACGTGTCCTTGGTGTTGGAGGTTTTGGCAAAGTTTACAGAGGAGAAATAGATGGTGGAACCACAAAGGTTGCTATCAAACGAGGAAACCCAATGTCGGAACAAGGTGTACATGAGTTCCAAACTGAAATCGAAATGCTCTCAAAGCTAAGACACCGTCATCTTGTCTCATTGATTGGATACTGTGAAGAGAATTGTGAAATGATCCTAGTGTATGATTACATGGCTCATGGAACAATGCGAGAACATCTATACAAAACTCAAAATTCTCCTTTGCCATGGAAGCAAAGACTTGAGATATGTATCGGAGCAGCTCGAGGGTTACACTATCTCCACACAGGTGCAAAACACACAATCATCCACAGAGATGTAAAGACCACAAACATCCTCTTAGATGAAAAATGGGTCGCTAAAGTCTCTGATTTCGGACTCTCAAAGACTGGTCCTACACTAGACCACACACACGTAAGCACAGTTGTCAAAGGAAGTTTCGGGTATCTCGACCCCGAATACTTCAGACGACAACAACTTACAGAGAAATCAGATGTTTACTCCTTCGGCGTTGTCCTCTTCGAAGCTCTATGTGCTCGTCCAGCTTTGAACCCAACACTAGCCAAAGAACAAGTTAGCTTAGCTGAATGGGCACCATACTGCTACAAAAAAGGCATGCTTGATCAAATCGTTGACCCTTATCTAAAAGGCAAAATCACTCCAGAATGCTTCAAAAAATTTGCAGAAACTGCAATGAAATGTGTATTAGATCAAGGCATTGAGAGACCTTCCATGGGAGATGTTCTATGGAACTTAGAATTTGCGTTGCAGTTACAGGAAAGTGCAGAGGAGAGCAAGAAAGGAGGAGGTGTGGACATGGATGACGTCAAGTACGATGATGGTAAGTGTAAAGGAGAGATTGAAAAGAGTTCAGACCAAGGGTATGATGGTAATGTTACAGATTCAAGGAGCAGTGGTTTAGACATGAGTATTGGTGGTCGGAGTTTAGCTACTGAAGATTCCGATGGTTTGACTCCAAGTGCTGTTTTTTCTCAGATTATGAATCCTAAGGGACGTTAAAAAAACCTAAAAAACGGTAACCACTGGATTCTTTTTTTTTTTCTCTTTTTTTTTGTTTTAATCACCAACTTTATTTTATTACTTTTATTATTATTATTATCTCTTTTGCTTGCTGTTTACACTATTTTGTATTCTAATGTATTTGATGATGTGTTATGTATGTGTTTGTGTAATACAATGTTTATCACCTTATAAAAATAATTATATAAATTCTTTGTTTTTTTACTTTACGATTATGAGTCTAATAAACTGTAATTTTACGATTACAAAAACTAATCTATCATTATAATTCTTTGTTTTTTTACTTTCAAAACGTAGCCAAAAATATATTGGTGCAAGAGACTGAATGAAATGAATGAATAAATAACAAAATTCTGTAAATTCTCAATAATATAAATCGTATAGTTAACAAACCAAACAATCTAATTCACCATTAACGCGTAGAGTAAAAACCAGAGAAAACATTCACTCCACATTTATACCCAAACCAAAACCAAAACCAAAATTAACCGTTAAAATGAATCACTTGTCTTGACCAAACAAACACCAAAAGCTAATTTCACATATCAATCAAGATTCAAGACCAAGCTTTAGATAAATAAGAACAGTACACTTAACCAGTTCGATTAACTACAAAATGTCAATAATTAGAGAAGATGAACAAAAACACAAAAACCAACAGATAAATCAGTCAAATTATAACTAAAATCACAGCAGAGAATACCTGAGAGCAACAGCCAAAGATTTATTCAACAATCCACAACAGATTCTATAACGTTATAAGTTTTTGAAGCATTTAAAAAAACATCAAACGAATGATTCAGCACAATATAATTGATGCAACCTAAATATTTGCTTTAAAGAGATGATTTTTCAAAAAGAGACAACACACTAACATGAACCAAACGCACAATACTTCTAGTTTCTACATGTTTTTACCTACAGATACAAGAACCAAACACAAACGAGTTAAGCTATAACAATCACATATCATACTCCCATCTATACATATTCACGGGGTTCAAAAACATCAATAAATCAGTAATCTATCACCATAAGAATCATAGTAACACAAGAAGAACCAAACTCAAACAAGTTGACAATAACAATCACATATCATACTCCCATCTATACATATTCATGGGTTTCAAAAACGTCAACAATTCAGTAATCTATCACCATCAGAAGCATAGTAACACACGAAGGACCAGATAAGTGCAGTATAGAGAAAATATCAAAGAACAATAGCGAAAGACTACAGCTTTATACCCATTAACTATCCCACCACAGATTCAATCGATGCTATGAATCTTTTGACGCATTGAACAATGGCATCATTTAAATAATTCAGTAGCATCTTGATTATAAACGGAGTTTTGTAAATGACCAAACCTGAAATCTCTGTTGAAGATAGTATACTCAGCAAGATATCAATCAAACCACACTGATATGAAATAATGAAAAAACAATGACAGATTATAAAACGAGACATTGTAACTTTATCCTCAAGAGATGATTCCAATGAGATAAACCCAAAAATCGTCTGCAAATTTCACGTACTGAATACCAAAACATTGTATACTAAGAGTAAAATCCTCAAAATTAAAGACAAAAAGCCAAAGCTAAGATTATAGGGTTTAAGATGGCAAAATCAAATACCCTTTACTCATTAGGAACATCAATGTCTCCATTACGGATTTCCTCTTGAAGATCCTTTGGATCTTTGCCATCAACCGTGCAACCAACGGAGACGCAGGTACCTAAGATTTCCCTCACTGTTCCACTTAGTTCCTTTGCAATAGATCTGGGACGCATGATCTTAGCGATCTCAATAACATCATCAAAGGAAATATTTCCATTGTGCTTGATGTTCTTCACCTTCTTCCTATCTCTCTCTGGCTCCTTGAGCGCCTTGATGACAAGAGCAGCTGCGGAGGGAACAACGGTTACCTTTGCTTGACGATTCTGAACGGTAAGCTTCACAGTGACTCTAAGCCCCTTCCATTCTTTCGCTGTCTCCTTCGCAATGTCTTCTCCAATCTTCTTTGGAGCTAGACCGAGAGGACCGATCTTTGGCGCGAGAGAACTCGCTGCTCCGACCTCACCTCCGGTGACGCGAACGTAGACATCGACGATTTGAGATGGGTCCAATTTCGGCGGCATTTTCTCCTTCTTTGCAGTCTTTTCTCTCTCTCACTCTTTAGCTCAGATTCTAGGGTTTCGTCGTTTCGGTTTATATAGGGTCGCTAAAATAAGATGTAGAAGGGACGAGATTAAGCAATTAGGGTTTATTTGAAAATGACTAATCTACCCTCCTTAACCGGTTTGGTCTGTCTTTGACTATATCAGAATCAATCCAATTGGTTAAATCAAAACCAAACATTTAGGAAAATTAAAATAAAAAAAGCGAGTTTTTTATTGTTAAGGTAGCAAAAATATTTAATTATTTGTAATTTATATTTTCACCGTAGAAAACCTATTCCATTTTTTGTTCCCGGTTCGATTACAGCTATCTTTGGGCGTATAAGGGTAATTTAGGAAAGATATAAAGTTAAGAGCGATTTATTAGGAGCTGGATTATCAGTAAAAAGAAATATAAGTGGACTCTACTCTATTGAATAAGGCCTAATAAGATATTAAGCCCAATATTTTGGCAATTTTGTATTTGTTTTTTTTTTATTCTTTTAAGTCAACTAACCTGCAATCTATCCTATCATAAAATTTCCAACTTTTTAATTTAATTTTTAAATTTCAATATTTTTCAATTTAGTTTTTTAATTCTTCTTGTTAGTAAACCATTCATTTTCGCAAAATATTTCATGTTAAAAATATGATATTCGAAGCCATTGGTTTGAGTAACTAACAAAAAAGGAAAAAATTTGGGGTTATGCATAGAAACAAAGAAAAAATTGGTAACTTTTGCGTAGAATCGTGTGATTTAAAGTGACAAAAATATTTTTTTTGATTTTCATCGATTTAATTAAACGCATCGTTTTGATAAATGACAATTTTTTGTAAAAATTAACAGTTCATTAACAAAAAAGTTAAAAGAATAAATTGGAAAAATTAGAATTTAAAATATTAAATTAAAAGATTAGAAATTTTCACACCATTAATATCGTGTCATAACTAAGTTTGATTTGAAATGATCAAGAATACGAATTAGTCCTTACTTATTTTTGTGAAAAATATTATATATATATTAAAAAAAAGTGGGAAGGTTTTCTTATCTTTGTTTGGGATTTGATCGAGTACCGGTCCGGAAAAAATACGGGCGTTACACTTAGACCAATAATCAAACAAAAAATACCAGTTTTAATTAGAACAAACAAATAATTAGTGAATCATAAATATTTCTTGATTTGATGAAAATAATTATTTTAAGTTCATAGAATGAAAACATTTTTAGGAAATTTTGTTGGAAATAATATATATATATATATATATCATGATCGTCCTAATCACATATATGACTCATGAGTCAACATTAATGATTTTGTTTTTAAATACGAGGAAACTTAAAGAATTGTGCTTAAATGTGAAAGGGATGGTTAGAGTTACGGTTACCATGAACTTATTAAGTTATTATATATATGTTAATGTATTCACTTAGGCTTATATCTTTTATAGTTTAATAAAATATTATAGATTAAAACAATATTTAATTATTCGTATCAAATATGTGTTCATGAATGATTATAATTTCATCCAATCAAAACTCTTAAGACCATCTCCAATGGTTCTCTCAAATTTTCCCTTAAAAAATGAGGATCATCAAAATGAGGGGGAGTTTTACTCCAATGGTTCCCCTCATTTCCTTTATAAAAATTGATTTTTCTATGTATTTTTTAATATAAAATAAAAAATATATTATAACTTGATGTCTACACTAAATAAGAAAATGAGGGGATGAATAGTGTCCCCTCAAATTTGAAGGGATTTTTCATCCCCCTCATTTTGAGGGACCATTGGAGATGGTTTCCCTTATTTTTTATGTTTTCCCTCAAAATGAGAGACCATTAGAGATGCCCTAAATGGTTATGACTCATAGTTTCATTCATTTTGTTCAGACAAAGATTGTTTTTTTTTTCTTTTTTATTGCATGTCGT
Organism: Aethionema arabicum; assembly: GCA_000411095.1. Taxonomy (NCBI): domain Eukaryota; kingdom Viridiplantae; phylum Streptophyta; class Magnoliopsida; order Brassicales; family Brassicaceae; genus Aethionema; species Aethionema arabicum. The sequence goes on from KE150526.1 coordinate 314,989, forward strand.
TTTAGTAATCATGAAGTTTCATATGTCATATATGATATATATATAAATATATGTATAATTATCAATTTTAATCTAATTTAATTTATATTTTGGTACGTATTATATGCTTGAGAAAAGATAATGCCAGGATATTAAAAGCAGTTAGGCTTTCCACATTAAATGAGTTTCAATGACCACCCAAGCAAACATAATTTTTTTATTAATCATATAATTTCTTAAAGTGATAATAGTTTTATTTGTTTAAATAAACATTTATTTTGCAACAAAACATAAGGAGAGCGGAGCCATGCAGAGGTGCTAAGATATCATGGGAAGCTATTTGTCAACCAAAGGAGAGCGGAGGTTTGGGGTTAAAGAGGTTGGGTCTTTGGAACAAGGTATTCGGTTTAAAGCTTATTTGGAATTTATTCTCCAAAGGCAACTCATTATGGGCGGATTGGGTAAAATCTCATTTAATCAAGGGAAAAGTGTTGTGGGAGGCTGATTTTAGGCTAAAAGGCTCATGGGGCTGGAGGCAGTTAATGAAACTTCGTCCGTTAGCAGTTAATCTCCTTTCTTCTAAAGTTATCTCTGGAGAGCAAACCTTATTTTGGCACGATAGATGGCTGCCAGCGGGATCGCTCTCTTCTCTGCTCAGTTTACACGGTCCTATGATCACAGGTATTGGTACGGCAGCAACGGTTAAGGACGTTATTCGTAATAACTCATGGCCAATGGGATAGGTATCCGAAGATCTAGTCGCAGCCCGCTGTTATCGCAGATTAGAGAGCTTCTTCCACTTCACCCTCCTAGACTTATTGTGGGAGGCGCCGATGAGTTTCTTTGGTGTTCTAGTTCTCGTTTCAGTTCAACACAAACGTGGAAAATGCTACACAATCCAGCTTCGGTTGTTCGATGGCACAAGGCGGTGTGGTGTAAGTTTCGAATTCCAAAACACTCATTCCTCCTTTGGTTGGTAGCGTGGGGCAGATTGGCTACAAGAGATCGTCTCCGTAGTTGGGGTATAGACGTCTTGGAAGATTGTGGATTATGTGGTATGGTTGGAACTATTGAATCTATGTCTCATCTCTTTACAGACTGTTCTGTGGCAAAAGATTTATGGAGTAGGTTGTTAAATAATCCTCAAGATCATGGCCAAAATTCTATTGAGGATCTTCTTAACTGGATAATGGAGGATCACGGTAATCGGGAACGAAATACTATTATCAACTTGTTAATTCAAGCGGGTATTTACGAAATCTGGAAAGAACGCAATGGGAGAGTGTTTAGACTTGAGAGTCGTCCTATGAGAGTTATGGTCACTTCGGTGCGGGACATTATTCGTAGTAGACTCTCCATTTCCACATCTTCGCAAATGGCAGGTTTGTCTCCGTCATCGCTCCTAGAAGCGTGGTTCCACGAATTCCAAACATCTCCACAAGCTCCATAAGCGCTTACACAACTTAGTACTCACTTTGTTTCTGGTTCAGCATTTTCTTTCATCTAAGCAATTTTTAAGTAATTTCTCTTCTCTCTTATTGTCTCATTACTATCTCACTGATAACCCTCTTGTTCATCTTCATGATGTGTAAATGACACTCTAGTCGAGACTTTGTCTCATCTTTATGAAATATAATTATCGGTTACCAAAAAAAAAAAACATAAAAACCAGCAATAATTTAAAGTTTCGAATCATATAAGTTTGTTGTTTATTTTATTGTAAATTTATAATGAGAATTTTAAAATAGACTAACCAAAACATTTAAAAAAAATTATACTAATTGATGACATTTTTGGAAAATACATTTTTTTAAGTATTTATGAGCAAAATTACCCCAATTGTAAACTAAAATAAAATTCATAAAAATGAGATGATGGTATTCTAATTAAAATTTCCTTTAAATAGGGAAAAATTATGGGCATTTATAATTAATAAAAGTGTAATTTAAAAAAGCATAAGTTAATTAGTGTTTTTTGTTTAAATTGATGATTTACGACAAAATTTATAAGTTGAAAAATTATCTGCATAATTCATATTCTGAACACTAATCTTTGATGGACCAACTCAATTATAAAAATGAATCAGAATCAAATGGATATATATATATATATATACACACACATTAAAGAAAGAAAATACTTTGTCATACCAAATCAAAAATAATCCAATAATTCACCACTAACTTTAGCTTATAACATAATTTATATTCCTACTTTTCCGAACCCCTTGTGATTGGCTCTATCTATTTTTAATAGTTTTTCTTGTTATTAATTATTTTTATTATATTTATGTTTATTTTTGTGTTATGGTTTCACTTTCACCTCGTAACTTTATGCAAAGGATAGCATGATTGGACATTTTGTTTATTGATTAGTATTTTTTTTGCAGTAAAGACACTTTATTTTATCATCATGACCAACACATTATTTTAACTTTTTTCATTTTAATCATTATTTTATTATTGATACCAAACAAATTAATTAAATTATATACATGTGTCCACTATGTCGACACCTCAATTAATATTTAAGATTGTATATATTCTTAACTGTATAAGATGTTTGATATGACGTAAATTGTCTATATTGATGTTTCCAAATTGTCTATCCATTAAAATATCTAATATAAATATATTCAACTGCTTAAAGTAATAAATTATAAAATAACTTGATTCAATCTAATTTATCAATTTGGAAAAAAAAATATAATTTATCAGTTTTACATAAATATTTATATGGTTTTTACACATTAAGAATATTATTTTGTTTTCAAATGCTTAATCATTACAATATTAATATACTCAATTTTATAAAATGTGAGATATGAAATAACAAATTTAATTATTGTTTCAAAACATTCACCATTATGAAAATATTTAAATTTTAGTGCATAAAACATTATTAAAATGTTCGTTGAGTGGGTTGAGTTTAGTAATCATTTTATAGTTGTTTATTTATTTTGCTTATAGAGTGTAACGTCTATTAACATCCACCGTACGCATTATTTTCGATGTAAATAGAACAAGTTGGGTAGAAGCAAAATATTACTCATTTTGTTTTTTAATATAAGTTTTTGTTATTAAATGTACACATATTAATAAAAAAAAAAGTCAAATAAAAAAACAACTATATGTTTCAATTATTAATTGTAATAGCAAAAATAAAGAGAACTATAATTACTAAATATTTCATGCAATTTAGCAATTCATTAATGTAATATATTTCATATTTTAAAACAGGTTTAATAGATTGAAAATATTTGAAATCGATTTATACATCATCATGTCTATATTTGAATAAATTAAGTAGCTAAGAAATTGTACGTTTAGCATGATAAATATAATTATAAAATAAAATGGAAATTAAATACCTTCAAATTATACTATAGCATAGAAAATTCGTTTATAGTTTATTCAATGTAACTCTCTAGGGTAAATATATTAAATTAATGTTAAGGGATACGATTAGATAAAAAAAATCAAATTCTACTTGAAAATAGATGGGTTTTTTTTTCATGAAAGTTATCAAAATACTAAAAAACAAATCCAGTAAAAGTTTGATTATATAAAAATAATATTTTTCATATATCAAATTTATAATAAATGCACAAATGTGGATAGGATAGACACAACAAAAAAAAAACCTCATTATGAGAAAATTCCCTAACAATAATTTTTAATAGAAAAAAAAGAAAAAAAGAAAAAAAGCAGGAGCAGTATTTAGATAAAACACTTGTTAATAAGTAAAGAGGGGTCCACAAAAGTTCAACGTTCAACGAATCTCTTAAAACAGAAAAACAAAACCCAGCCGCGAATATATCTCACGCGCCAAATGCTAACTCAAATTATAAAGATTTATCGAGATGCTCTAAGCGTGTCGCGCGTGGGAGAACATCGAGAAAAAATAAAAAAATCCAAGTAGCGAGAGATAAAGCGCGTTGATTTCGAGTTTGTGCGTCCCATCTTCAACGTGTCACCCATTCAGCTAATCAGGAGACACGTGGATGAGATCGGAAATAGAGGACACGTGTCCTTATCTTGAGATCGTTTAAAAAGGGACTATGTAATGTAACTGGGGGAGGGAAAGGAGAGAACAAACCCCACCCGAGTCACGACAGAAACCTGAACCAATCTTTTTTTTTAACCAAATATTTATTTTATTTTTACGTTTTTTTTATAAAATGAATGGTCGCCAAATAAACACATAAAACTTTAAAAGCTATGTTTTCGTGAAAAAAATTCAAAATCTATGATTTTATTATTTTTTTAATAATAAAGGAAATGAAAAAAAATTGAAATATTTTATTTACATATTGAAATATTTTATTAGCATGAATTTTAAGAGTTTAGAGGTTTATTAAAATAACACTTTTATACATTCTTTTTTAACTAAAATATAATTAATTTAAATAATAAAAAAATAAATAATCATTTTTGAATAATATTAAAATATTTTTTTATTTTAAATATAAATATTTTGCCTCTGTAAAAAAATATAAACTTTCAGAAAATTTTAAAATCACATTTAGTTTCTACCCAAAAAAAAGTCAAATATATTACACTTATTTAGCAATTTAATTATACATATACGTAAAAGTAAACTCATTTTTGTATATATTATTTTTTTCCTCCGTTGATGCATTTATATTTAAATTTTAATTTGGTAAATTAAAAAAATAAATTATTTAATATAAAAAAAAAAAACAAGACGAGGGAAAGCACGAAGGTGGCTTTGTGCAGAGTGTGTGTATTCACTATTCATCGTATAACTAAAATTAAATATTAGTAATTTATAGATTATAGTTTGGGAACGGCTAAAATCTTCCACAGTTCGCCGCGTCGCTCGATGCTCGTATACATATGCACCGACCATCCTCGTAAGTTTCGAAATGGTCGAGATTTTTTTTTTTTTTTTTTT
>KE150526.1:338912-350706 GCA_000411095.1 Aethionema arabicum
TGGCAGCTAGAGCCTGTGGTCTTGTTAGTTTAGAACCTATGAAGGTAACTGAAATAAACTCTTTCTCAATGTCTATACAAACTCAAGATTTTTTTGTTACCTTAAAAATGTCTTTGTTTTGTTGCAGATTGCAGAGATACTTAAAGATCGACCGTCTTGGTTCCGTGACTGTAGGAGCCTCGAAGTTTTCACTATGTTCCCTGCTGGTAATGGTGGCACCATTGAGCTTGTTTATATGCAGACATATGCACCAACTACTTTGGCTCCTGCTCGAGATTTCTGGACCTTAAGATACACAACTAGCCTCGACAACGGTAGTATTGTGGTATGTCATCTACTCTTTGCATCTAACAGTACATGGAATTTGAAATTTGGCGAAAAAAAAAACGTGGATGTTGTGTTAATGATGTATTTGATGTGTGTTTGAAAGGTATGTGAAAGGTCTCTTTCTGGTTCTGGAGCTGGTCCAAATCCTACTTCAGCTTCTCAGTTTGTGAGAGCAGAAATGCTTTCGAGTGGTTATTTAATACGTCCTTGTGATGGCGGTGGCTCGATTATTCACATCGTTGATCATGTTAATCTTGAGGTAATAATCTTTTCAATGAAATTTCTGTGTTGCTTCTTGAATTTTTTAATTGATTCTAAATTTATTACCTTTCTTCAACGCAGGCTTGGAGTGTTCCTGATGTGCTACGACCTCTCTACGAGTCATCAAAAGTCGTTGCGCAGAAAATGACGATTGCAGTAAGTATATATGAACTTGATTCATACAAAAAAAACCGGTTATCAAAGTTCAAGATTTAAAAAACCGTTTTGATAGTTTGAGGTCTAAAATATCATATTTGTTTTATCTAAAGGCTGCGTTTGTATTAATGTTTTAACAGGCGTTGCGCTATATCAGACAATTAGCACAGGAGACAAATGGGGAATTAGTATATGGATTAGGACGGCAACCTGCTGTTCTAAGAACATTTAGTCAAAGATTAAGCAGGTTTTGGTCAAGAACAAGTTTATTATTTACTGTTCTTTGTGTTTTTTGTTTGGCTGATGTCTCTTTTCTTATGATCTTTTAGAGGTTTTAATGATGCGGTTAATGGATTCAACGATGATGGATGGTCTACATTGCATTGTGATGGCGCCGAGGATATTATCGTTGCGATTAACTCTACAAAACACTTGAATACTATGTCAAGTTCCCTTTCTTTCCTTGGAGGTGTGCTTTGTGCTAAAGCTTCAATGCTTCTTCAAGTAAGTTCTTTAAACATTTTTTGCTTTGAGAGCATAGATCAGTTTTAATGGTGGTGTTTTTGTGTTCAGAATGTTCCTCCGGCTGTTTTGATTCGGTTTCTTAGAGAACATAGATCAGAATGGGCTGATTTCAACGTTGATGCTTATTCTGCTGCAACACTTAAAGCTGGTACTTATGCTTATCCTGGAATGAGACCTACAAGATTCACTGGTAGCCAGATCATAATGCCTCTTGGCCATACAATTGAACATGAAGAAGTAAGCCTTAACAAGTCTCTTTTCAAATCAGAAAAAAAAGAAACACATCATATCCTTACCTTTTTTTCTTGATTATGTTTTGCAGATGCTTGAAGTTGTTAGATTAGAAGGACATTCTCTTGCTCAAGAAGATGCTTTTATGTCCCGTGATGTTCATCTTCTTCAGGTATCTCACTGCTTTTCATAAACTGATAGTTCTTGAAAATTTTCTCCGGTTTCTTAGCTAAAAATGACTTGATGCTATGCACAGATCTGTACCGGGATTGATGAGAATGCGGTTGGAGCTTGTTCTGAGTTAGTATTTGCACCGATTAATGAAATGTTCCCTGACGATGCGCCGCTTGTACCGTCTGGATTCCGAGTCATTCCTGTTGATACTAAAATGGTAATTGCAAATTGCAATCAGCTGATTACTTAAAACTATTCTCAAAATGTTGATCAATGTTTATAACTTATACAGGGAGATGGACATGAGCTTTTGCCTTCTAATCACCGGACATTAGACTTAACTTCTAGTCTTGAAGTCGGTCCATCGCCAGAAAACGTGTCGGGAAACTCTTCTTCTAGCTCAAGCTCCCGGTGTATACTAACTATTGCATTTCAGTTCCCTTTTGAGAACAATTTGCAAGAGAATGTTGCTAGTATGGCTTGTCAGTATGTTCGTAGCGTGATTTCGTCGGTTCAAAGAGTTGCAATGGCGGTTTCTCCATCTGGTGTATGTCCAAGTCTTGGCTCTAAGTTGTCTCCTGGCTCTCCTGAAGCTGTTACTCTTGCTCAGTGGATCTCACAAAGTTACATGTGAGTTTTTCATGTTTTGTACTTAGTGATTTTCTTGGTTACGAGTTTTATCTTAACATCTTTTGTTTGTGTTTTTGGGTTTTTTAAGTCACCATTTAGGGTCTGAGTTGCTGACAGTAGACTCGCTTGGAGGTGACTCAGTATTGAAACTTCTTTGGGATCATCAAGATGCCATTTTATGTTGTTCTTTGAAGGTAAGTAGTAAAGAAAGAAGAGAATATATTATATTTTATATCCTCAATTATCAAACTGGTTTTTTAAACCTTAATTTTGATAATTGGGTTTTTTAAACCTGAAACTTTAATAACCAGGGTTTTTAAACTAGAATCTTAAATTGCAACTTGAAATTAAACAATTGTAGTATAATTAATCTAAATTTGGTTTCTACTTTTTGGTTATAATTAAATTTTGTGCTAGAGTTTAATTTTGATTTAAAAAATCTGATATGGTTAAAAAAAAACATTTTGATAGGTGAAAGCTTTAGATTAAGGCCTAACATACCATTAGATTAAAAAAAAATAATCGAAAATCAAAGTTAAACTTTAAATATAAAATTAAACCATAATTTTAATATTTAACTAAAAAATATAATCTGAATTTAGATTAATTTTATAATAAATTCAAGTCTAAGTTGGGTGATGAAAATTCGGTTATCAAGGTTTAAAGTTTATAAAAATCTGATTATCAAAGTGCAGGATTTAAAAAACCATTTTGAATTTGATAGTTGAAGGGTTTCTTTTTTTTTACAAATGGAGATATTTCAACGTTTGAAATACAATATTCCCAAGAAAGAACCACTAATTTGACCCTTTAAACAATTTTCTTATGATTTTTTTGATATGTGGTGTGGTTTATTATCTTGCAGCCGCAACCAGTGTTCATGTTTGCAAACCAAGCAGGTCTAGACATGTTGGAGACAACATTAGTAGCTTTACAAGACATTACATTAGACAAAATCTTTGATGAATCTGGTCGGAAAGCACTTTGTTCTGACTTTGCTAAGTTAATGCAACAGGTAAAGTAAAAAAATCTTTGGATTGAATAAGAAACATATAAATTTTTTCTTTGTTTTATAAGATGTTCGTTTTTGTTTGGTTATGTTTGCAGGGCTTTGCTTGCTTACCTTCAGGTATCTGTGTGTCAACAATGGGAAGACATGTGACATATGAACAAGCAATAGCTTGGAAAGTGTTTGCTACTTCTGAAGACAACAACAGTAATAATAATAATAATAATAATAATAACAGTGTTCATTGTCTTGCTTTCTCTTTTGTAAACTGGTCTTTTGTGTGATTTTTGTTTGTTTTTCTTTTTTTTCTACTGAATTACGTTTTTAGACTAAAAAACTCAATTTTTTGGAGTCTTGTAGGTTGTATGCTTTTTTGGGTTTAAATTTTATTATCTTTAAAATATAATTTCTCACTTTTTTTTTGTTATTATGCGTTGGTTATTAGTTAGTGAGATAAAAAAAAAGAGCTGATGTTTCTCTGCATAGTTATTATATAAAAGATGTGACAATTTTGTTTTTATTTTACTTAGTTTTTGTTTATATTGTAATAGTATCTAAATTTTATTTAAAGTACAATTTTTGTCACATGACTTCGAAATATTATATATATTGACAAAATTGTTATCCTAGTTTATCCCAAATTATACAATAAATTGACAAATATATCACAATTTTTTTTTCCTCACATCTTAGCATTACAATTTATCTTAGAATTACAATTTTTTTTCCTCACATCTTAGCATTATAATTTATTGTTGGATTTTCTATAGTCAGATTAAATATTTACTTTTTCCGTTTCATTTTAATTCATCTTTTAAATTTTACTTTGTTTCATAAAAATTTGTGTTTTAAGTGTATTCAATATACACATAGTAATTATTTTTATTTTTGTATTGTTGTTAAATTTTAGTTATTACCTCAAGAATCATAAATAAATAAAAATAATTTATGTTTAAGTGTATTCAATATATTGAACATTAATTAAAATTAGTACTAATATGTGTAAATTTTTTTAAAAAATCAATATTTTTAAAAAACAGAGCAAGTATAATTTATATAATGTATATTTGTCTTCACAATTTCATACTTAAAATTCCTTCAAGCTTTTTAGCAGATTACAACTACTTTCAAAACAAAAACCAAAACAAAAAAAAACAAAGAATCATCAAGAATCCACAGATTTAACAACTTTCTAAGCAGCCATTAATGGAGTTTAAACAATCTTCAGAATTTCATACATCTAGCTGGTAAACCCGTCTGATGATTAACAGCAACAATTTCACTAACATTATTGCAACGTAGAACATCTTGACCAAGCTTTGCACCTGCAGCTTTAAGACCTTTAAGAGACACAGGCATATTAAAAAGATTCAATGATGGAAGCTTCGAAGCTGGTGGAAGCTTCTGACTCGGTAAGAAGTTTCTAAAATCATCTTTAAGCAAAGGAACTTCAAAATCTGTCTTGTTATGTTTAACCACATTATCTTTAGCTGCAATATGTGCACCTGGCTCCATATGATTGGTTGAGAAGCTAGCTTGGTTTGGGAAATTTGGGTAAAGAGTAACATAGCCTCTAAGATACATCATATCAATAAGAAACTTCTTCCATGAAGCTTGCCAACCATTAGTTCTTGATTTTGGAATCTGAACTGGGTTAGCTTTAGCATCTTCTGTGAATCTCATGTTCATGTAGACATAAAACTCTCGCCATTGTTTTGGGAAGAACACTGCTCCCCAGCTACAAGGAAGTTGATGAAGATATGGTGTGTGTGGGTGGATTTGTTTGAAGAAATCTGTTGGGTTCCATTTGGGACGTTCTTTAACGACTTCGACGATTTTCGGGGTGTAAAGTGAGATCGATGAAAGCTCCGGGAATGAGATTTGTGGGTCGTAGTGGTAAGCGAGGAGAGCGTATTTGATCCAGAGGTAATAGTAAGGAGAGACTTCGATGTCGTCTTCAAGTAAGAGACCAAAGTCATTGTCTGAAGCTGGATACCAACTTTCGCTAACTGCTCTGATTAAGCCTCCTTGGATGATTCTTCTTCTTAAGGTTTTTGGTCCGTGTGGCCAGTCGAATGTGGTCACGACCTTTATTGTTTCTTCGTCTACTTTACTGTCCATGTTGAAGCTTATAGGTATTTCGTCGCCTAGGTAGTATGCGTTGCTTAAGGATCTAAGGAGCCTTAGTAAAGATTGAGCTCGGTTTTGTGTGATGATGTTTATGGATACTCTCATCTTGTTCCAGTCTGCAAACAAAGATTTTACAGTTTTGGTAAGTGAAACTGCAAGGGATCATAGCGTAAAAAAAACCCTGCGGTTTCATTAAAATGGCTAAAAACCCCTCTTTTTTGTTTTTTGACCAAACAATCCCTGCAGTTTTGGTGTTTAGCAGAAAAAAACCCACAAATAAGAAATTGCCAAAAAGCCAAACAATCCCTGCAGTTTTGGTGTTTAGCAGAAAAAAACCCACAAATAAGAAATTGCCAAAAAGCAATCTATATTTTATGGGGCGGATGAAGTGATGAACCCATGTTAGAGGGATTACTGGCAAAAAACTAAAACAGGGTTGCCAAAAAAATAAAATAGAGGTGATTTTTTGCCATTTTTGGCTAAACGACTAAACTACAGGGTTTCTAATGCCAAAAAAATGAAATTTTGGGGTTATTTTACCATTTTTAATTTGTTGGTTTTTTCAGCTAAACAAGGAAACTACATGGTTCTTTTGGCCAAAAACAAAATATAGGGTTTTGTGCTCATTTTAAATCTATAGCGTATTTTTGGCTAAACGATGAAACTATATGGTTTTTTTTGGCTATGAGACAGAAAAGTATGTGAAAATTATGAGTTTAAGATCTTACTTGGTAATGCTGTTGATCTTAGATCAGCCATCCATAAAACCTTTGGAACAGAAGCTCTTGGTAGAAGAACCAAAGTGGTGCCATTTCCGTTTGTCTCAGTAGCCATTTTCAAAGCTTTCTTAATGTTAGGATCAGCATCAGCTAGTGTAATCACCACACTTGGGTTATGGATCTTGATCAGTCCTTTCATGCTTGAATACACTGCTTGCATTACAGGTACTTCTGAGTTCGAAACACCGAGGATAGCTCCAACCTCTAAATCAAAGATCTTGAATCTTCTTTCATTGCAAACAACTTTAGGCCAATGTAAAGCCGAGGCTGCAACTTCACACGGACAGAACTTACCACCTGATACTGCAATATAAGCTTTCTTGCCAACAGTGGTTCTGAACTTTTCAAGCAAAGGACCAAGTGCTTTAACTTCATCAACTGAATGTGCATAAAAGAGAGCGTCGATCTTTTGAGGATACATTGCAGCCCATTGAGTTATGTAACCTGTAGAAAGAGCTTTCCACCATTGATTGTCTCGAACTTCTACAATGTTTTTGAAGATCACTGTGGTTTCAGATACATAGGCTAGTCTGTGTTCACTATCTCCCCGTGTTTCCTTATCATTTGGATCCACAGGTAGAACAAACGAACCAGCGTTTCTGTACTTCTGAAGCTGATAGCTGCGAGAAACGTAAATTCAAAATCCATTAATTCAAAACAAAGTTCCTTTTCTCTTTCATTTGGACTGTGAAGCAAGAACAGCAAAATGTTAATCATGAAACAAAACAGTATCCAGATTTTTCGTTAAATCTTGAAGCGGATGCAACACGTGATTCTACTAATTTCACGAAGATCATCCTGCAGACGTTACTGCAATGCGAAGATTGTATGTGATACAATATTTTAATCTCTTATTCGTTGAACACGTTTTTCAAAAAAGGTTATTGTAATTAAGCACCGAAATATGAACAATTAACTGGAGAAATTCAAACGCTACCTTCTTCTTCACTCAACAATTCGAATTTCACGAGAAGGAAACAGTGTCGAGAAAAGCAAAAAAGGAAAAGAGAAACTAACCTTAGGTGAAGATCTTCCCCTGTTGCAAATGTGAATGGCTTTTCAATGAACAACGCTTTCACAAGCTCCGCTGATAGAAACCACGAGCTAGAGAGGAAATCAACCTGAAGAATCCGATCTAAAGTGATGTCATAAGCTGGATCTGGCAAATAAAGCCCCGCTTCCTTCGATCGAAATTTCCTGTAACTCGGAAATGTAAAATCCTTCTGACGAAAAGGAAGAATCCTACCAATACTTCCTAAAACAGAGTTCTCATACTTCTCCGTTCCAGCAACATGCGAAAGCATCTGAAGCATTTTCTTCCCAGGAATCATATCATCATCAAGTATATACACCAAATCCGCCTCCGTCTGAAGCGCGATCTGAAACCTTCCATAATACTTAAAATCATAGTTAGAACTGATAAAGCTAATCCGTGAATCGTTATAGCTACCGGCGATTCGCCGGAGCGACGCCTCGTTAGGACTCCCGAAAGCCAAAACCCAAACATGATGAAACGGCAACGTTTGATGAAGAAGAGAATCAAGTTGAGCACAAAGCGTTTTCCTCTTAAAATGGTTAAGTATAACAGTAACTTTAGGCTTATTAGGCCCGTTTAAAGCCCATTTAGACTTCATCTTCATTAACTCCTCCAAACTCTCAGACCCAAGCGTTTTCTTCTGAAACCCCAAAACGTCGTCGTATAACTCCCTCTTAAACTTAATCATCTTCTCATCATTCGATTTCTTCTGAGAAAAATCAATCTTCTCGTATTCACAAACCTCCGCCGGAGAAACTTTCGCCGCGAAATTATCTTCAGAACGGAGGAAAGAAGCTGAGTCTTGTAAATGAGTAACAAGATGAGGGGTAACAATGTAATTTCGCATGTTATGGGCCCATTTAGTGGCCCAAGTGAAATCGGGTTTGGCCCGTAAATCAACAGATGGACTCATGTAGTAGAGAAGTCCGGTGGCGTAAATAGCAAATGCGAATTGAAGACAAGTTAACGCCGTCACGAATTTAGCGGTGTTTAATTTCCGACTTGGTTTTGGTTTCACGGCGGCGGAAGAATATTCACCGAATATACTCTCAATATAGTCGCCGCTTCTCACCGCCGGCGGCCTTATAAAACCCATTATTTCTAAATTAAAAGGAAAAACAACAATAAAAAGAAGAGAATTAAGTAAGAATATATATAAAGGTTGTTTTTTTTTCTGTGGAAACTGTTTATAAGAATGTATATATATATATGGATGAGTAACATATAGAATATATACATATGTGTGTACATATAAAGTGAGATTTGTGGGTGAAGAAGCATTACATAAGGAGAAGATCACATGGGGTAAACGTTCAATTAGAATAAAGTAAAGGGTTTAATTAAAGAAAAGAAATTGATTTTTATGAGTTTAAATATTATAAAAGTTACGCGGTACCGTTAGATTTCATAACAGATTAATTTTATAATTTTTTTTAAAGTTAAATAATGATTCAAAAAAAAATTAAGGAAAAGACTCAAAGGATGAAAAAGCCGGTTTCATTGGCGTACAAAAGGGCTACACTTTGCATTTAACACTTCCATATGCTATGTTTTTGTTCTTCTTAGATTCAATATTCTATATTCATAATTTCATATATATAATTAATATAGATTCACTTTAATTAATAGCATTGCCACTTGATGAATGAGTAAGTTTTTGTTGGAGGATATCATTTTTTTACTTTGATAATCTATATTTTGGACTAAAAAAACAAATAACTCTTGAGATGTATAATAAATACCATATTATTTTTTCATTTAACCGTTTTTTAAATTAATCAAATAAGTTAATGATGTGAAAACAAATTATTTCTATCTATATATATATATCTCCACACGAAATAGATTAGAAAAATATTTTTTTGTATGTTCACGAGAATTTTATGATGTTTAAAAAAACTAATGGTACTAGCTTGATTGATGAAAATAAGACTAATAATTACTCCCTCCGTATTTTTATATAAGTCATTTTAAGAATATCTTTTTGTATCAAAATATATGTCGTTTTCAAATTTCAAAGTAAAATGTATAAGAAAATGACTATTATGACCCCAATAATAAATATACAAAAATTAAATAAATAAATATCAAAAGTGTAAACACATTTAATATCTAAGGTTATTTTAGACAAACTACAAAATTTCTTAAATTGTGTGTAAAATGTCAAAACGACATATATAAAAATACAGAGGGAGTATAATGTAATTTTACATATATAAACAAATATAAGATGCAGCCTAATCGAGAAAATACATTAAATACCTTATAGTGTATATTATACGATCGTATCAAGCCTTTTCTTCTTCCACAATCGACCCACCAAAAATTTATGTATTTGTTTTAGTTGCAAAATAATCCTTGAATTCTGCAATTTTTTATTTTTTTATATTTATTTTAAATATAGAATCGAAAGAAAGGAATAAAGAAAGATTTGAGTAGAGAATGAGTTAGTGAATATTAATAAATAAGAAGAATATTATAATTTATAAGACAAGAGAGGGGTTGACTTTTCAAGTTGGAGGTAGATACGTAATTCAACTTTGCAGCAATTTATTTTCTTTTAGTTTATTATAATTTAATATATGTTATCGCGATATATTCTAGCTTTTAATGGAAATTAACCAAACATGTTGCCAGATTTTTCTCCCATTTTAGACGAATTTATAGAAAATAATTAACGCAAAAATAAATTAATTCAACCAACTAGAAGATATTAAAATTGTTATAAGACTAAATTTCAATTTTCGTGTGAAAAATAAATTAATAGCCGTTGAATGAAAATTACTTGTAGTTTTGGACTGAGGAAACAAGTTAAAAGCATTAAAACATCTCTTAGTATTAGAACACAATTTATTTAAAGATTTTTTTTGTTTTTGTCTCGTAGATCACAAATCGATCAATTAGCTGAAATACAAATTAAATATAATTAATTAGCTGAAATACAACCAAATTAAATACAAAAAAATCAGTCACTATTGTTCGAATCCGAGTTTTCACCAAAAACCCATTAGAATAACTTTGTCTTGATAAATTTTTAAATTATTTTAATCAGCAAAAATGTGTACTTAAAATAATAAAGTATAAATATGTTAAATAATATATTTTAATATTAAAAAAGATTTACTTCGACGAAGGTTCGATCCATTGAAAATCAATGGTTTAAACTACACGGTAAAACAGTGTAAGTTTTGCAAAAAATGGCAATTTATTTTGTAAGTAAAAATAAAATTATCATGATTATAATAATGATTATTTGGTTATATTATGATAATGATAATTATTATTATATTTCGTTACTTAGATTACGAGTTTTGAGGTCGGTCACGCATGTGTTACTTTGACCAAGGATCTAATAATCCTTACTTAATTAATATGAAATACGGTGAATATGATTGTTTCTTTTGACTCATTTACATTTATATACATTAATACATACATATTACATATATATGCTTGTATATATATGTGTATATCAATATAATACGTACGTATCTATATACTTTTAGTACAAAATACGTATATATATAACTAGGTTGATTAATTCATAACACGTTTTTAACCTGAATTTTAGTTAAAAACTCATTTTAATATGAAGTTAAAAAGCACGTTGTAAGAAAATATAATCTCGACTGCGATAAACAAAAAATTATATTTTTTTTTCTATAGATAATTATATATTTTTAGGCTATTTTTGTCACTTAGATATTTTTAGTTTTTTTTTTCAGTTCAGTGCATCATTTGAAGATATTTATGAAAAAGTAAATTACTGTATTTTTCTTAGATAGGATTTATAGTTATATTTAATAATGCTCTAAACAGTTAATTCTTTGGTGGGTAAAACTATTTCGATCGTGTGTGTGTTTTTTTTGTTGTTTTGTTATTGGTGAAAATCTAATTTTAAAATTAAAAATTATGAACGAACACGAGTAAGAAAAGTATGATTTAAGAATATAAATGACTTAAGTTTTTTTGCTATTCTAACTCTAAGTTTATAACTAATATGCAAATTTTAATACCTTTTGTATGATCGAACAATTTGCAATATATATGAATTTTTTTGTTATATATAAATAGAGAAAATGACTATAAAAATTATCTACTTTTATAAAATATTAAATTAATACTCTAACTAACTAAATTCTCAACAACAAATTTAATATTCGATTTATTATATGTAGTTAAATAAATTTTTAATTTTCAAAATTATGGTGTATTTATGCATGCAACTTTAAATCTGTTAAATTTAACGATCAAATTATTAACAAATTTATCGTAATCACTTAAACCAACTACCAAATTATTAACAAAATTTGTTTTAGATTATTACAATGACGTGTTGACAACAATTTGATGATCGAATTTAACATATTTAACATCGTAGGATTAGTTTACTACATTTTCAATAGTTTAAGATTTATTTAACTACATATAATAAATCTGATATTAAATTTGTTGTCTCGATGGTTAAAATATTAATTAATTTAATACTTTGTAAAAGTATAATTTGTTTTAGTCATTCTCCTTTTATCTATATAT
>KE150526.1:366338-381252 GCA_000411095.1 Aethionema arabicum
GCTTGTAAATATTCCAGCTTTGATTTTTCTAACTCTGTTGTTACTCCTTCTGCTGTGTATATCCTCACCTTTTTTTTTTTTCCATTTTTTTAAAATAATTAAATCAAACTATTATGATGATTTTATAATAATTAAAAAAACGTTTCGAACTCAAACTTATTTAGATCGAGTAATATGTATATTTTTTTTTTAAAATATTGAACATAAGAATCGTTATAATTTGAAATTTTAGTAGTCACATTTCAATAACGTAACTCTCAAATTTGCATTGCACATTTTTGTAGAAAAAATAATTAATTTCAATGTTATTGGACCGCAAATAACGATTATTTACCATAAATTTTCATGTATTTAGCAACATAAAAAAATGAAATATTATCTCACCGCAGGAGAAGATCGAGTTCCGCAAGAAAGGGCGAATGTAATGTTAGGATCTGTTGTTTCAATCCCATATAGTTTACGAATAATCATGTCTTCATTTTGATCCTACCATAATATTTTCATATATTTATAAATATATAAATATATATACACTGTAAACACATGTATATGTATAGATGTATGTGTTTACCTGAGTCATGGTAGAAGTTGTAGGCTTCCTTAGAATGAAATGCTCTATGGTATGAGCACTTATGTTTTTTCCTCCAACGTTTATCATAGCCTTTATTTTTATTTTCTTTCAAAATTAATTAAAAATTTTAATTTAATTTTAGAAAAAAGAAAGAAAATTAGCATACCTTATTGTAATAAAAAGACTGCAATTTCTCTAATTTTTTTGGGACTCCATGTTGTAGAAATCCCTGGTCATATTATAAGAACATAAACTTAATTAGTCATAATTAACGTCTTCAATTAACAAAGTATTTAATTAATAATTTTGTAAGTAAAGACAATATTTGAAAAAGTATAAATATATATACATGCATAACACAAGCATTGTACATGTTGATCCAAAACGCTAGCTTTTGTTGAAGATTCAACACTCTTAAATCCACTGTCTCGAGATTGTTCATCAATATCCTGCATTTTTATTCATAATCATATATAGTCAAATCCGTCGATTTTTTTTATAAACCGCAAAAGTTTTGGACCTTATGCCTCTACATCCTCCTTGGGCCAAAAATCAGAATAGATAAATGAACACAATAAATTGTGTCAATCTCTTCCGAATCGAACCGTGGTACATACTCACAAGGAAACCACTAGACTAACTTGCTGATAATTCGACGATTTTTCTAAAATAAATATTTTTTTTTTAAGTTTAGAATCAAGATTTACCTGAGTTTTCGGATTAAAGAAACCGAATTAGAGTTTGAGATGCACTTAGGATCCAAAGAAGTTGAAGTGAAGATAACAAGATTCTTGTAAGGACCAATATCTCTAGCCAAAGGTGCTTCAACATCAAAGATTCCATAAGGATCTTGTTGTCTAGATTCTTTATGAGAGACAACATTCATGGATTTAGACAAGCTTGAAGCTGTGTTATCAGTTCTAAAGCTTCTTGAACTCAAAGAGAAAGGAGTTGATCGCGAAACAGGCCCCGATTTTTCGAGTTCCATAACTCTTGTTGTCCTAAGGAGACGAACATAGATGAAGTTTAAACATTTCATGATGTTTTCAGCTAATTTGTTTGGATGCCATTTTTGTATGTTTTGTCCATCTTCGGTTAACATTGTGCTTGATAGAGATTTCGGTGGAAAATCAAGTGATATATCGAGTCCTATGCGATCTTTAGGCTGCAATAAGATATATCATCAATTTTTAACTCAAAAATAAACCTTGAATTTTGTCGATTTTGTGAAAAAAACTCCTACATTTGAAAAATAGTTTTTTAGACCATGAACTTGATAACCGGGGTTTTTTAAACCCTATCAAATTTTTAATATTCAAATTAAACTTTAAACATAAAACTAAACAATAATTTCAAAATTTAACAAAAAAGTATAATTTGAATTTCGATTAATTATACTATAATTCCAAGTTTAAATGTGAGGTTTCAGTTAAAAAAACCTTGTTATTAAGGTTTAAAAAACCCGGTTATCCAATTTCAGAATCTAAAAACCATATTTAAAATTGGAATTTTTTCACCAAATCGAAAAAATTCGAGGTCTATTTTACTATTTTTCCTAAAATATAAGATGAAATTAGTTATAAAAAACACACCTTGGGGGACGAATATCTAGGTTCACGTAGAGGCGAAGGCGATTTCGCTATTCTATTCTTTTTCATATTGATATTCTCTTGTAACTTATGAAATTGGACCGACCGATCATTTTCCTTTTCGAAAATTCTAGAATTTTCGGTAGATTTGCGAAAACTTTCCTCACTTTTGATGGGTTTGCTGATGAAATGTAATGTTTTTGTCTCAAATGGTGGATTGTCCACCTTTGATTTGGTGTTTTTGCATTCATTCTTTATGGTTTTGGTCACCATTGGACTTGGAGGTGGAAGATTAGGGAATTTTTGTAAAATTGGAGCTTGATGAGGGGTAAAATCGTCATTATTATTATTAGTATCATAGATATGACTTGTATGCCATGCTCTTGATGATGATGATGATGATCTTGTTGTTGCTTGTCTTAAAGTTTCATCTTGTTCTTGCTTTAGATTTATTTGAAGATGGCTTATTTGAATCTCTAATCTTGAGATTTCTCCTTCTACTTCTGTTAATTCCGTTATTAATTCCTTCATCTACATATATATGAAAATTAATTAACTAAAATTATTTTACCATTTTTCTTATATTAAAACAATATTTTGAAAGTGAAAAAACAATTTTTTTAATTTTTTTAATCTAGTAGTAAAGTACTAATCTTTTTCTTTTTTTAATAAGTTTGATTATATATATTTCATATTCTATATATATCTCTAATTATACTACTTAAGTAATCCCTTAAAATTAATTTTTAAAAATAATATTTTCCACAAAATATCCTTATATAAATATATAAAGACAGTTAGATCATTTTATAATAGTTAATTATGTCAATTCTTTTTTTTCTTCTGAATTATATCAATTCATATGTATAACATCACGCATTGTATATATATATATCGTTGATTTTTATTTTGTAGTGATATTTGTAGAAACTTTATATTAAATTTTAAGCAAGAGGTTTACTTGATTAAGACAAAATTGAATAAATTATTTTAAATTGACATGAGACTTAGTTTAAAAGCAACGTTACTATATATACATGTATATATGAGTGAATTATAAGTTTGCTACTTTTTCAATCTATCCAAACTAACATTGAAACATCTGTTTCACATTTCTATATATACAATTAAAAATCAATTTAAATTATATAATTATATATTAACCCTAAAATTAAAAAGAAAATGGTACCTTGGGAGGAAGATTTATATTAGAAGAAATTTGTTTAGGGTTTTGATGTTTTTGAACACTCTCCAAAATCTCTCTTCTTCTTTCTTCTTCATCTAACATCTCTCTTAACATCTTCACCTTACAAATATATACAAAAACATTACACATATTATATATTTATATATAATAATCACACATTGGTGTGTTGGTCTAAGTAGATGGTAACATTAATGTGTAAAAAGATGAAAAAGTACAATTATATATATTGTAGACATAAAGTAATTAAGTAAGCCCATATCATATATACCTCTTTTTCTACCTCTTCAATTTTTTGTTGCCCACTTGACTTCTTTGTCCTCTACATTTCACAAAAGTTGTAATTAATACTTATCAACCTTTTTTAAATTCAACTTTTATAACATAATGCAAAAATATAAGCATGAAATGAATAATATTATACATTGACAATTCATTATTGATACATAAAAAACATTTGAATTAGCGGTATAATCTACATATAACTCAATATTTATGAGATGTATGATAATTAGACTAAAAATAATTCAGTTAGTGAGTTTTTTTTAATGTAAATAACTGATTATAAACTAAAGAACGAAAAACAACAAATAAAATAGTGAATTCATTATAAGTAGATACATAAACATTTGAATCTACGATATAATATAACTCAATATATATGCGGTGTATGACCCTAGACTAGAATTTCTAGTTATTGAGTATTTTCGCAAACAATTCATTTCCAAAGAAAAAAAAAACAGAAAACATAGACCATTTATATTATTAGTAAATAAAAAATCTTGAATCTACATATATTCTTTTTTAAACTCTTTTGAGCTAAAAAAATCGGCCCACTAGTCAGATAATCGTATAACCCTAACATAATGTGTAAACCCCGGTGCCATAATTAAAAAAAGGTAAGACTTACCACTAACTCACCATATGATCGACGCTATAATATGCGTATAACTCAATATTTTCGCGGTTCATGATGGCTAAACTAAAAAAACATATACAATAACTAAAAAAAGTCTAGTTATTGCATTGATTTTTGTAAGCAGTTAATTCCAAACAAAAGAAGAAAAAAAACATATGCAATTCATTATCGGTAGATATAAAAACATTTGAATAAAAACACGTAACTCAATATTTAGTTATTTACCACTACTAATTAGAAACTCTAGTAATCAAAAGTTGTGGTGCACAACCAATACATTACAAACAAAAATAGAAAGAAGAAAAGATTCATGAGACTCACAACACTATGTGGAACATTAGAAGGAGATAGAGAAGAAACCGGGAGATTATTGGTCGTGGTCGTGCTCGTGGTTGCGGCCGCAGCCATGGCTAAGCTATGCATTGAAGGAAGGTAATGGTAATGGAGGAAGTTATGAGACATTATTGTAAATATTGCCTAAGTTTTTAATTAAAAGCTTCAAGAAGAGAAAGTTTGGTGAAAGAAGACGAGAAGCAGTTTTCAAAGCTGATGTTTTTCAACCATTTTTTAGGGAGAGTGGTGGGTCCTTTATTTTTCTCTATATCTTCTTTTTGTTTTATTGTTGGTTATATATAAATTATTATTTATTATTATTTTCTTTGTTGGAACGTAAAGATTAGATTTTGGTGAGTTTTTATTATCAAGTTCATGGTTTTTTAGATCATTATGAAAAATTTTAATTAAAATATTTTCCTTTTTTTTAATTGTAGAGTTAATAATAAGCAACTCAAAGGATGACATATTTGGTATTTTAATTTCTTCTCTTTAAAAATAAACTTTATTTTCAATATTTTTGCTATGCATTATTTAAATATAAGTTTTAGAATTTTAGTAAAAATACAAAAAAAATTTCAAGGTTTTCAATAAAAATATATTAGTAGTTTTCAGAACTACTCTTATATGTAAATGAATGTATTTTTTAAAAAAGTTCTCCCATAAATTAGTACATTTTTTAAATATTTTTACCATGCTAAAAATAAAATTCTTTTTATCAAATATTTTTATTGTTTTTTTCCGAAATATACATTTTTTTAACAATAATGTGTAAATTATACTGGAAAGAAAAAGTGTAAATTGTAATACACCGAAAATAAATAAATAAATAAATAAAAAATAATTGGTAATAATTTCCTAAAACCCTCACTAAAACCCTTCCTCTGTCTCCTCCGCCTTCAAGGCTTCGGTTCAACTTCTCTGAGCAATTTCTTCCTTTCCTTTTTCCCGTAAATTCTTCAATGGTGGCTTTCCTTCTTAATCGTATTTCACGAACTAGCATCTCTCTCCATCGTGTCACTGGAACTCTCGGTTTCAATTCCATTTTCGCTCAAATTCATAATGGAAAAGTCTCCGGAACTCTACTTCGAGGTAACCCTTTTATTGCTATCTCTAAGAAAATCCAAATTTTGCGATATTTCAATCACCGTCTCGCCCAATTTGTTTAGGTAATTTCTTATGATTATTGTTTCAGATTTGATTGTGGATTTAAATTTTGGGATTGGTTAAATCCGTAAAGAAATTACTGTTTGGATCATAGTGAGACTTAGGTTTTTCTTCAACTTGCTCTGTAACTTACCAAGCTACCCAATGTTAATGAATTGCTAAAGATTTGTGAATTTGAAATCTGCTGTTAGCCGATTGAATGTGTTGGAGATAATCAATTTTTGTTTGGAATTGGTAAAAACTGCACCTAGAAAGCTTGGTTATTGATACTTGTTTTCGTTTGTTTGTTTAGAAAGATCAATGGCTACTCTTGCTGAAGGAGCTTCCCATTTTGATGAGATGGTATCTGTGAATCAGCGGAAGTATTACCTTTTAGGCGGTAAAGGAGGAGTCGGAAAAACGAGTTGTGCTGCTTCTCTTGCAGTTAAATTCGCTAACCACGGCCATCCAACTATCGTAGTTTCAACTGATCCTGCTCACTCCTTGAGTGATTCTTTTTCTCAGGTATTAACTTCTGGTTTAGCTCTCAATGTTTACTTTGCGTGCATCGGCTAAGCTCTTGTTTTGGCCTCCAGGACTTGACAGGAGGAGTTTTAAAGCCTGTTCAAGGTGTTGATTCTCCACTTCTTGCTCTTGAGGTGATGATATATGTCTTCGAGAAAACATACGTCTTTGGATAGCTGGAGATGTTGCTGAATTTTGTTCTTTGTTGTGACAGATAACACCAGAGAGAATGAAAGATGAAATTAAACGTCAAACGGGTGATAAAAGTGTTAAAAATGTGATGGATAGCATGGGGCTAGGAATGTTTGCAGGCGAGGTTCATATTACTTTTCTCTATCGTTTACTTTTAAGCCTTCGTTAGCCCCATTCCAAGGAAGCTTAGTTAATGTTTAAGATATCTTGTCTGTGTTTTGGCAGTTAGGAGACTTAAATCTTGAAGATATGCTCAATGCTGCATCACCTGGTATAGATGAAATAGCTGCTATTTCCAAGGCACGTATGTTCCCTGCAAGATTACAAAATCCCCTGGAAAATGAATTTATGGTGGTTATTTATTGACATATATTGAAATCCTTTTCCAGGTTCTTCAATTTATGGAGTCACCAGAATACAATAGATTTACTCGTATAGTTTTTGATACTGCTCCTACGGTAAGTATTTCTAGTTTTGTATCCCACTTTGTGCATTTGTTAAACTCTGATTGATTATAAATAATTTTGTGTAGGGACATACTCTGCGGCTTCTTTCCCTGCCCGATTTCTATGATTCATCCATTGGCAAAATAACAAAGGTTTTGCTCCTTCTGTTATTTGAGCTACACATTGAACAAAATTGATATGTTAAGTATACTATGTAAAAATGGATGAATTGATTCAGCTCAAGAAGAAGATCACTGCAGCAGCTTCAGCATTTAAGTCAGTCTTTGGTAAAAAAGAGATACAACAAGAACCTGTAAGCACATGTTCTTCACTTAAAACTGATATGTCCCGTCCACCTTTTTCTCAAATTCTTAACATTTGATTATTTAACAGTCGAACGAGTTGGATCATCTGAAAGAGAGAATGGAAAAAGTTCGAAATGTTTTTCGTGATGTTAACACTACTGAATTTGTCATTGTGACAATCCCAACGGTAACACCATTCTTTGGCTTGTTCATAAGATCATGAATAAAAGTTGAGTCTCCTAAGTAATCAACCAGTCAATCTGTTACATATTCATCAGGGTATTTATCTTTTCCTTTAGGTTATGGCTATAAATGAGTCTTCGAGGTTACATGCATCTTTAAGAAAAGAAAATGTGCCAGTCCACAGGCTTATCGTTAACCAACTTCTACCTCAATCTGAGTCTGACTGCAAATTTTGCTCAATCAGACGAAAGGTAACTCATTGCAGGAAAAAGCTAATGAAGCTTTCGATTTCAATTTAGTGGCTGTTACTAAATAGAATCAGTTTGGTTAATCTCCATTGCTTATACCTTCAGTTGGTAAGTGGTCAAGCCTTTCATCAGTGATATTGTTGTTGATATTTCAGGAACAAATGGGTGTACTTGGAATCATTCAAAACGATTCAGAACTTTCCGGGTTAAGATTGATCCAATCTCCTCTGCTAGACGCAGAAATAAGAGGAGTCCCAGCACTTAAGTTCATGGGTGATCTCATCTGGAGATAAGAGATAACTTTTAGTGCATAATAATAAGTTAAATGATGAGGAAAACAAATCACCATTGTTATTAACTTTAAGTCAAGAAAGTAATGAAAGTTCTTGAAGGTTTTCTCATTGGTTCTTCTTCTATATACTTCTACATTTTTTTACTTTATGTATACAAGGAAATCAAGGAGGAACAAGTGATGATTCTATGATATCTAAAGAAAAGATTACAACATGAAGAATTACAGGTAAGAAAATCTTAAACTCTTGAACTACCTATGAACAGCTTCCTGAGCTATAATCTCCTGCAAATTAGTGTTTCTCTTTCTTGTATACCTTTTGGACTGCTCTAGATTCTCCAGGAAGAAATTGGTATTTTGATTCTTCTCGAGTTTTGCAGGTCGAAAAGGAAGAGTTAAAGGGAAATTAAAGCTACTTCTTTTGGAAGGTTACCATACAAAAGAAAGCTGCGCAGCGGCTCAAGATACCGGTTATCGTGAGGAAGACTAAGCAACGAGGGAAATGCTTGATGTTGTATGCATTCTCCATCAGAGATCCGCAACGGGTAATAAGCCAGACTCCTGAATATCTGTAATAGTACACAAGAGTAAACAAAGATGGTCTACAGACAGCAGATGAAGAGTTTTGTCACAAGGTAAGATCAAGTATTCACCTTTTAGCATTCGATACTACGAATGCTTCCAGAGCCCATCTCGTGTAGCAAAACTCTGAGATCGAATCTACAAATTTGTTGTCGTTCGTCCTGGTCGCAATTAGCGTCAAAACAACTGGAAGCAACACCGACCACTGCAGAAAAAGGACAAGGTACACATATGTGAGTTTTGCGTCAGGAACTGAAGCAAATTTTTCTAGTCTGGTCGGAGACTTACCAGTTGAGCTGGACCGGGTTCAAAAAGTATGGCGAGGGCATAACCGATGCCAGTTACACAGTAAACAAGACAGATTAAGACAATATAATTGTCTGTAACTGTTGATCTTGGGTTGTTGAAGAAGTAGAACATGGAGAGATAAACAAGTGGCTTGACGATAGTGTTGAAGTGATCAATTGTGTCTTTTGCTAAGAAGTAAGCCAAACTACTCATTCCAGCTCTGCTTTCTCTCCAGTAATGGAGTTTATCCAAGGAAAAGGATCTCAAAGCAGTGATCTTACATAAAAGAGCTGAAACACAGAGAAAGTTGCGAAACGGGTTAGAATCAGCAAGTTTTTCGTTAGAAGAATGCATCAGCTGAAGAAACTTTCTACTTACAAACAGCAATGACTGTGTATGTATAGCCTATAGCTCCAAAAGTTTCATCGCTCACTTTCGCAAGCGTTCCTAAGCAGATACCAGCAAGTAAAAGTATAAGGTAATCTACAGCTAAAGTCCTTGCTTCTCTCAGTCTTTGTTTACCTAACCTGCAAAATACTCAGACATATCAGAAGAAGCTAGCTCTGGGTAAAGGCCCTGTTCGTTTGCGCATTGCTGAACAATGGGTAATGTTGTTCGTTTAGTTGTCGCTGGTGAGTGGTGACCAGCTATGAGCGACAGCGACGAAATGTTGTTTGTTTCGGCAACAGGTCTGAGCAGCAGGTTGCTAAACTAGCGACCACGAAACAAACATAAATTTTCGTCGTTGTTGCTCGTCACGTGCAAACGAACAAGCCTAAAGTTACAAGTCATGTTCAGGATAATCTACCTTCCTAAGAAGTATCTGTATTGCTCTAACACACCAGGTACTTCTCTCTGTGATAAATCACCAGAATTTGTGAAATTATTCTGCAATGTATCTTTCTTAATTTCGACATTTGCTTTAACATCTTGCCAGAATTCTCCAGCAAAAGATGGTCCGTCCTCTCCTCCTACAATGCTTCCATGAGCAGAATTCTCAGGAGAAGACATTCCTTCAATGCTCTTAAGCATGTCCATAGGAACTTGATAACCATTATGAAGCATCCATCTCACGGGAAGCTGCTTATACGTCACACCGGAGCTTGTGCTTGGCTTTAATATCCCTTCCAATATATCAATGTAGTAATCAGGAGGATTCACACGCTCAGGTACAATGATTCCTAAGCTTGAGAAGTATTCTTCAACTTTTTTGACGGATCCTTGGTAACATATCAGTCCACCTTTTGCTAGAAGTATGAGATCATCAAACATCCGAAATAAAGTATAGCTGCAGAGATACAAAGGAGAAATGAGAATGATAATGGAGCTTAAAGAAACATTGTTTTGTGTTTAGCTAATGGGGAAGTAATGTGGAACCTGGGCTGGTGGACAACCATACAGATGTTAACTCCTTCAAGAGCTTCACGTCGGAGTGCTCGGAGAAGTAACTGGGAAGATGAACTGTCGAGACCGGAAGTCGGTTCATCTAATATGAGAAGTGATGGTTCCATCACCATTTCAAGACCAACATTGACTCGTTTTCTCTGACCTCCGGAGATTCCTCTCTTTTCCACAGTCCCAACAAGAGAGTCTCGAACGTGTTGCAGACCAAGCGACTCGATGACTCTTTCCACAACTAAAACCTTTTCTGGATAAGGGAGATCTGCAGGCAGCCTGGAGTAACCAATGGGATTATGTATACAGTTGAAATATGAAGTAAATTAAGCAAAATGTGGCTTACCTGCATCTTGCGCTGAACCAGAGGTTTTCTTCTACTGTTAAGTTTCCATGGACTATATCATCTTGCGGTACAAAACCGATGATTCTCTTGTAGGATTGAATAGATTCATCTTTCCCGTTGATTAGAATCATTCCAGTCATGGTGCAACCTGGTGCTTTCCCTGTTAAAGCTGTAAGGAAAGTTGTTTTTCCAGCTCCAGAAGGACCCATAACTGCAGAAACACGTCCAGGTGATAATTTCCCAGTCACGCATCTCATCAAATGTTTGTTTTTTCCTTTTAAAGTAATCGTTAAATCTTTAAAAGCAACTTCAATCGTAGGTCTTTTTCTTATATCAATGTCATTCGCCATGGAAATGACTCCAGAAAAAGTTAAGTTCTTGTTCTGTTCTTGCATAGCTTTTTCCTTTTCAATCTGACCATAAGCATATCTAAACATCTGACTCTGTGTATGCAATGCTTTCCCTTTTGGAGCATGTTTTTTGATGTTTTTATCACCAATTTCGACGTTAAATCCTTCAGGATCTTCAGGGTTTTGTTCAATGTCTTGTAACATTTCTGTAAGTTTGTTTTTTTCTTTCTTTTTTCCTTTTTTGGTGTCTGTACCGGCCGCCATTGGCGGTAATGCAGCGTCGGATCCTGGTTTAGCTTGGCTTAAACCTCTCATTAGATCTGGTTGTTTCAGAGATTTTCTTCTGGAAAATGTACGAGAAAATGATTGTTGCAAGTCGGTTGCATGTTTCTTTGCAATATCTTTTGCAGATTTCCACTTCTCACGTGATTGCGTTTCCCTCACACTCGCCACTGCTTTCTCTCTGGATTTTGCTTGTCTTCTTTCTCTTGTAGCAAGTACTTGATCAGAGCAGTTGTACAAGATTATAAGCAAGAAGCCTATCCCAGCCTAGACACAACAAACCAAGGCGTAAATGATCATTTCAACAAACATTACAGCTACATCAAGCTTATGCAGCAAGAAGAGATGGTATGAACTCAAGCTCATAACTCATAAGCATATCAATTATCACTCACAAAAAGCATGATTCCATATGCTGTTATATTCTGATTTGCTGATCTTGGATTGCAGGTTGCCAGCTTAAAACAATCTGCAAGTTCATCAAAACACAAAACAGACTTGAAACTTCTGAAAAAATGTCTGTTTTTGCAGGTTAGCTAATCAACGGTAAGAATTTTGTTTGGAGGACTCACTTAATTCAGCAGTAGAACCTGTCCTGCAGTAATGTCTGCAACAAAAAGGAATTCATCCATTAACCAAAAACTCAAGAACACTGATCTCTAACACGCTACTAAATCATTGTAAGTATATACTATATATACCCTCTACTACAAGGAAGCTTGTTAATAGTTGATGGACAGTAGGAACCAGCAGAGCAAAAAACTTCACCACTACTTCCTATATCAGCCCAGATATCAGCTCCACCACAGGTATGATTTGGTTGTCCAGAAGGAAGCTGGTAACGATATCTGCAAAACAAATCCTGCTACTGAATCTTACCAAATGCTAAATCAATTCTTTAAAAATTTAACAATATTTTGATTACACTTACGGGTCACATAATCCAGTTGTTCTGTTTAGTTTAGCTTCTGGACAATAAGCTCCCAAAGGACAAGCTTTTGGAAAAGGGAAACATCAAGTTAGTTACACCCAAACAAGAAACGAGCATTAAATGGGCGCTTCGGTGATATTGTTTTGGCGTTTGAGGCACTTCTGAAGCATGGTTCAAGTAAGTAACTTTTAAATCACTTGTATTTAAGACTAAAAACATGATTCAAACAAAATCTTTAGAACTTGAAGCTAAAAACAACATCAAACTAATCCAAAACATAAACATAACTAAAAAAAAGCCAAAAAGCGATTGTAGTCGCCGTTTTACACATTGGAATTCGAATTTTATGGTTGTAAATCTCGATTCTATGTTTTGTGTTCTGTTTTAAGTTTCTTTGAGTTAGAGTTATGTTTCTGTTTTTTGTTGTGTTTTGGGTGTTTTTGGATTGGTTTGATGTTTTTTTGCTTCAGGTTACAAAGATTTGGTTTGAATAATGTTTTTAATCTTGAAGTTATTTACATGAAGCGTCTCAGACACCAAAACGACACTGAGTCTGTTACTTCTTGAAACCTGATTTGAGTTTGAACAAGTTTAACTTACGAATCATGCAGGTGATTCCACGTGGACAGAAGAAGCCAGCGCAACAAGGACCACATTCTTGAACTCTTGAAGGTACATTCTTGTCATCTTTAAGATCAACTTTTTGTTCTTTAGCAGTACGACAAGCCCATCCAGGCTCGCAACCTGTCATCCATGATGATAAATTGCAGTTCTTGTTTGGTTTTAAGTAATTTGTTGCTCTTTTTGCACCTCCTTCAAATAACCCATTAAAATATATCTTTATTTCTGCAGCTGTGCATATCCTTTGCATCATATCACCTAAGAAAACACACACACACACACATCAAGTAAACAAATTATATTACTTTCTTCATTATTTCAATCCAATGTTTTAAAAGTTGCATCTAGGCCCCCACCTAAATAAAGATTAATCCAGGTTCTGTCTTAAAATGTTTTTGTTTTGTTTAATTAGTTTTAAACTACTTAAAATTATGCAGTATTATATTATTAAATCTATTCATAAAATATATATTTTGATTATTTCTTAACCTAGGCAGTGCCTAGACCCGTCTAGACACTGCTTAGGCCTGTTTAGGTGCAGACTAATCGTTTTAGGCGCTAGGTTCATGTTGTTGCCTAATGATTTTTGGAAACTTGATTCCATCAATGGAGTTTAAATTTTACCTTTGGTGGTTTTAGAACATTCGTTTAAGAAATCAGGTTTTGATGAGAAATTAAACGCTCCATTCCAATCTTCTTTTCTGCAACATTTTCAAAATGTTAAATCATTGTTTTTTTTTGTTAATGAATTTTGATGAAATGGTTACAAAGAAATTAACTAACACATTGGCAATGCAGAATCCAAGCTCTTTTTTGATATCAGGTTCAAAAACTTCTGTAAGATTGGAGATTTTATCGAAGAGGAATTGATTAAAGAGACGATTTCCAGCTGAATTTGTATCTTGACATATTACTACTTGTTGCTGAATAATCAAAGCAACAAAAATGAAGAACAAATTTGAAACTTTTGGAAACCAAAAGCTTGAATTTCTCTTTCCCATCCCTTAAAGTTTTTGTGAGAAAAGAAAAATGTTGCAGAGAGTTGTTTATGGATCAAGGAGAAGACATTAGAGAATTGAAATTTGTTCAGGAGATTTGCTAGAGAGGATTAGGGTTTGATTTATTTTTTTATTTTTTTTTAATTTGTTTTAGTTTTTAATGTGTTTTGTTAGATTGTGGTGTTTCTTGGGTGTCAAGAAATGTCAAGAAATGGAGGAGAGGAAGATAGGGCGAAATATGAGGAGAGAGAGAGAGGGAAACGATGAGAGAGAAAGGATGAGACAGATTTTCATTTGACCGTTTGACCCTTTGACCTGTTGACTTTCTTATAGGTGACAACTAGGGAATCGAAATTACAGTTAATTTACATTTAGGGGGTTATATTTTAATGATGTTTTATTCTAACCCCGTTCAAATATTAAATTACAATTTATACCCTCAGTCCCTAATATTACAGCTATCACTTTTTTTTTGCCAGCATTACAGCTATCACTTATTCGGTTTATTTTTAGTTTGCTTAGAGTAATTCAGATTGTTTTTTGTAAGTACTTAACTATTTATCAGTTATTTTAAAAAAATAAAAATAAAAACAAAAACTAAAAAAACCATACATTATAAACAATTAATGTAACGAATAAGTTAAAATGAATTTATTTCATAATTTCTAAACAATTAAGAAAGTATAACGCTGTGGTAAATAAATGGGGTGAGATGCATTTCTAAACTACAAATATGCAAAGATAACTAATGATAGGGAGACATGCGTCAAAATAAATATAATATATCATTTAAATAATCTTTTTAAAAAAGGAATAAAAACTACAAATGCAAAAATACCTAACACGATGGGAACCTTTAAATAAAAAAAATATATATAAAGACAACACGAATGAAAACTTGAATGTATGTAAAAAGAAACTACATTTTCTAATTTTTCTTTGACAAACTTGAATTTATATAAGTCATTGTTAGTTGCATATATTGTTTAACTAAATGCATTACTCATCTTTCGGTATAAATGCTCTTCATTATTTACATTGGATTCCATTTATATATAACCAATCTAAATATATATGTTGAATTGTTTATAAAATAGAGCACACATGTTTCTCGTGTGTGTGTATATATATATATATATATATATATATAACGTATTCAATAATTAAA
>KE150526.1:398785-412699 GCA_000411095.1 Aethionema arabicum
AATCAAAACAAAAATATTGCATTAGTAGAAACAAAAAGGGACTTCAAACAAAAACTATGAATTAGAAGGAATCTAAACATATATATGATATAAATTATTAAAACATTACTTTTATGAATCAAAGTAAATTCTACAACACAAGTCTAAATAAACCGAGATATATAGTATAGTAATTATAATTTTTAGTTTCCAATATGAAATCCATAAGGAATTTTGTATTTTTTTTTTGGTTTATAATTAAATTTTGTAACGATTTTATTGAAACATTAATAATAATAGGTACATAACGGTTCGATTCATGATTGGGTTCTGTCTAGCAACATTTGTGTCATGCCAATATTGGATGAGCACAATGTTCAACAGTCAGATCATCGGTCTAGTTAACGGCACTGCGGCCGGGTGGGGAAACATGGGAGGAGGCGTAACTCAGTTGCTAATGCCGTTAGTGTATGAGATCATAAGGCGTTTAGGGTCAACGTCGTTCACGGCTTGGAGGATAGCTTTTTTTATACCTGGTTGGATGCATATTATAATGGGGATTTTGGTCTTGACTTTAGGACAAGATTTGCCTGATGGTAATAGAAGTGCTTTAGAAAAGAAAGGTGTTGTTACCAAAGATCAATTCTCTAAGGTATGTATATTATAATAATAATAATATTAATTAATGTGTTACATATTATATGTGTATTATAGCTGGGTATTCGGGTACATGTTCGATTCCGGTTTGATACTTTCGGTTATTCAGTTCTTTGAACGTTTTAGTTTGGTTCCGGTTCAGATACTTGATAAAAAGATCCGATAATATACTAGAAAGACTGAAAAATTATCCGAAAACCGAAAAATTACCCGAAAAATCAAATAGTACCTGAAAAACCGAAAAAATATCCGAAAAGTTCTCTAAAGTATGTATTAATTATAACATTAATTAATGTGTTACGTACATATTATATTTATATATATAGTGAGCTTTAAATGATTATTGCTGACGTTAGCTATATAAAAATGATTTTTGTGCAGACAGATCTTAGATTTGTAGATATTTAGACATTTAACAAATAAATTAGAAAAATTAATTAATGTGATTGAATTTAATTAATTCAGGTGTTATGGTATGCGATCACAAACTATAGGACATGGGTTTTTGTTCTTCTTTATGGATACTCTATGGGAGTAGAGCTTACTACCGATAATGTCATCGCTGAATACTTTTTTGACAGGTAATTTTTTGAAAAAATTAAACATATATATATATCCAACTATTAGAGTTAGTGAGTGAATTAATAGTCACGATTATAATGGTTTGGAACACCATTGAATTCGATCTCAAATTTTTGTGGAGAAATAAAATATGTATTTAACGATATTTTTTTTACTCATATTTAACGATATTTTAAGTTTTTTACTCTTTAACTTTTTCTTTTTTTAAATGGTGAAAGTAAACTTTTAAAAATTTAATTGTTTTAAACAAAAATGTATGTTAGTAAAACTTTATTTTTTTTGTATAGAATAAAAATGAATAGTAACCTTTAAAATATGAGAAATTATTACTTATTTTCTTCAAATCAGAAGATTAAAATTTTAAATAAAAACTCGAGAAAAAAAATTATAGATGATAATCTATATTTTTACCTTCATATTTGAATAACAATTCCAATTTTTAAATATAAATTAAAAAAAAATAATATTGAAACTACTCTAGCTATATATAATCAAAATTTTACATATCAAAGTACAAATCCAATAAACCAAAATTTCTTTATTCTTTTACAAAAATTATCAATCTTCACAATTCGAGTTTTATCTATAATAAAAGTCAACCGGATTGCTAATTAAGCATCGTAAACATTTCAAAATAATAATAAAAGATAGAACAAAAAGAATCCGTTATAATATATATATACATATATATGTTGAGATAAATTAGTACTAATGTATACAATAATTCGACCGTTTTTAATTTCAGGTTCCATCTAAAGCTTCACACAGCGGGAATCATAGCAGCTTGTTTTGGTATGGCGAATTTCTTCGCACGACCAATAGGTGGTTGGGCTTCAGACATTGCCGCAAGACGTTTTGGTATGAGAGGTCGTCTTTGGACTCTTTGGATAATTCAATCCTTAGGAGGATGCTTTTGCATATGGCTTGGTCGAGCCACCACTCTCCCCATCGCTGTTTTCTCAATGATTCTCTTCTCTCTCGGCGCTCAAGCCGCTTGTGGAGCCACTTTTGCTATCATACCTTTCATCTCACGTCGTTCTTTAGGTATTATAATCTCTTCTCTTAACTCTCCAGCTCCAGGTAACTAGAGCCGTGTCTATGTTGTTTTTTTTCTAAACATTTGTTTATTGGTCCAAATTTTTAAAAAATTGATTAGTAATTTATATATATATAGTAGGGTTGGGTAGTTGGGTACATTCGGTTCTGGTTGAGTATTTTCAGTTTTTCAATTCCACAACTATAGAATAGGTTCGGTTCTTTAAAGGTTTCGGTTCTCGTTCGTATCTTTCGTAAGAAGATTCGAAAATACATCCGAAAAACCAAAAATAACCCAAAAAACAAAAACAAAAAAAATCGAAAAAACCAAAAAATACCCGAAAAAAACCGAAAAAGTAGTTGAAAAAAAAGAAATTATGGTTATTTTCAGATATCCAATGGCGAATAGATATCGGTTTGGGTCCAGTTATTACCCGATATCCATGAATCTTGATTTTAATTTTTAAGATACATGGTTACTTTTCATTGGAACCAGATGCAAACCAAGACCCTTTTTTTTGGTTTGGTTCGATTCAGTTTATTACTTTATTTCGGTTCATGAGTTTCGGTTTTTATACCCTACCCTAATATATAGTAGTAGCTTATGATTATATTGAAGGACCCTAATGTTTTTAAATATCGAAGACCCCAATTCATATGTTTATGGGTCCAAATTTGTTTTATTATTTACAGACTTCTAATCTCTAGACACATCATTCTTTTAGGTATAATCTCTGGTCTAACCGGAGCTGGAGGCAACTTCGGATCAGGGTTAACACAACTCATATTTTTCTCAACTTCGATGTTTAGTACAGAGCAAGGGCTGACGTGGATGGGGGTGATGATTGTTGCGTGTACATTACCTGTCACTTTAGTACATTTTCCACAATGGGGAGGTATGTTTTGTGGTGAAACAGGAGATGCAGTTAAGTGTACGGAGGAATATTATTATATGAAAGAGTGGACAGAGACAGAGAAACAAAAGGGAATGCATGAAGGGAGTTTGAAATTTGCAGTTAATAGTAGATCGGAGCGTGGTCGGCGCGTGGCGGCTGTGACGTCTCCGACACCTCCTGGTGCTACTCCGGTGCATGTTTAAAAAATGAGTTTTATTTGAGGAATTAATGGATACAATTCTTTATGTTGTATCCGTATTTTATTTTTATTTTTTTTAATTTGATTTGATTGTTATTTGTTTCGGTGATTATCTGTATAATATTTAATTATTAATTACGTGTTTATTCGTTTATAATCTTGTTGCTTTTTTTTTTTTTAATATATCCAGATTCTCACAAATTTGTTCATCTTTTTTATGTTCCTCTGTTTAATTCTGTAAATCTTTGATTAAGGCCTTGTTCAATCTTGTATTGTGTGTTTTGATGTGAAGAATGTATAAAGATATGGTTTTAAATTTTAATTATTGATATATAGTTTTTATTTGCTATACTATATGCTTTAATTATTAAGATAGACATAATTTCATTTTGTTTTAACTTCACATAATTTCATACTTATGATCAATAGATCTATTTTTTTTTTGTTACCAAAATTTAAATAGCACATTTAATATTGTAAGATTTACATTTGAGAAAAACATTTAAATTACATTTACTTATATAACTATTCTTAAAAAGTAGCTTCTTGCATTATTAAAATATCCATAAACAAATTCTTGACAAAATAAAACTTAGCTATATTACAAAATAAAATATACAAAAATTTAAGTATAAATTATAATAAATAAATTTTTAACAAATTTCACACAAAGAGACAACAAAAATACAAAATCTCTCAATTTATGGAAGAAAAAAAACCATAAAAAATTGAGGGTAAAATGGTCAATTAACATAACTAAGTCTTATATATACAGAAAAAATAGGAGATAAGAGTATACAATACAAGTCTTGAGATTCTTGTGTTGAACTTGAAGCCATTATCGACCATGTCTGCAACTAAAAATCTCTCTATAGAACCTAACCGCAAGAGACAAAAGATCAAAGATTCTTCATCTTCTTCGTCATCTTCGTCTATCGCTTGTCTTAACAAGAAAAAACTTCATCTTGTTCTTGATTTAGATCACACACTAATCCACACCATCAAAATCTCACATCTTTCTGAATCAGAAGAGTATCTAATCGAAAAACCCAATACAAATTCAAAAAGAAAAGACTTGATACAATTCAAAACCAATTCTTTCAAATTTTTGATAAAGCTTCGACCCTTTATTCATCAATTCTTGAAAGAAGCCAACAAATTATTCATCATGTATATTTACACAATGGGTAATTCAAATTATGCAAAACTTGTGTTGAAATTGATTGATCCTAACAAAATCTATTTTGGGAATAGATTAATTAGTAGAGAAGAGAGCCCTCTAAAGAAAACACTTGATCTTGTATTAGCTGATGAACGTGAAATCTTGATCGTTGATGATACAAAAGATGTGTGGCAAGATCATAAAACTAACTTAGTTGAAATCACTAAGTATATGTATTTTAGAGGTAAAGATTCTAATGAATCGAAATCTTATGCAGAAGAGAAGAAAGATGAGAATGGAAACGATGAAGGATTAGCGAAAGTGTTTAAAATACTTAAAGAAGTTCATCGTAGATTCTTTTCTTGTGAAGGATTTGGTGAAAATGAAGAGTTAAGCTCAAAAGATGTGAGGTTAGTTTTACAAGAGATAGATCATTCTTGTGTACATAACTAGAGTTAGGATATAAAAATCGGAACCAAAAATTCGGACTGAAAAAAAAATCAGTTCGATTCCTAAAAAGTACCTATTGCATCTTATATTGTAATAACCGGACTCGAACCAAGTAATAACTGGACTCGAACCAAGATCCATTGGATATGAAAGTAGCCTTAATTTTTTTTTGAAGTATTTTTCAATTCTTCAGATTTTTTTGGATTTTTGAATATTTTTTTCAGTTTTTCGGATTCTTTTCGAATCTCGAACCAGAACCAAACCAAAAACCCAACCCGTAACGTAACAATGCTTATGCAGTCGACAACCGTTTCAACTCAAGATTCCTTTCTTTCGAATCAGCACAAAGAATATTCTAATCACAAAGAATATTCTATTCCAAAACAATATACGAAAAAGGTTCCCACTTTAATATTAAAAATAATGTAATATAATCGTCAACATCTTAGAATTCCAAAAAAAAATCCTACAATACCACCAAAAAAATATTACTTTTTCGTTATACGTCTCTCTGTTTTCGAATATAAAACGTTAAAAAACAACAAAAAAGAACGGTGCAATACTAAATATAATATAATGGCAGAAAACCTCTAACCTCTTTTAAACGCGCATAAGAACTGCAGAAAAAAATCCATGTCTTGTGTTCGTTCCCTCACGGTGGCTTTTCAAACTCGGTCAAACCATCAAAAAACCAAAACACTCTTCTTCCTCGGTCAGCCTGCCCGAGATCATCTTCTGCAATTAAGACACGTGACTTTATATCATCAAACCTCAAGTCCTGCTTTTGCCTTAAGATGCTTCTTAAAGTCCATAATATCACCGTTCCATTTCGTCACTGCTTGTTTCTCACACACCCAAATCTCATGAGCCACTTGGTTAATTAACCTGAAATCGTGACTAACCAATACTAAACCACCATCCCATTCATTCAAAGCTTCTGCAAGTGAATCAATAGTCTCTATATCCAAATGATTCGTCGGTTCATCTAATAAAAGCATGTTTGGTTGCTTATAAGCTAACCACGCAAAGATCACACGACTCCTTTGTCCATCTGATAGATTCTTCATCGGCATCACCTGCGCTTTACCGGTTAACCCGAATCGACCAATCGCAGCTCTCATTTTCTCTTCTTCGCTACCTGGAAACTCCTTAAGCATGTAAAGAAGTGCAGGCATTTCCAGGTCTAGTTTCTCAGCTAAATGTTGATGGTATTGAGCGATCTTTAAGTGGTTGTGACGACGAACCATACCTTCAGTTGGTTGCAAGTCACCGGTCATGAGTTTCAAAAGGGTACTTTTACCAGCACCGTTGGGACCAACAAGAGCGACCCTTGAGTCCAAATCAACACCAAATTCGAGGTTTTTGTATATTTGATACTCAGGTGTGTACCCAAAAGAGACTTCAACAAATTGAAGAACTGGAGGTGGAAGCTTCCCGACATCAGCAAAACGGAAAACGAGAACTCTGTCTCTATCAACTTTTTCTGTGAGTCCACCTCGTTCCATCTTTGCTAATGTTTTCTCCTTACTTTGTGCTTGACGAGCAAGTTTAGCTGAACCGTGACCGAACCGAGCAATGTATTCCTTCATGTGAGAAATCTGCTCCTGCTCCCATCTGTATTGTTTCATTTGGTTTTCTTCTAGTTCAGAACGGGTCTGCAAATACTGATCGAAATTACCCGTGTAGTACTTCAGTTGTCTGCTTTGCATGTGAATGATGTTTGTACAGACTCCGTTCAAGAAATCCTGTGAGTGAGATACCACAACAAGGATGCGGTCAAAATTTTTGAGAGACTCCTCTAGCCAGACACAAGCTTCCAAATCTGTTTCCAAACATACAGAAAAAAAACAGTCAATAATAAGAAACACAAACTAGAAACTCAAACTACAATACTACCGAAGAAACATCACTAACCTAAGTGATTTGTCGGCTCATCTAGCAACAAGATTGTTGGTTTTATGAAGAGTGCTCTTGCCAATGCAATTCTCATTCTCCAACCACCAGAAAAATCTTTTGTTTTCTTTGCTTGCATTTCCTTATCAAATCCAAGACCGAACAATATTTCAGCAGCACGCTTCTCTGCGGTTGCAGCATCCAAAGCTTCTAACCGCTCATAGATAGCATCAAGACGTTCTCCACCTCCATCTTCCTGAACATGGAAAGCAAACAACAAGCAGACTAATTAGCAGAAAACTAAAGTTAAATTTAGCATACGTTCTGATGTTTTTTGTACAGACCTGCTCAGCTAGAGTTTCCACTTCCTTCTCCAACCTCAACCTTTCCTCATCACAACTTATGACAGCCTCAAGGGAAGACATGTCAGTAGCTTCAATCTCACTGGAGAGATGATAGATATCCATATGATCCGGAATCGGTAACTCTCTGAGCCCAATCGAAGTTAAGAGAGTGGACTTCCCGCAACCATTCAACCCAAGCAGACCATAACGTCTTCCATAGTTAAGCTCCAACATTGAATCAACGATTAGGTCATAACCATGAAATGTGACAGACAGAGATTCAATCTGCAAAAGGATTCAGAAAGTTTTAACTCATCTATAAAGTATTCCGGATCGATAAACAGCAGATCGAATGTCCAAAGCAATCAAAGAGAAATAATCAATTTCTACGAAAAATCATGCAACGCAGAGCCATGGAAACAACAATTAAAGATAAATAATTGCAGATAATGTTGAATCGAAAGAAAGAACAGCCAAGGAATAAAAAAAACTTGGAAATTACTGCCTGCCGTTAATCGTCGATAGCTAGAAATCTGGAAATAGCAAGAGCAACTAGGGTGGCTACAATAAAATCCAGCAAACAATCAAGTATCGAAATCACATAACAGAAACTCACCCGAATATCCCTAGATTGTGGATGCGAGCAGAGAATTCCAGTACACGTCCGATCCGAGATACGAAGGGTATCGACGCTATTCGACAAGCTATCAACGCCGTTGGACGATCCGGCCGTCTTAGATGCAGCTGCAGCTGCAGCTTTACCTCCTCTTTTAGCAGCAGCCGCAGCTTTCTTCTGCGCTG
The DNA here is from genome assembly GCA_000411095.1 of Aethionema arabicum. NCBI lineage: Eukaryota > Viridiplantae > Streptophyta > Magnoliopsida > Brassicales > Brassicaceae > Aethionema > Aethionema arabicum. Next base: position 406,784 of record KE150526.1, read on the forward strand.
CCTTCTTCTTGCTAGCGTCTGACACCATCTTATTTCTCTCTGAAACGATCTACACAATCAAATACAAAATCAAGTATCAGGAATCAGGAAGAAATCACAAAATCAAAGAATCCAGAAATGAAAGATAAAAGATAAACGAATTTACCAGTCAGATCCGAGAGATAGATCTGATAAAAACTAGGGTTTCAGAGTACGCACCACAACCCGTTCGGCAATTAGGGTTAATGATGTTTGCTATTTGACGCGAGGTATAACATTTATATTTATAGGAGATGATAGTGTGGCACGTGTAAAGCGAGTTCAGTTTACAGTTGCGTATCAGAATACAATACAGTCGATTTACCAAAACGACGCCGCTTACTAAACTAATTGGGCTTCATTAATTTTAAAAGCCCAATAACTATATGGACCTTAAGAGCTTTTTCTTCGCTAGCCCAATGCGTTAAATTCGTGTTATTTCATTATCGTTCTGTTTTCTGAGTTGTTATGCACATAAGGTGTTCGACGATTTGCCTAAATGAATTTCCCACTGGTTTTTCTTAGTGATAATTTCATTTTCGAGATTCTAAGATTCGCCTGAAGAGAATCGATCCTCTAGCAATCTATCTTCTTAAACCAATGCAATTACGATTCCGCAAATCTTTACATCTACTTATAATCAGTTACGTTTTTGCAATCAAATTGATTCCTTTTGTTAAGTAAATGCAACCCCCAATGTTTAGTATCGTTGTGTACTTTTACAAATCAAAGAGGTATGTGGAAAGCAATAAGAGCTCTGAAATGGTAAGTGGTAAAGCTATTCATGTGTGTGAAGTACATAGCAAAGCAGGGGCCATTGTTGGGAAAGTGGAAGAAAAGAGTCTAAAGATGGGCGAGCAAAAAAAGGTTTTAACAGTCAAAGTAAGGTATGGGCAATACTCATTAACAATGGCATTAAAATTGTTATGTTAACATCATCATGATGATGATAATGATGGTGATGATAACATGATGATGATAATGATAATGATGATTTCTTTGATTATTTGAAAAAATTGTTAGCTATTTTTTTGCTATGTAATACTGTAGAATTTAGACTCACGTGTATATATCACTGTAAAAATAGTTACTCTTGTAAACAGATAAAAGCTGACTTAGTTGGAAGTTGCAAGCCATCTTCATTATGTGCTTCAAGATTTTTGTGTTTATGAATTTGAAATCTAAAATTGTTTTAGTAATAATAAATTTGTGAAATCAAAATTGACGTGCCAAATTCTAAAGGTCTAAATCATGAAAATAAAACCACATTTTGACATAAAATTACATAATTACATTTTGGTAAAAATAATAAATAAATAGAGAATTGTAAATTGTATCTACAAATTTTAACATTTCTATTTGTGTCTAATCGCATTTTTGCACAAAAATTAGAGAACTGTAATTTATGCTTTAGAGATGTTGAAATATGTCAAAAATCCACAAATTGGTTTGGTCCGGACACATAAATTGGTTTAGACATAATTTGATTTCCAGTTATTGAAAACCAAGCAAAATAAAAATTAAAACAATAAACATCAAATCAAAAAGCTGAATAGTTGACTTCAAATTTGGAAAGTCAACAAAATCGTCTGATGAAATTGCTGAGTTATGTCTTGACTCTTCATATTGGATTTGAACTTGTATTCCTAGAAACAAGAAAATTCTTCCTTATCATCATTCACTCGTTACATTACAAAATTAATGTAGAAATCAAATCAATATGAAATTTCAACAAAATTACGAAAATAATGGTTACATTATAATAATTGAAATAAAATAAAAAAGAAGAAAAGAGCAAAGCATTGACCACCACTACAAAGGCTGCATATCTTTCTCTTTTCCTTTTATTTTTTTAATTATTAATTCGTAAAATGAATTATTATATTTAAATTATTCCATTGTGGCTGTCATTATACATCCTTGTGGTAAATACAAATTAAATTTTTTAAATAGTTGTACTGAATATTCTCTCGACTATTTTCTTTTTTATTTACTATTTATTTTTATAGAACGCTATATAAAGTAAACCGACATTAAAAATAAACATTTTAATACAAATATATAGTTTTAGCAGTTATTATATAATTTACCAACTCAATGATAAAAAAATATATCATAAATTTTGTAATTACATTTATATATTACTTTGTGGGGGAAAAGGATTGAATAAAGAATTCTCGAATATTCTGGTTTACGCTTTTGTTTTTATTAGAAATAAATTGTGCATTGTGATATAACATCTTTCAATGCAACTTCTATTTTTTCTATCTTTATTTTACTTTTGAATATTTTTGTGGTATTTTTGGTCCACTTTTCTTTGCATACCCTACAAAAGCCCAAATGGTTAAGAACCAAAATAATCATTAAACCTATCAAATAAATTACTACAAAGTGACGGTTGAAAAATAAGTGGGAATCATTTTTATTCATCATCATATCATCTTTAACCAAGCCATTTTATTTTTAATATTAATATATATATATACATATATATTAAATATTTATCAAGAAGAAACTCTTAATTAACCACAAAAAAATTAAAACATTTTATGGCCAATCATTAAAAAAATATGAAACTAATGTGTTGACAGTGTTGTCTTTGTTTAATATATTTTCTGACCAAACCTTTTATATATTAATATTATTATACACATACATATTTTATATTTATATATATATATATATATCAATCATATGAACACTACATTATAATTATTTCTTACAATTTTTTTTATATTTTTCGTTAAATTGTGATTTTGAAAAAATGGTTGAAGAATAATTTATTTATTTGGTAAAGTTTAAATTGAATGGAATTTGACACTTTTTTGTCTAAAGTGAAAAAGGTTTCTATAAAATACTATCCAAACTTTTGTGTATTTATAGAAAAAGGATAAAGAGAGTGAGATTTCTAAGCGTGTTGATTAAAATAATTATTTTTATATATCTTTACAAAAATATAATCTATAATGAAAACCTTTAGTTTCATGGAACTTGAATGGAACTTTCCTAGAAATAAAGTTGGAAACTTAGAAGCAGTCGTATGATGATGATCATCATCATGATCATGCATGATGCAACCATCATGCATCATGATCTCATATTTCCTAAACATGATGGTGCATGTATCATTACTTTAATTGATATTGAATGAGATGTCACATCCAACGCACATGCACAATAAAAACACGAATACGACGACTATTATTAAATTTTAATTAATGGTTTATTTTACTTATAAATATAATAGTGGGAAAATAAAATTGGTTATACGTTACAATGGAATTGGGTAAATATTTAAAAGGAAATAAATAGTAATGCGAAGCATTGATGTCATTGGTTGGCATTCACTATCTCTTGACTTACCTATTTATTCATTTTTCTAACAAATTACATTATTATCTATTTTATCACAAATTATATTAATAATTTTATATTTTTCTATATACTATATATTATTATTAGTGTCAGGGGTAAATAAAATAGAATTACTGCTCATTTTCATTGGAAAAATATCCTTTAATTTCTGTTTTTTAAAAATAGTTTTTAAACTATATGAAATATTTATTATGGTTTAGATTAATATTAGTGTATATATATTATAATATATAGTGTGTTATATAGAAAGAGTTACAAGTTACAAGACGGGAGAGGGGAATGCATGAAGAAGAGAACTTCCATCCCATTGGCTCAAATTCTCGTATATATATAATATCATAAATATTTTAAATCGTTTGTATTTTACTTATTTACAAATAGTATAATAAAGTATAGTATAACAGTTAACTAGTTACATAAATAATTTTTTTAAAATTTATGCAATACACTTATAGATTGCCTAAATTAATTAAAATAAGGAAAAAGGCAAATAAGTAAAAAATAAAATTTGTAACATATAAAACGATGGCTGTTAGCGATGAAACTAATGATCCTAAAATATTTTAGTAACATATATTTAGAAAATAAAGGTTACATTATTTTATTTTATTTTTTGCTAAATTTAAAGGTTGCATTATATAAAATTATTATTTTTTATTGATGTTCATTTTATTATTTTTGTGGTAATATATGGTGAAGTTAAATGTATATATATACTCTGTATATGGGTGTGTGTCAATGAGACGACAGAGATTTCCAATCAAGTGAATGGTAATAAAGAAGTAAGCAAATTTATTACAAGATAAATAGTACTAATATTTAATAGTTTTACATTATTATATGGACTATATAATTTATACTAGTAAATATATATACATTTATTATCTTCTGTTGACTCTGCATTTAGTGACATTCACCACTACAATTTTAATCTTATTAATTACTTGCCATTATTATTTTAACGGAACTCTTTTAACTACGCACGAATTCATTCACTTTTTATATCTATCTTTATATAAAAATAATTGTTTTATTAATTGTCTAAATTTAATTTTATTAATTATCAAAACGTGATTGTTCACACTTCACAAGTTTACCTATTTTATTAACTATCAAAATAACCTATTTTAAACCTTCTTTTAATTATTTTTTTTCTCTAGTATTAGTAAATTAAAAAGATTACATATCTATAATAGTATAATTAACGGTCTGTAGCTGCTTAGTTTGGTGAATTTGTATAGTTGAGATTTTATTTAGAGTTACCACTTTTATTTTGATAATTTATAGTTTTCATTTTAAATGTAGATGGCAGAAAAACAAAAATTTAATATATTTTGTTGTTGTTTTATGTAAGAGTGGTTGTTATGTCATTATCTGGGAAGTTGTTGGAATATAATATGGAATAATAAAATTTAACAATACGATAAAGATTATTTTTTTTTGTTAAAACGATAAAGATTAATTTTTAATTAAAGTTTAGAGAACTGTTCTTGTATAAATTTTGATATACAATTTTATTATAAATCTATTTTTTTCTCTAGTATTAGTACTATCTTTTGGACCAAATGAGTTAATGTTGCCTGTGAAAAAATAACATACAAAATGAAAGATTTTCGCTCGAAATAAATATGAAAGTTGACTATTTATAACGAATATCTTCATATGTATAAACAAATATACTAATAACATATTAAAACAAAATTTACTTTTTTCATACACATTATTAACATAAATGTTTTGGAGTTATATGATTGACCAAACCATTTTAAAATAGTTCTGCAAATTGAAGATTTTTTACCTTTTAGTTATATCATTATTAGAAATTATGTGCAACAACATATATAGTGTAATCATTATTAAAAAAAACGTCAAAAACTATAAATACTCTAAATAATATAAAAAAAAACTGAATCATTACAAAAATAATTGATATATCATTCATAATCGTTTAAATCAAATAGTTACATCATATATAAAAATTATAAAAATGGAGTTATCCACTCAAAATTATATATATATATATATATATATACATTTTTTTTTTAACTCACCTCGAAATTATATTTTATGCGTTGGTTTGATGACATAAACGATACATATCAATTAAATTTATTTGAATTCTTCTTTGTTGGAAATATTTGCATCTTTAACTAAAAAATAAAAAAGGCCAGCAAAATAAAAATTCAAAATTGAAAATATAGAACCAACCAACCAACCAAAACCTACGCAGGTAACAAACCAATCTCTTTCCAGAAATACCCTTAAAACTGTAACTTATTTACATCTCTACCACCCGTTTAATACTTCTCTGTCACATAACGGTGCAAGCGTTTGGATTCTCATCGCTAAATATCTGTGGAGCATGAGCTTGAACCGGATACCCATAAGGCCCACCCGGATAATACCCGTATCCATACGCCGCCTGAGCCGCCACATACTCCATCACATTCCCACCACCACCGCCGCCGCCGCCATTAGCATTATCCTGTCCACCACCACCGCCTCCTTTCTTCTTACCGCCGC